>CM065126.1:5025000-5625000 GCA_033026305.1 Cirrhinus molitorella | reverse complement strand
CACCTTTTCTAAATATACTTTGGTTTCTCTTTAAGTCGTGCTCACTCGCCTGGCATCGCCGCACCCTCCTTCTCTGGAGCTCAGCGCTTCAACATGTCATGCCACACGCCGTCACCGCGTGGCCACAGCATCCTGGCCTCACCCAACAGCACCATGAATGAGACAGCCCAGCTTCCAGAGATGGAGCCCATTCGACCAGACCTCTGCATTGAGCAGCTGTGGACAGAAACCAGCGCTATCTCTAGGTGCACCAAGCCTCATGAGTTTTGACATCCGGTGTTTATGAGCCAGGAGCATGAAGTTTTTGTTGATGTTTGTCCTGAAACCTGTTTTGTCTGTGTTGTGCAGGGAGAAAGGCTGCCTGGCCTCTAAAGTCTTCATCACCTCTGACCTGTGTGAGAACAGGTATCTGTGCTTCCTGGTCGAGTCACACCAGCAGCTCAGGTGAATGTGTGGCTTATTTTTTTTTTGTTTGACTACATTAATAGGATGGATCAGTTGCTTTCTAAGTATTTTACGACTTTAAAGCTCTAGTGCTTAGTTGCATCTCTTTTGTGTGCTGTTTGCAGGTGTGTAAAATTTCTAAAGAGCAATGAAACTTCTCAACTTATATTTGCGTCAGTGACCGTTATCACTGCAAAAGATGCAGCCCCTCTTGAGGTGAGTTTCTGAGTTGGTCAAATATTTTAATATGGAGAACTGTTTTTTTTTTTTTTTTATATTTACTATTAAATGTAGGGTGAAGATTTGGTTCTATGCTTCAGTTGTTAAATGAATTTTGAGATGTGGACATTGCCAGGCTTGTCACAGTCATGAATTTTGTTATATTTAACATAAATGGGCCGTTCTATTCATTTGTGACCCTGGACCCCAAAACCAGTCTTAAGTCACTGGGGTATATTTCTATAATATTTATATGGGTATTATTATAGATTTTTTCTTTTATGCCAAAAATCATTAGGGTATTAAGTAAAGATCATGTTCCATGAAGATATTTTGTAAATTTTCTACTGTAAATATATCAAAACTTCATTTTTGATAAGTAATATGCATTGCTAAGAACTTCATTTGGACAACTTTAAAGGCGATTTTCTCAATATTTGTATTTTTTGCACCCTCAGATTCCAGATTTTCAAATAGTTGTATCTTGGCCAAATATTGTCCTATCATAACAGACATACATCAATGGAAAGTTTATTTATTCAACTTTCAAGTAATTCAAAAATTTAAAATTAAATCAAAAATTAAACTTATGACTGGTTTTGTGGTCCAGGGTCACATTTAAAGAGCATTTAAGTATTCAAATCTTAGATGTTTACTAAGATCTTTCTTTTATCTATTGAAACCCACAATAATATTTAAAATATCAGTAAGCTTAATATAAAATCATAATTTATTGGGTACTTTCAGTTGAGAGGTGGCTGTCCCAAACCCTAACCTCTAAATTTCAACTTATGAAAATTATATTTAAATATTTTTTATTTTAAGTATCAAATACTTTAAGTATTTGATTCTTTTATAATTTTATATATTTTTTTATATTTTCTTTGTAAATTATGAAACTTTTATATAAAAAAATGTGTCCCACGTTTTCATGTCACTACCGAAACAGTGTATGTTTTTGTCCATTGGCTGAGACTCACTCTCTTTTGAGGTAATTTTTTTTCAAAATTCAGAAAAGCTGTGTGTAACTTTAAGGAAGGTCACAACTGAACAGCGTTTTTCTGCAATTAAGCACAATTAATTAGTTTTTATATGTGTACCACTGTTCAGAACTGTGTTAACTAACCATGTGCTAATTAGCATCTTTGAGCTAGGTTATAAAAGCATTTAAAATTGTCACATTGTCTGTAATGTGATGTTTTCGCTACCATAGCATTACTGTCACTACTGAAAATGTGCACTTACTACCGAAACATGGGATGTTTTGTCAAAAATAAAGTATACTGAATTATCAGCTAAGATGTTATGATAGTTTTTGGTTCAGTGTATATTGAAACTAATGAATCCTTAACGTTGAAATCAGCATGATCAACTTTTTGCCTTTTACAAAGATTCAAAATACAACAAATCTCATAAATTACACTTGAAATATTGTTAAAAATTAATTTTTTATTGATTTACCTCAAATTTTTAAAAATAAAATAGCAAGAAATAAATAACATTTACAATGTAGATGTAAGCAAAATCTTAATGGGTCAATATCACCCTTCGAATTAAAATATTATTAATGTGTTTCGTTGTGACAATTTGGGGAGAGACAAATATTCCAAAACATTCTAAAAATACAATATGAAAATTAACTGCACAGTTGCTGAAAATGTGTACCTTGGATGTTATACAATGTCAGTACTTACAAATAAAAAAAAGCAATATTTTTTTCAAGACCAATATACAAGTATACAAGACCCGTATACAAGTCTTAACGTTGAATTGCACTTGATTATTAGAAAGGGATGAGGTTTAATATACTAAATGATTGGTAAAGTCTGGTATACAATAAGATGAATAAAATGCATTTAAAAAGATAGGGTGGATTTTTATTTCATGCTGACCTTATGGTTTTGTAATAAAAAAAAAAATTGTTATTGTGCATAATTTGGAAATTAAGTTGACTGCATGTTAACTAATAGCCAAACACTCACTTTTAACCATCTAATAAATGGTCAAATCAGTGTAAAATGGGTTGCAACTGATGTTTCTATGAGTCAGATTTCATGTTAGTTTAGGGCTGTGATGGTGGCCTACAAAACACTTAAATAAATATTGATGAAATGATAGTTAAATAAGGAAGTAGTCAAAATAATAATGGTAAATATTAAACAAACAAAAATTTCGAACAACCTCGCCCAGCCCTTGTCCGACGGCTCATCAAAATTACCGGCCGTGTCCGACTGGAGCCTGTGTCTTTTCTTCTCTCTTATTCTCATTACAATGTTGCAATCATTAAAATAGCTAATTTTTGATTTTAATAGGAACATGGTTACTTTTCTTTTCATTACTTTATAAAGTTAATTTAGAAATGTGTTTGAAACATTTTTTGTTTGTTAAATTTGATCAATTTTGATTTTCAAATCATCGTGACTTGCCTAAAATAAAATCTTCAAGCATATCAAAATGTTATTTTAAACGTTAAACTTCGATAAATGCGTGCTATTATGCGCATACAATCATTTGTTGGAGAGTGAACGCTAAATGAACTTTGCAGGACATGGAGGCGCCAGCGTGATCACTTGCAAACAAATTAAAACGCGTCGTAATCTTTGCGCATAAAGATAAGCGTAATATATCATCCGGAACTGTAAAGGGTCTAATTTTATTTGCGTGCAGTCCAATATCAACAAAATCTTGTGCTTTTGTAAAATAAAGAAAACAAACAAGATGGGCTTTATGTCTCTGTGTTGAACAGGAGCGCTTCACAAAAATCAAACAAAACTCAGTGAATACTTGCCTTACAGTCAGGATAAATATATCTACTTACTTTACCACTTTAAAACGAAAAAATTCAAATCGAAAACAAAAACATTCAATTTTATTCGGGATATCTTATAAAAACTGTAGAGATGCATTTCTCTCCAAAGGCGCATCCAGTGAGCAGATGGCGAGTCAGGATCGTCAACTTCATCTTTGCGACACTGGCTCAGAAAACACTAGTTTATTAATAATTAAAGTATCTCCTTATTTCATGGTAATTACTTTTCCTGGAACTTTGCAAGCTTTAGTCTATTGCTTGCGTTTAAACGCAGATCTCTTCCAGCAGCTTCAAAGGCACTTGCGCTCGCTGCTGCGGGGACACTAACGCCGGATGAGGAATTTACACAGTTTTAATAATCATGTTGCTTGTAAATCATCAGCAATAAGTGTCATCCTCTTTTCCTCCGCTGTCATCATCCATACTAAAATGTCACGTTCTCTTTATTTCTTCTAAGGACATTCATACCATGCTGGTGCTTGAGGCCAATGGAAGTCTGGTCTTGTACACTGGAGTCACACGGGTGAGGCTTGATTTCATCTGCGTTTTTCCACCTCTGAAATGACATTATTAGTGGCTTGAATCATTTTTCCACTTTGGGCTCAGTCTGACTATGCTGTAATATGCAGCGCATCTGCCATGCATAGTTCTTTTTTATTAAAAAAAAGCCAAAGGCATCTGTGCATTACAATTTGCACTCAAAGCCTGGTGTTGAGTCTAATACATCATCTCATTCCATCATGTTCCCCACCAATCACTAGAGATTTGAAAATTGGTTCCAGGTGAGTCACTCATATCTGGATGAGAGACTGCACATTAGTGCTCAAGAGAATGCAGGGATTCTTTACAGACGCACAGACATATCTGTTTAGACTGTTAGATTCATATAATTTATTAATGTCATAAGATGGTACTTACAGATGTATGCATGATGGATGTATAAAAAGCCCCTTTCTCTGTAGAACAGATGATGCTGTGCGTTTCAGATGTGGATGACTCACCTCCAACCAATTTTCTAGTTCTACTTCTCTAGGGATTGGTTGAAAATATGATTGATCAAGGTGACCTATCCCACAGAATACAAAGGCTGCATCCCAACGCTATCCAATATTATTAGTCTGATATTGTATGTTATTTGTCATATACAGTATAAAAAATCTTTCCCAATTTCCCACTTCAGGCATTCTTAGCTGTCAAATAAAATGAATCAAATAAATTGTGTATATAACCATATGTGTGTGTATATTTTATTGTAATTACAATATTTTAATATATTACATATATAATTATATTAGAAATAATTGAATACTTATACTACTACTAATTACTACTAATACTACTACTGCTATACAGTTATTGTGTATATAATCAATTCTATAATAATACTAACTAACTAATAATAGTAATTGTAATATTATTCAGTTTGTTGTTTCATTATTATTATCATTAGTAGTAATAGTGGTAGTAAAATTATGTATACATAATGTAATGTTTTTAATTATGTGTCTATATTCAGTATAATATTATATTTATTGATATTAGTAATAATCATGTTTTAACTAACATATTATGTATTATTTAATATATGCTTGTATATGTAATCAGTTATATAATAATAGTAACAATAATAACATAATAGTAATATTATTATTATTATTACTATTATTAGTGCTAGTTGTAGTAAAATGTTAATATACATGTTGATATATAAAATAGATAAGATAATATATAAGATCATATTTTTAATATATATTTGGTACTTTATGTATATTGCAAGGAAATAACAAAATGTTATTTTAAACGTTAAACTTCGATAAATGCGTGCTATTATGCGCATACAATCATTTGTTGGAGAGTGAACGCTAAATGAACTTTGCAGGACATGGAGGCGCCAGCGTGATCACTTGCAAACAAATTAAAACGCGTCGTAATCTTTGCGCATAAAGATAAGCGTAATATATCATCCGGAACTGTAAAGGGTCTAATTTTATTTGCGTGCAGTCCAATATCAACAAAATCTTGTGCTTTTGTAAAATAAAGAAAACAAACAAGATGGGCTTTATGTCTCTGTGTTGAACAGGAGCGCTTCACAAAAATCAAACAAAACTCAGTGAATACTTGCCTTACAGTCAGGATAAATATATCTACTGTTTTAAGGTTGTTATTTCCTTGCAATATACTTTATGTATATTGCAAGGAAATAACAACCTTAAAACAGGTTTTTGTTTTAAGACATTCATGCATACCTTAAACAAGATACATAGAAACTTAAAAAAGAAAACTAAAACATGGACTAATGAAAATAATTGTAAGTACCTCATTACAAATTTCACTTAATTTTTGGTTTTATTCTTATTCTTTTAGTCTTACATTAGCAGTCAAATGTTTTTGAACAGTTGTAATATTTTTTAAAGAAGCTTCTTCTGCTCATCATGCCTGTGTTTATTTGATCCAAAATACAGTGAAAGCAGTTATGTTGTGAAATATTTTTACTATTTTAAATAACTTCTTTCTATTTGAATATATTTTAAAGTGTAATTTATTCTTGTGATCAAAGCTGAATTTTCAGCATTACTCCAGTGTCTTCAGTGTCACATGCTCCTGCAGAAATCATTCTAATATGCTGATTTGCTGTTCAAGAAACATTTTTTTAATTATTATAGCGATTATCTAGCAAGGATGCTTTAAGTTGATCAAAAGTGATGATAAAGACATTTTGTAATGTTACAAATAATTTCAGATTGAAACTGAAACCTGAAAAAAGTCTATTCAGCTGTTTTCAACATAATAGTAAATGTTTTTGGAGCAACAAATCAAAGTATTTGAATGATTTCTAAAGGATCACGTGACTGGAGTAATGAAAAATTCAGCTTTGAAATCACAAGAATAAATTACATTTTAAAATGTATTCAAATAGATAGCTTATTTTAAACAGTAAAAATATTTCAAAAGTCCACTGTTTTTGCAGTACTTTGGATCAAATAAATGCAGGCTTATTGAGCAGAAGAGACTTCTTTAAAAAAACATTCAAAATCTTACTGTTCAAAAACTTTTGACTGGTAGTGCGTTCTGGATCCTATTTGGGTTTAGTGTCTTTAAGTGAATGCTAACACACTGATATATGTACACTAACAGTGTAGTATTAAGAGACACTTTTATCCTGTAGTAGCCTGTCCCAATACTTCAAAGTAATTCAGCTTTAATCCTTTGGTAACACAAAACCATTATGTATTATGCTAATAATGATTACTGATTTCTTCTAGGTCAGCAAAGTGTTTGTCCCCGGCCTTTTGTCTCCTACCTTCAGCGTGCAAAACCACCAGCCGCAGTTAAGCACCCCTCTGGAGAACATCAGCACCCCCGCCAGGGCCACAGTTCAGCATATGAGCCGACTGGAGGAGGTACTATAATGTGCTTAAAGCGGGATTGTGTGTGTTTTATTGTAGCCGATTAGTGAAACACTAATTGAGTCATATATGTAAGACAAGACAACATTCTTCAAGAGGACTCTTGATATTGTGTCCTAATGCTAATGGCTATCCGCTTTGTTCCTAGAAATGGATCGATATCAGTATTAAATCACAGTAATATGGTCAGCTCTGTTATTTTTCTTCTTAAACAACAAAAACAACTTGGCTCTCAGCTAGTTTGATAATCTAATTTCTTGAAACGGAGATCAAGTGGTCTATATGATTGATAGTATGCGTAATAATTTATTCGTCGTACCCCATGTGCGTGCATTTATGGATATTGTGTTAGAAGAGAAGTGCTTTTTAGAGCCACCATTTAACATGAAGTATTGCACTATTGATAAAAGCTTCTCTCAGGCCTACAAATGTCCCCTAAACCACAAACAGCATTTTATTCACTAGATAACTACATTAAGGGCGGATGATGTACTTGTGTGGACAAAAACATTTCAATTACACTTTGTTCTTTCTTATGATGGTAACTTGTTACCAATAACAGGCACAGATATATTTTTGTAACAATAATTTTGAGCTTTCTGTGCCTTTTCGGCCATAGGAGAACTGGTTCCCTGACTCTTTTTTTTCTACATTTTTGTCACCTGAAGGAGTTTGGGTTCCTTGCCACTGTTGCCTCTGGCTTGCTTAGATTAAAAGACACTTAAAGGAATAGTTCACGCAAAAATGACAAATTGGCCATACACTATGTAGATGAGTTTCTTCATCAGAGCAGATTTGAAAAAGTTTAGCATTACATTACTTGCTGACCAATGGATCATTTGCAGTGAATGGGTGCAAATGTCCAAACAGCTGATGATAAACTTCACAATAATTCAAAATTGACTATTTTGATAGGAAAGTGAATGCTATAAGGTAGTTATAGAGCATGAAACACCTTGCATGACTGTTTAATGGTGTTATGTTTCTGTGTTTTAATATTATTCCTCGCCTCCCGCTGTCAGGTTGGCATGCCATCTCCTGTGTTGGAGGTGCGCAGCTCGACGCAGCATCACGAGTCATCCTGGCTAGAAGACTCTCCATTCCAGCAGGCTGCACCTCACATCCACACCCTCCGAGACCCTGTCAGCAACAGAGTCACGCTGGTTAGTGCAGCTCATCACCTCTATCCACCTCTCAGCATACAGTTCAATGAAGTTCCTATCTTTTTAATGCTTTATCAGTGATTTCAATTCTGTGGATCATAGAAATGCTCTTTTAGGATGCTTTCACATTTGTTTCGATTGCCTGATCCGATCCCGAGTTTGGTCGCTCCCCCCTTCCCCTGCCCCACTGGACTGTGTTCATATTATTTTATTTGGGTCCGAACTGTGTTCGTTTGCGTGATCAAGCCAGCAGCTGTTTACCCTGTTGCTTAGTAATGGTGGTGCAGGAGAAGACGATAAAATGCATAACATTGCTCGCTTCTATATATATATATATAGTTTTTGAAACGTTAGTTTTGTTTTTAAAGCTTTAGTACATAATGGCACCTAACATCTGTCTTACAAATATACTGCAAATGCTCTAAAGACTGCTGAAGACAAACAAAAATGACATTTACAGCTCTCTACTTTCAGTGCCTCAGTCACATTCATCAGGAAAGTGAGTGAAACACACACAAACACACATTTTCATCAAATAATGTGTCATTAATAGTGGTTCACTTCCGCGATTTGGTATGATTGCATTCATATCAGCAGCGAATCGTACCGGAGTTCACATGAATCGTACCCAAGACCACCCTTTTTAAGATTCATCAGTAGACTGCGTTCACATCATCCAAACGTACCGAACTCTGACGTCAGTTGAACCCGGGTGCGAACCAAAAGTGCTAGTGTGAAAGGATGAGGAAGAGGGCTGTACAATTGAGATGCACTGATACTGATGGCTGATTATTTTAAAGAATGCATGATAACTGGCCGCTATTACCTAAATTGATTTATTGTTTTAACAAAATATTCTCCATGAAGCTGCAGTCTAAAATGTTTTGATGCACATTTCTGAGTAAAACCAGACAGAAACTGAAGTAGCAACATCATTTTGGTTAAATATTAAAATGCACAGATTAGTTATCCACAGTAAGATCTTTAACATGTATTTACAAAATAGATATAGTGAATTTCAGTTTCAAATAACAGACTGACACTAGTACTTTTTAAAACTTAATAAAACAGTGGTGGACAAAATTATCAGAACGCTAGTATTTTCACTAGCTGGTGAAAATGGTTAAGTCAGTAATTTCTATCTTTTGCTGTAGTGTGTCGTAGGAAATATCAGTTTACATTTCCAAACATGCATTTTGCCATTAATTGTAATAATCCAGTGGGACGTTTGGAGTCTGACAACAGCCAGTGCTCCACACAGACATTTGATCATCATCATCATCATCATCATCCATACTGTCTAGAATGGCAGAACCTGAATTTACTAATTGCGACATGTTCCTGGATCAACATCTTTGTTGACCCTGGAACAACATTGTGATTAACCAATCAGATTTGAAAAAACAGTTTATAGTCTTTTGTGAAATTTAGGCTTATAATCAATGTTTGATGTTTGTACATCAGTGTCATTCACCTATCATTTCCTCTGATTTTAGGAATTACTCATGGGTAAGGTTAGGTTTAGGTGTAGGGATGTGGTCAAGACTAAATTTTTGGATTAAAATGTTGTTCCAGGAACACATCAAACTCAGCTAAATCAGGACGTGCGTCTGGAATGACATTAAGAAACAGAACAAATTGAGAGACTAAATCCAGAAGAAATGTGGCCACATCTCCAAGATGCTTCAAGGAACCTACCTGCAAAGATACAGTACCGTTATAAGTTTTAAGCATGCTGTATGTAATGTCATAAATACATTTTCTTTATTGATGAACTTCTGTTAACTAAATTAAATCACCGTTGGGTGTATCTATCCTTTGCATTCAAAATGTAGGTGCACTTGCGCATCGTTTTTCAGGAAGCTTTGAAGGTAGAACTCTTTAAGCATCTTTGAGACGTTGCCACAGTTCTTCTAAATTCAGTCTTTCTGAGTTTCTTGCATTTCTTCATGTCATTTCATAGACTGGATGATGATGATGAGATCAGATGTCTGTGTGGAGCACTGGCTGTTGACTCCTTGTGCAAATAAAAAATTCACTGGATTATTACAATGAATGGCAAAATGAATGTTCGTAAATGTAAACTGATATTTCGCACTGACTTAAAACCCTTTTGCTGGTGAAAATACTAGTGTTCTAATAATTTTTGGCAACCACTGTATAATTACCAGTATATTTTGGATATCTACTATACAGTGTACTATAAAGTTGTTTAGGCACATTATTTACTATCTCTAAATTATCATAATTTTAACTGTAAAAGACTAAAAATACTACACTAAAAACCTTACCATAGTAGTTTCCTTACTGTACTATATGGTAAAAAAAAGGTAATGATTTTTATGTAATTCTGCAGTAAATGTTTTATTAGTTTTTTTCTTATTGGTTTTGTAAGTTAGGGTTTTATGTTACATCTTATGTTGTAAAATAAATCTTTATTGCATTATTTTGTTTTGGAGTGCATGACATTCATCATGTGGCTTTACACAACAGATTTAAGTATTTCAGCCGGTGGGTATATTAACTTATCATTATATATATCACAGCTGCTGCTGGCATTTTTTTTTTTCATAGTTTATTTACTGATCACTAGGGATGGTATTGCGATAGCAAAACTCGATATTATTGTGGTCACATGATGATATTAAACAATACAGGTCTTCTAGGCAAAAAGTGTAGCTTTTTTAAATATTCTAACATAAAAGATCTTTAAAGTTGTCTGTCAAACAAACTAAAACCAAAAGCACAATATGGCCTTAATCCATTCATCAAGTCTGTTTTCACTACGCATTTCAACGTGAAGTGCACACTTTGTTTAGGTGATCAGCTCGCGATCCTGTGTTTTCTGTGCCTCAGAGTGGCTCAGTTCACAGTGAATTGCATGGGCTGTAAGTTTAGTGCACGTTATGCTTTATTTTCATAGCAGATAATTACACAATTAGATGTTTATTTTACAGTGCAATTGTTTTGCAATGTATGGCTATTACTGTCATAGGAATAACAATAATATAAATTGTTGTTATTATTATTATATTCTAATTAGTTTAGCTTCTAAAACACTAGTGTGAATGCAGTTTAGACTGAGACAGTATACCACAACTAAAAAGAGGGTTGAGTCCCCAGTAAAGTTCAGGTACAGTACTTTTTTTTTTTTTTTCTCTGACATAAGTTTTCTTAGGAACATGAGTTGGAGCTCTTAATTTTGAACTCTCAAAGTGCATTAGATAAAAGAATTTAACTTTTAAAATGTACAAAATTAAATTTTCTTTTTGAAATATTGTAGAGTAGGCTTCATATTGAGATATTATTGTATTGTGAGATTTTTTTTTAGTTACAACCCTACTGATAACAAATGAGGTGAACCGTTTGTTCATTAAATATCTGTCAGTATATTTTGACAGAATTAGTCTTTCGTTGGGTTTTGTTTTTTTGTCCAATGCCAGTAATCTCAAAAAGCCCACATATATTCAGATGAATCTACCTGGTTCACCTGATATATCACTGTCTGGACATAAATGTGGCAGCTGCTTTCTAAATGCATTTTCAAAATGTCAAACAGGGTCAAGATGCTTACGTTTGTGTTTGTGCTGACCACTGCTGCTAAAGGCAGGAGCTGGTAATTGCTTTTGTCGTACAGTGCCTGGATGTAATTGAGGGCTGCCACAGTAACAGGACATGACCGACATGGTGTGGCGGCTCAGACGCATATGCACCAGGAGCCCGTCGCTGTTTTGACAAGACTCAATAAGGTCTGGTCCCCCGCAGTCAGCCCCTTTGCGTTGTCATTTCCCACTGAACGACATGTTCTACCAGAAGAAATCCCCTCGCAGGCCTGTCAAAGCAATCTCTCCACGACCAACTTATGTGGGACGATATGCTTCTGAGAAAGGGTTTTAAAAATAGCCAGCGTCTAAGGTTTGTTTTCATCCAGGTCATTGTCGAATGCCTGCTGGAGTTTTGCCGCGTGCAATTGTTCTTTTGTTTTTCGATATATTTCTGCAAAGGGAACAACAAAAGCCTGGTTGCTTTTGACAGAATTCGACCAGATATAAATAGCAACGTGACGCCTGTTGGTTCGGACGCTTTTTGATGTGATGGCGCTGCTAATTTAGTATGTGTTGCTAATATCCGCCTCTCACTTTTCTTTTGTTCAGGAATTGAGCTCCGGTTCCATGTTAAGAATCACTATTCCTGAGGTGGCCACTTCAGAGCTGGGTAAGAGATAACACTCGCAATACAATAAATACAGTCCAACCGTGTGATGCATCACCTCCAATGCAGCACAGAGCTGAGTCACAAGCTGTTTGTGAGTTTGGAAAGCTGGTCAAAATACTCATTTTAAAACACCACACGTTTAAATTTTTGTTTTTGTCTTTTAATGAAATGATCTTCTAAATATAGTCACTATTTTGGTTTTGTTTATTTGCATTAACATTTTTTAGTCTTAATGTTAATTTCAAAAATACTAATATATTTTAAATCAGTCAAACAATCAAGTTGACCAATAAATAAACCTAAATAAATATAAGCATCAAGTCAGTAATCAATAAAAATGCACTCACTCTCGGGCCATCCGTGATGTTGATGAGTTTGTTTCTTCGTCAGAACAAACTTGGAGAAATGTAGCATTACATCACTTGCTCACCAGATGGATCTTTTGCAGTGAATGGGTGCCGTCAGAATGAGAATCCAAACAGCAGATAAAAACATCACAATAATCCACACCACTCCAGTCCACCAGTTAACATCTTGTGAAGTGCAAAGCTGTGTGTTTGTAAGAAACAAATCCATTTTTAAGGCTTTTCAAACTTCAAATCATTGGTTTCAGCTAAAATATAATTCATAGCTAGATAAGAAAGTTCGTCAAGACAAACTTTACGTTGGCTTGAGAAAGCCGAATCAGAAAGTTTATAAAGTTTGTAGTTTTAAAAGTTTCAAAAGTTCAAGAATTTTTAAAAACTTAAGTTTTTGAAGTTTAAAGTTGTTTTAAAAGCTTAATGTTAGATAATTAGATTGATAGCATGTCACTAGTATGTTCAGGCATTAGTAAGTTGCTAACATGTTTCTAGCATGATTAGCATGTGACTAGCATGTTTTTAGCATAATTAGCAAGTTACTACCATGTTGTTAACACATTTCTAGCATAACTAGCATGTCACTAGCATGTTGTTAGCAAGTTGCTTGCATAATTAACAAGTTACTAACATGCTGTTAGCATGATTAGCAAGTTACTAGCATGTTGTTAGCACGTTTCTAGCATTACTAGCATGTCACTTGCATGATTATCAAGTTGCTAGCATGTTTCTAGCATGATTAGCATGTTACTAGCATGTTGTTAGCATGATTAGCAAGTGATTTGCATGTTGCTAGCATGATTAACAAGTTACTAGCCTGTTGTTAGCATGATTAGCAAGTTACTAGCATGTTGCTAGCATGACTATCAAGTTGCTACCATGTTTCTAGCATGATTAGGAAGTTGCTAGCATGTTGCTAGCATGATTAGCAAGTTGCTAGCATGTTTTTAGCATGATTAGCATGTTATTAGCATATTGTTAGCATGATTAGCAAGTTAGTTTGAATGAGTTTGAATGGATTAGAAATAGTACATCGAAGTCTCAAGGGATTCTGGGAGTTTTGTCAGTTGGAGTTTGAATAGTCTCGGCTCATTTGAACATTCCGTCAATGTAAGTCTATGGGATTTTCCTCAGTTTCAACCATTATTTTTAGGAAAACTTTTTTTCTGGAGAGAGCAATATTATGGATAAAGAACTTGTATTTTTTCGAAGGCAAATTTTTGAGTTTAAAGACATCTTAATGATGGATTTGTTTCTTGCAAACACTCAGCTTTTGGCTTCACAAGATGTTAATTGATGGACTGGAGTAGTGTGGATTACTTGTGGATTATTGTGATGTTTTTATCTCTCATTCTGACGGCACCCATTCACTTTAGAGGATCCATTGGTGAGCAAGCGATGCAAAATTTCTCTAAATCAGTTCTGATGAAGAAACAAACTCATCCACATCTTGGATGGCCTGAGGGTGAGTACATTTTCTGCAAATTTTCAATTCTGGGTGACCTTTTGATTTCATTGTCGTCACGATGCACATTTTTTGCTTCATCTTTGTTTTAGTACAAAACCTTTGGCGATATTAACACTGCCGTTTTCCTGACTGCACTCCTGTGAGACCTATCAGCGCTGTTTTGTAGTTATTTTGTGAAACTCAGCTCCAGATTTCTTTGGCATAAATGATGTGCCCAAGGATCTGTCACTAATGAATGCAGTTATGCTTTACTGTGAAGTAAAACTGTGAGTCATTCCAGCCACTTTCTACATTTAGACATTTGACCTTTTCTAATGTGTTTGCCAGTAATATTCCAGGAAGTGTAGATGATACATGCTTTGGGTCTGTTCATGTCATTATGGCTATTACTTTGGTTATTGATTTATACTATTTCAATTTTTACTACCTAGCAACCACCCAGAGCATGCTAGCATTATAACGACGATTTTTGAATGGACAAGCGCAGATTGCGTCCTAACTGTGGTGCAGATTTCCCTGCGGCGGGTTCGTTTCGTTTTTCATGGCCTTTCGTTTTGAACTGATTGCGTGCGACGTCTACCCATCTGGCATTCTTTGCAATTTTCTCAATTAATGCCAGCTTCCTGTTAATAAGTGCTTTAGTTTGAAAGTGGTGGGCTTTGTACCGCTAATAAAGTGGCATTTTATTCAGCTCCATCCTGACCTTTCTCTGTTTGTTTGCTAATTAAGCTTCAGGCAGAGTCATTGAGAGTGTGGTGGTGTGACGCTGAACGATAACAAATAAAATAAAAGAAGTGGAAAATGCCATTTTAGATATTGCTAATTTACGCGTAGTTGTGAACAAAAGATGCTTTTACTCATTTCTATGGTATTGTACTCAATCAAGTAAAAATGTAAGACAGTTTCTGATATTTACACCAATTTCCCAAGAACTAGTGACAAAGCAGGATAAATTCTTTTATTGTTTATATTTGTTTTAAATGGCCAAGCATATTCACAACTTTAGCTGTACAACAGATTAAAAAAAATTGCAGAGTAGCTCAGAGAAGCATCACTGACCTCCAGGATGTGACTCGTGTCTCTCCTCAACAATCTGCACGATTTCATGAAAAATCTGAGACAAATTATGCGGTGAGTTTTAGTATTTTGGAATAAGGGGTTTGTTTAAATTACTAACCCAAAGTATGAGGAGTATTTATACTCATGCATGTCTTGGCAAAACACCACATTTTGTTCCTGTCAAACTCTCATTTAAATATGAAAGTCTATTTTTGCCTCATTGGATAAACAACTAAAGAGGTTAATTCTGGCTTCTCGCATTCTCAGTTGATTTTTTATTTTTATTTATTATTATTTTTTTTATTACAAATGTTTTTATTATATCGCATTTCTGACTTTTTAGGGTTGTTCACACTTGTTGTTCGGTTTGTTTTTTTCATTTGGTCTGGGCCAAAAAGGAAAATGATACATTTGTAGGGCCCTATGAGATCCATTTTTTTTTTTTTCCAAATTTCGTTTTTTCCGTTTAATTTTTTCTGGATTCCGTTTTTTTCTGTTTTGATTTTTCTGGACTCCTTTTTAATGGTTAAATAAAATCGTATTAATCAAAAAAGCATGCCTACTTAATTCAAATCATGAAACTTATGCAATTTAACATCAATTAATTAAAGGTTTACATGTTTAGGGCCATATGAAATATTGTATTTTATTGTTACCAAATTCTGGTTTTAGCATGTCTAATTATTTGAATGCATAACAACTTTTATTTATTCTTACAATTGCCTTGTGAATTTTTATTGACTCAGAAATTCTGTGTTGTGTATTTATATTAACAGGAGCCATTGCAAATAATTAAATTTATCTTTTAATTAATGAAAATTATTTTATTTTTTATTTTTGGCAAGGGGATTTATTATTACAATTAAAACATGAAAGAAATATTGTGTAATTATTACTTTAAAAAAGAAAGTTTTATTTAAATTTTTCAACAGTAGTAGTAATAGTATTACATATATTCTAAATATTAAAAACAAATTTCTGTCAGTTTTTAAGTTAAACCGAACTTTTATTTTGACGGGCTAATAATAGATTTTACTCAAATGGAACGGTCAAATGCGAATGAAGTGACACTCAGAGCAGTTCTGGAGATGTTGCTCATGTATTTAGGTCCTCATTTATTGAGACGCCAGATGCTGAAATCACTGCGAGCGTCATTTGTAGGGACGTTCCAAATGAAAGTGAGCAACTGAATCCCTTCACGAAGGGCCCTTCCAGAAGTCCGTTAGCGAAGGGAACATGCGATTGTCACTTCACGGAAGTGATTTCCATTTGTGATCATGTGATCTTCAGTTAGGAGCTCTTGCGATGTCTTTTAAAGCAAATTTGGATTTGATTTCGACTTCACATACAAACGTAAGTAGAATAGGCTGATTAAATTTGTCTTTATTTTAATGTAATACAAAGTATTTTTTTCATTGGTAGAATTTTTTTAAAACGGTAGTGTAGGCAGGTTTAAGCACGTTTAGTTTGAAAAGGTTTAATAGTAAATAAGACACAGTTGGACAATATTTAAATAAAATAATAATAATGAGAATAAATGTTTATTTACAACACCTGATAAACGCTGAATGCTGCACGCACGCACAGCGTTGTCAAGGTAACATTCGGTCAGTCATTCCCTTCGCCAAGGGAGTTCCAAACGCTTATATGAGACAGAAATGCCCTACTTCCTTAAAAGAACACGCTCTGCCCTTTGAAGGGAGTAGGGCATAGGGATGCTAACTTCCGTTTGGAATTCGCCCAATATGCGCGTCTGCACCATTCATAAACGGAGACACGTGGAACATCCAAGATTCATTTTTAAATAGTCTTTTTGCGGCTTAATATTTACCCATACTAGTTCATATCGTGATTAGATTTAATTTGATTACATACTTCTGATTAATTCTTCCAAATGTTGGCAATTCCGCATTAATAATACATTCGATACAACTAGGTTTGTGTGTGTTTGACTTAAAGCGGTGCGGAGCAGACGGATCAGTGAATGGGTACTTTGATGCTATACACCCTAAGTGCTACTTTAAGTTGAATATAACAAATGGCATCTGCTGGACTAAGCACGCTCTTTGTGTTTGTATGATTTTATTTTTTAAAAAATGTGCCACCTTGTTACTCCACGTTTGCCCTCTGCTCATTTTGTTTTAGATGGACCGCTTGTTCCCTTCATGAAATCATGTTGCACAGCATTGCATCTTGTCATTACTACTTCCGCACCAGAGTTAGTTTAGTGTGCAACAGGGTTCAGATGGCAGCGTTCACACTTACTCAAATAAACCGCACTAACAGACCAATCGTACAAGAGTTTGTTTCAATCAAACCAAACATGACAAGTTTACGCACCCTTATTTAAAGAATTGCAGGGTAATATCTTGCAATTCAGAGTTTATAACACAATTCCTACTTTATCTCTAGCAAGTAAACTGAATATCCACTATGAAAGTATGAATTTCTGCAATAACATAAATACAAAATGGAATGTACCAAAGCATTTCTTGAATGAAAAATGCATTTTGCAAAATGCAAGACAGATTCTTTTGTCTGTAAAATGATCTGACTATCTCAGAATGAGATATGAAAAAAGTCAGAATTGTGGCATTTAAACTCAAAATTACACTCAGAATTATTTAATAAGAAGTCAAAATTGCCATCTTTTCTTTTCTGTGGAACAGGGATGTAACGATTTACTCAACTCACAATACAATTTTGATTTGACTATTTTCTCGCAATTAAATTTTTTTTTGAGGCAAATTCTACAGTAAATGTAAAGGTGTCCTTTTTATTGTTGCTTGGACAAAATGCTGCATGTTTTGTTGTGAAATTGAAATATAAATATATAAATTGATATTTTGGACCAATATATATTTGCCTGGTGTAAAAATGAAAATTGTCAAAATGAAGATTAACAAGGGCTCTGAGATTCTGAGAAAAAAGTCAGAATTGTGGCATATAAACTCAAAATTGCGAAAAATAAAATCAGAATTATTAGATAAAAAGTCAAAATTGACACTTTTTTTTCTGTGGAAGGATTTAACGATTCACTCAACTCACAATACAATTTTGATTTTACGATACAATTTTCTCATGATTTAATTTTATTTATTTTTTTACAAAATGTGATTTAGGACAAATTATACAGTAAATGTAAAGGTGTTCTTTTTATAATTGCCTGGACAAAATGCTTTTTTTGTGAAATTGAAATTTTAAAACAAACCCCAAATCAAATAAGTGACACAAATAAAAAACCTCTTCAAATAAACAAACTATGCTTTGCTTATGCTCTTTCCATTTAAAATGAGAGGCAACCACTGTATTTTAATCATGATCCAAACAAAGTTGCTGCGTGCATGCAGCATGAGCAGTTTATTAATCTAAATTAGATCGTATAATTTTGAAATCTGAAGCAAAAACTTCTATATCAAATATCAAATCACTCAATTAAAAAGCTATTTCCTACTATTTTTCTTTTCTCCTTTGTGTTTTAGCACATTTTTAAGATTCAGATTTCTACAAATTTAGGAATTATTGTTAAATAACAAGGCTTTTGCTCAGCAGACTACATCAAGGTTCAAAAGTCCTACACTTTTTTAATCACATTTTATCTGGCTGTGGAAATCCAATCAAACCAAACCAAACCCCGTGTATCCCTCCACCTTCAGATCTCAACATCCTCTTCCTCTCGGTATCAGTTCTTGTAGCCCCCGTGTCACGCAGTCAAACACTTTGGCAAACAGTCATCTGTAAACCCTCTTAAGTGTAGTGTCCCGTCCCTCCGATCTCCACCCCCTCGCTCAGATGTGCGCTCCAGCTCCGACTGTGTCCTTTGAAGTGGCGGCCCCCTCCGTGTGCACTCTTCTATAGGATCACCTCCGCGTACAACGTTCATCTCCATTATCTTCACCTACACTATTATTTTTGATCTACACACGTGGGGGCGGAAGATACGAGCTAAAAATGATGTTATGTTAATGTTAATCTAATAATATGGTATTAATTCATCGGAGGTCGTGGTGACAGCTGATTAAATAACGTATTAGGTGTGTTTTCTAAGCGAATCGTCATTATTATGATTGCTTATACTTGGGTTTAGCAGTTTGAACAAGTATGTTCAGTACAGTATGTTCTTGAGAATGTAATTTAATTTTGTGCACAAGTATGAATACGAAATGTAACAAATTCACAAAATATGCATTTTATGATACAGATACAGAATTAAAATTTTGTGCACAATTAGGAGAGATATTTACTCAGAATTCAGAGAAAAAAGTTTTTACCATGAAAACTGTGAAATACAAACTGAATTGCAGAAGATGTGTTAAAAACTAGCATTTCTGACTTCAAAAAGTCTGAATTATGAGATGTGAGAAAATGTGAGAAACTAAAAATAAAATTAGAATAGTGTATTATAAATTTAGTTTAAACTCAGTTCTAATATATATATTTTTTTAATATTTGACATCAGTGATTCAGGAAAAAATCTGAATTGTGAGATTTTACCTCGAAATGGTGTGATAAAAACTGGGAATTGCGAGAGATGAAACCAAACTTGTATGTTAAACTCGTAATTCTGTGCACAGTTAGGTGAGATATTTGCTTAGAATTCAGAGGAAAAAAGTTATAATTGCATGATTTTAACTAAAAAATTGTGGAGTACAAACTGGGAATTGCAAAAGATGTGAATTGTGAGCTGTTAGCTCAAAAATGTGAGAAAGAAACTCAGAATGGCAAGAAATAAAGTTAGAATAGTGTATTATAAATTCTGTTTAAAGCTGCAGTCCGTAACTTTTTTTGGTTAAATTATGCAAACTAAATTTTTGAGCAAGTACATAACCAGCAAGTGTTCAAAACTATCGCCTTACTTTAGCCCGATTCACAACGGTTAGCTTATAATAATGTTTTTAAATTGAGTGGTACGGGTAGGTTTTCGTGGGAAATTCAAGCATGCCACTGCTTCATTATGTCACGTCTGTGAACATAAAGAAGGCATCCCGGCTAGTAGCTTTATCGCTTGTGAGAATGCTGCAGGTGCTGGATCATTTATAATTAATAATTAAACTTATAATTTTGATTGCGGAATGTAATCCAAAAAGTTTGTGTTTATTAAACACAAGTTACTGAAATGAGATTACTCCAGTTTTAAATATGCATCTGTTTGCAGATAGCCTACGTGGGATTACACAAGTTTTGTATTTTAAAGAACATCGGTCCTAATGAAGAATGATTATTTTTTTCGGCTAAAAGAATTTCTTCATATGAAATTTGAATTTGATGTCAGTCAGAGAATAGACTGTACAGAAAAAAACGCTAATACACACTACACACACGTAGTACGCAATGCTGATGTTGTTAACATGAAAAATTTGAGAACAAAGTATAACAGTAATAATAACTTGCTAGTTTGATGTGATATGAGATAATAACCGATCGTCAGATTTAAACGCCTGTAGCGTTTTTCCTCAGTTGGTCAGAACAAACGTTTTAGACTTGTTACTTACTCTTAGATGACAATATCTGGTGAAATTTTTTATTTGGGCCATATATTTCAATCTGTTCATTGGTGATTCCTAAGTACAGTGAATATCCACAACGGTGCGGTGACTGAGAGCTACCAAAACATTAGATTCATCTGCACTGGAGCCGTGCCGGAGCACAACCCACGCATGAAAGATAATTCCGCACTTAACTGCAACAATTGAACAATTGAAAAAATCAACTGCAAAAATCAAGAACAATTGAAATTTGACATGATTCAGAAAACAAAATCTGAATTGTAAGATTTTTACCTTGAAATGGTAAGATAAAAACTGGGAATTGCAAGAGATAAACTCGTTATTCTGTGCTGTAAAACTTGTAATTCTGTGAACAATTAGATGAGATATTTACTAAAGTAAGAATTGCACGATTTTAACTTAAAAATTGTGAAATACAAACTGGGAATTGCAAAAGATGTGTTAACTTGAATTGAGTTGCGAGATTTAAATATTTGAGCTACAGACATCAATGATATCCGGAAAAAAATGAATTGTGAGATTTTACCTCGAAAAGGTGAGCTTAAAAACTTTTGAATTGCGAGAAATGAAATCAGAATTGTGTGTTAAACTCATAATTCTGTGCACAATTAGTTGAGATATTTACTCAGAATTCAGAAAAAAAAGTTCAAACTGCAAAATTTTTACTAAAAAATTGTGAAATACAAACTGGAAATTCCAAAAGATGTGCTAAAAACTTGCAAGAAAAAAAAATTACAATTGTGTACTATAAATTCTGATAAAACCCAATTCTAATAAAGTCAATTATGAGATTTAAATATTTGTGCTATACAGACATCAATGATTCAGAAAAAAATATGAATTGAGATTTTGCTTCGAAATGGAAATCAGAAATCAGAATTGTGCGTTTAAAAGTGTGTAAATCTGTGAACAATTAATTTAGATGTTTACTCAGAATTCAGACAAATAGTTAGAAGTGCAAGATTTTAACTCAAAAATCGTCAAATACAAACTGAGAATTGCAGAAGATGTTAAAAATGTGAATTTCTGAGAAAATAAGTTACTTGTAAGATGTTAGCTAAAAAATGTGAGAAACTCAGAATTGCAGGAAATAAAATTAGAATTGTGTATAAATTCTGATAAAACTCAGTTCTATTTAAAAAAAAAAAAAAAAAGTCAGAGTTGTGAGATTTGTATTTGTGCTACAGTCATCAATGATCCAGAAAAAAAATCTAACTTGTGAGTTTTTACCTTTTTTAAAATGGTGATATTAAAAACTGGGAGTTACGAGAGATAAAATCAGAATTGTGTTTAAAAAAATATGCTTTTTGTGATACAGATACAGAAATAAAATTCTATGCACAATTAGGTGAGATATTTACTCAGAATTAAGAGAAAAAAGTTAGAATTGCAAGATTGTAACTCAAAATTGTGGAATACAAACTGGGAATTACAGAAGTTGTGTTAAACTTGCATTTCTGAGGAAAAAAGTCTGAATTGTAAGATATAAATTCGAAATAATAAGAAAAAAGTCAGAATACTGTATTATAAATAACAATTCTGAGGAAAAAAATCTGAAATGCGACAGATGTTAGCTCAAATCTGAGTGATTGTGAGAAATAAAGTCAGAATTGTCTTAACTTAGAATTCTGAGAAAAAAGGTATGAGATAAAATTGAAATTGTGAGAAATTAATCCAGAATTGTGTATTTTTAAACTTCTGATGAAGTCTGATAAATATCTGTACTCCTGACATGAATGATTCCTCCTATTTGTTTAGCCCTTTAAAGAGAGCTATGCTATTATTTCCTAGGTTATTTTTTGCCTGGTGAGTGATAAAATGAGTTAAACAGTCACATAGGCTCACAAGGAGGCAGTCAAGTCTTATCTAGACACCAAAATATTGCAGAAAGCGCCCACACGTTACCATTGTGTTAGTGACTTCTGATCTTTCTTTTACTCCCACAGTCAGACGCTGCCTGCAGGCCATCAGGTTTATTTTACCCAAGGACACAGCCATGAAAGTGCTGGTCAAGTGGTACAACAGTTACAACGCCCCTGGAGGTCCCAGCATGCACCTGGAGTGGAACCTGTTTGTTACATGCTTGATGACAATGATGGGTTACAACACAGAACGACTGACGTGGACACGCAATGTGAGTGTCTCTTTGGTTTGACCTCTGTGTTAGATAATCTTTGGTTATCTAACACAAAAGCATTTACCTGAATTACAACTTAACAAAAAACTATAAAAATACATATAATGTTTTTGATATATAAGAGGCCATTGCACTATAAAACATCTTGTAAGTTCCAGAACTCAAAAAAAATTAAATTAATTAATCTATATCAGGTCAGAACTAGAAACTGTTTACTACACATTAAAACTTTTTCTACAAAATAAATTAAAATTATTGATATATAGACCAGTACAATAGTTTGAATATTTTTTTCTTTTTGGTAGAGATTAATTGCCTGCATCCAATTAAAATAAAAACAAAGAAATAAATCTTAATTTTTCTATGCAGTTTTTAAATCTTTATTTTATTGACACTACCATTTTAATGTTTTTTTTAATGTTTGTTTTTTAAATAATTGTCTTCTGCTCACCAAGCATGCATTTATTTGATCAAAAATACAGCAAAAGCAGTAATATTGTGACATATTTTTACTATTTAAAATAACTGCTTTCCATTTGAATATATTTTATGTATTAATATAATTAAAATGTAATTTATTCCTGTGATCAAAGCTAAATTTTCAGCATCATTACTCCAGACTTCAGTGGTCACATGATCCTTTAGAAATCATTTTAATATCCTGATTTGCTGTTCAAGAATTATTTATATATATTTCTAAAGTCTCTAAAATGATAGAAATGAATACTTTTAATTAGCAAAGGCATTTATTATGTTAAAAAAGATTTCTATTTCAGATAAATGCTGTTTATCAAAGGAACCTGAAAAAATTCTACTCAGTTATTTTCAAAATAATAATAATAATAATAATAATAATTATTATTATTATTATTATTATTATTATTAATGCTTTTTATAAATCAGAATATTAGAATGATTTCTGAAGGTTTGTGTGTGTGTAATTATGCTAAAAATTCACAGAAATAAATTACATTTTAAAATATATTGAAATAGAAAACAGTTATTTTAAATGGTAGAAATATTTCAAAATGTTACTGTTTTTGCTGTACTTTGGATCAAATAAATGCAGGCTTGGTGATCAGAAGACACTTAAAAAACTTTAATCTTACTGTTGAAAAATGTTTGACTGGTGGTGTGTATTAAAATAAGTTATTAAAATATTCATAACAAATGAAGACAGAATTATGTTATAAACTCATGTTTCTGATGTTTTAAAATCAGTTAATCATTTAGATTAATTTAATACACATTGAAACTTTTTCCTACAAATTTAATTATAATTATTGATATAACCATATTTGCACAGTACAATTAATTTCTGATTACATTTTTTTTGTCATTTTAATTAAATCAGAAGTGTTGTAGATGTTATTTGATTGTATGTTTGTTATATAATTTAGTCGAATAAATCAATGAATTTTTTTTTCTTCAAATCTTTTTGAATTATTTATCAAAACAAAAGACGCCTAAGTGTACTTCACCATATTACAAATAAATCCTAATCTAATCATGACAAACTATATATCGTTGGAAACTTAAAATCTCAAAATTCATCCTTTCTAAACCATTTTAAAATCAGACATTGCATTACCATGGAAAATGTACATCAAATCATATTACAAAATGTTTTTGTTTATGAATTATAAAAATGTAAGTTTAGATTCATTGTTCTAAAATGGGATTGGCAGTTAAAGGGCTAAAACAAAATCGCTATATTTAATGATAAATTAGATTAATTTAATACACATTAAAATGTTTTTCTAGACACTAAATTATAACATTTGCCCAGTACAGCTAATTTCTGATTGATTTTTTTTTGTGTGTGATTTTAATTAAATCAGAAATGTTATATAAAAATGTTATATAATTTAGTTTAATAAATCAATGAATTTTTTTGTCTGTTTTTAATATATATTTATCAAAACATATTATCAAAACAAAAGACATCATTATATTTTTACAAAACTGTATTATAATTTAGCTGATAGGTAAACAGTGAAGTTTACAGTTGTCTTAAATGAAAATTAACACAATTGCTATCTCCACAGCTTCATTTTGAAGTGCCTCTGTCTCCAGTAATAGCCCCTAAGAAGGCCCGTCCTGCTGACACAGGTTCAGATGAGGTGAGTGACCCTAGACATGTCAGCGGTCAGGGGTCAAAGACCCTTGATCATCCGTACTCTCAGGTCATCTCAGGCCATCATTTCCTGAGCAGCAAATCAGCATATTAGAACGATTTCTGAAGGATCATGTGACACAAGACTGGAGTAATGATGCTGAAAATTCAGCTTGGTGTCACAGGAATAAAATGCATTTTAAAACATATTCAAATAGAAAACAGTTCTTTTAAATTGCAATAATATTTCACATTTTTACTGTTTTTACTGTATTTTTGACCAAATAAATGCAGTCTATTTTTGTTTAGTAGAGTATATAGTATATAATTTTTCTAGTAGTCTTTGCTGAGAAGGTTCTGAAGGTTTGTATATATGGCTACATCTGTTTGACATCAACAGGATTGGGGATACCTCCGATGCTCTGATTACCATTGGCAGGTCTCCATGAGCCCTGCGGTAGCCGTTCAGGGCCTGGAGCCGGTGTCGCCCCCCGGTGGAGTGGATAACCACGAGTCAGCTCTGGGTTTGGAGTCGTCTGCCCTCCTCTTCCCTCACATCCCAGTGCTCTTCTACGTTCTGCATCTGCTCTATGAAGACCTGAAGCTGGATGAGCTGCAGCGGAGTGGGGCGAGAGCTCTGGTTGGTCTGCTGCAGCAGCTGGCTAAGTAATTATTCATTTTTCTCCCTTTTTTATAGGAATAATAGCAAATGAAGTGGGTCAGACCTGAATTTGTTTTTATCAAGCAAAGTCACCCAACTCATCAAACCTCCCATTTCACACTGTCATTGCTGATTTTCTTTGTGACGTATCCTAATGTTGGATGGGTAGATAGCTGTAATGTATTTCATTGTTTAATAAAATGTCAAGTGCATGCTGTCATGTGGACATGAACAAAACAGCAGTGAACGTTTAATTGGCTGCTGTTTGATGAACCCGTGTGGGTTTGAAATTTAAAAGCATTGTATTATAATACACAAGACCAGATAAGGCTATAATGATAATACTCTGTTGACTCTTCACTTGTGCGTATTGTTCGGCTAGGGATGCTCGTACCACCGGTTAACCGCTAACCGACAGAAAGAATTTTGACCGATTACTACAATCAGTTAAAAGGTTTAAAAGGTCATTTAATTTTTTATTTTTTTTCGTCCACTAATTTATCAAAATATTTTTAAAACGTTTGCTGGGTAGTTAAATAAAATTTTTGAGATAGAGAGGGGGAAAAAAAAGATAAATCGCATAGGCTTATAAGTCGCATTTTATTATTAGGCTACATTCAGAAAAAGACTGACAGTTAACCGTTAACCGACCAAAAGAATTTTAACCGATTAATACAATCAGTTAAAAGGTTTAAAATGTCATTTAAATTTTTCTTTTTCAGTAATTTATAAAGATATTTTTAAAACGTTTGATGGATGGTTAAAATAAAGACTAAAACTGCATTTTTGAGAGACAGAGGAACAAAAAAAGATAAATCGCATAGGCCTATAATGTTAAGTTGCATTTTATTATTAGGCTACATTCAGAAAAAGACTGACAGTTAACCGTTAACCGACCGAAAGAATTTTGACCGATTTAATACAATCAGTTAAAAAGGTTTAAAATGTCATAATTTTTTTTTCCTCAGTAATTTATCAAAATATTTTTTAAAACATTTGCTGGATGGTTAAAATAAAGACGACAACTGCATTTTTGAGAGAGAGGAACAAAAAAAGATAAATCGCATAGGCCTGTAATGTTAAGTCGCATTTTATTATTAGTTCAGAAAAAGACTGACAGTTAACCGTTAACCGACCGAAAGAATTTGACCGATTAATACAATCAGTGAAAAGGTTTAAAAGTAAATAAAAAAATTTTTTTCAGTAATTTTATCAAAATATTTTTAAAACGTTTGCTGGATGGTTAAAATAAAGACTAAAACATTGCATTTTTGCATTTTTGAGAGGGAGAGGGAAAAAAAAAAAAAAGATAAATCGCATAGACCTATAATGTTAAGTCGCATTTTATTATTAGGCTACATTCAAAAAAAGACCTGATGCCGACACGAAATGTGTACAAACACTGTAAACATTTTATTTCCCCTCACTCCACAAAAAAATCCTTTCAATTTAACAGTGTTCAGAAAAGAACAAGAATGAAAAATGTAAGAAGCTAGGCTATATAAACGTCCTTCTAGTCAGATAATCGAAACGGTTTGCATACATACAGTTTTTGTACATACACAATAAAAACAAATATTTGTGCTTTTTAAAATAAGGAAAAACAGGATACCGCTTTCTGAGAAAACGTTTTCTGAGCTACAGCGATGAAAGCATAATTCATGTATTTTAAAATTGTATTTCCATCTCTGTTGCTTCAGTTTTGGAAGTGTCTAAAATGACTGTACCCATATGCACAAGTCTTTGGTGTTTGGTCTGATTTTTTTGGCTCAAGGTCTGCATTTAAATTCACACCAGAGGTGTTTAGCTGGGATTAGGACTTGGCTTTATGCAGATTAGTCAAGTTCTTCCACACTGACTGAATCAAACATTTCTCTGTGAACCTTGTCTCATACACAGAGGCATTGTCATGTTAGAATAAAAAAGGGTGCTGTCCAAACTTTTGCTGTACAACTAGGACACAATTCCCTAGAATATCATTATATGCCTAAACATTAAGATTAGTACCCATGGAAATTACTAAAGGTGTCAAACTGTTCATTAGAAGGAGGTGTCCCAATACTTTTGGCAATATAGTGTATTTATCACAATATTTTTTTTTAGTCTTTTGATGATATTGGATACATATCTCTTTGTATGTTTTCAGTCTAAAATTGTCTTTTTTTTCTCAGTCAGAAACCATAATTTCAACCAATTAGTTTTTGAATCATGGTGCAAAATATGACGCATAATTTTACCTGTTTTTTACTTCGTTTTAGAAATGGCTAAATTGTCAGTATAAATATATATTTTTAAATATTAATAATTTCTAGATCATTTTTAATTTTAGAAATACACCTACACTTAATATACTTTAAAACATAATTTATTCCTGTGATGCACAGCTGAATTTTCAGCATCATTGCTCCTTCAGTCTTCAGTGTCACATGATCCTTTAGAAATCATTCTAATATGATTTATTATCAATATTGGAAACAGTTTTTGCTGCTTAATATTTATTTGGAACCTGTGAAACTTTTTTCAGGATTCTTTAATGAATAAAAAGTAAACAAACAAAAAAACATAAAAAAAAAATCTTTTGTAAGAATATACACTACCATTCAAATGTTTATTCTTTCTTTTTTAAGTTTTTTTTTCCAGCAAGGATGTGTTAAATTAATAAAAAGTGATGGATAGACTTTTTCTGAAGACTTATTGTTAGAAAATATTTCCATTTTAAAAAAATGCTGTTCTTTTTAACTTTTTATTTATCAAAGGATCCTGAAAAAAGTTTCACAAAAAAGTTCCAAAAAATATTAAACAGCACAACTGTTACCAACACTGAAAATAAATCATCATATTGATAATAAATCAAAATGATTTCAGAAGGATCATGCGACTATGTAGACTAGAGTCAATGGATGATGAAAATTCAGCTTTGCATCTCAGGAATAAATTATATTTTACTGTATATTAAAATAGAAAACAATTATTTTAAAATAAAATAATATTTCTCAATATAATTTTTTTTTTCTGCAATTTTGATCAAATAAATGCATCCTTGAGGAGCAAAAGAAATATGTGAAAACTGTGTAATGTTTTTAGTTTCTCTAGTTCTCAGTAGATGGAGCTGACAGTCAGTTTGAAACCATCCTTTATTCTCAATTTATTCTTCACCAAAGATGGGTTTATCATTTTATTTATTAATATTTGTAATGACAATACACATTTTTATATATATGATGGTACTGACACATATTGACTAGCAAAGGTAAAACCCATATTTTGTGAGAAACTGGAAGAAGCAGGAGATTGTACTGAAAGATGGATCATGAATCCAAAGCATGTTAAGATCATTGTGATATTCAGAATATCAATGAATACCACAGTAGTTAGCATTAGTAATAAGTGTTGAGATGTACAGCCACTAAACCACAGATCCCATTAATCATAATCACGGTTGTTGAACTGTGCCGTGTGAGTCACACTCTGGTTTGGCTCTTACACTAGTTTTAGTGTATATATTGACCGCTTGATGACTCTTTTACCCACTAATCATTTTTTTCTCTCATTTCATTAGGGACCTGCAACTGGAGGATTTCATTGATCTGTACTGGCGCGATTACCCCTCATTCATCAAAACGTTCAAGGAGGCCTGCGTGATTGATCAAGGTACGAGGCCGATCAATGCGGTCGGGGCCCCTCATTAGCAGCTAAAGGCATTCCTATTCATTTACCAGACAGTGCTGACTTGTTAGCAATAGTTTGGCCAGATGTCCTTCTAGCCATGTTTGGGGTTTGAGTGACAGGCCTTTTGCCATGGGAATTTCCGTTGGCTGTGGTTTATTGACAAGTTTTATTTTCCAACTTCAAGACTTGAGGTTAAAAACCCATGAAAAGGTCTTGCGTACGGATTTTCATTTAAGTTCTTGGATATCATCATGTACGCTCCACTGAACCAGTATTACTATAGTATTGTTCATACAGTTGAAGTCAAAAGTTTACATAAACCTTGCAGAATCTGCAAAATGTTATTTACGAAAATAAGAGGGATCATACACAATGCATGTTATTTTTTATTTATTACTGACCTGAATTAGATATTTCACATAAAATACATTTGCATCTAGTCCACAAGAAAAAATAATAGTTGAAGTTATAAAAATGACATCTTCAGAAATTTACATAAACTTGTTTCTTAATACTGTGTTGTTACCTGAGTGATCCGATGAACCCTTTTTGTTGTTGTTGTTTTGTTTAGTGATGGTTGTTCATAAGTTCTGAACAGTTAAACTGCCCGCTGTTTTTCAGAAAAGTCCCACAAATTCTTTGGTTTTTCAGCATTTCTATGTATTTGAACCCTTTCCAACAATGACTGGATGATTTTGAGATCCATTTTTCACACTGAGGACAACTGAGGGACTCATACACAACTATTACAGAAGGTTCAAATGCTCACTGATGCTTCAGGAGAAAAAAAAACGATGCATTAAGAGTCGGGGGTGAAAACTTTTGAATGGAATGAGGATGTGTACATTTTTCTTATTTTGCCTAAATATCATATTTTTTTTCATTTAGTACTGCACTTCAGAAGCAACAAGAAGATACTTGCATGTTTCCCAGAAGACAAAGGGAGTAAAATTTACTCTGATCTTCAAAAAGTTTTACCTTTTGTAATAGTTGCGTATGAGTCCCTCAGTTGTCCTTAGTGTCAAAAGATAGATCTCAAAACCATACAGTCATTGCTGGAAATGCTGAAAAACAAAAGAATTTGTGGGACCTGAAAGATTTTTTTGTGAAGAACAGTAGGCAGTTTAACTGTTCAGGAAACTGTTGTTTCCAGTAAGTTTACTGCTTCAACTTAAACTAAATGAAAATTAGAAATGTTGCTTTGGCAAAAACATATATATCTTAAATTTTATATATTATTTTGCTTCAGCTTCACGTTTTAGTCTTTATTTTTTAGTAGTTGTATCTGACGATAATAACCCGGCCCTGAACAGGAGAGTATGCTGTAAACATTTTGCCCTTTTTTATTATGAAACAGACAAAAAGATTTAAAACTTTTTATTTTCCAAAATAACTTATTGTCTAATTTATAATATATTAATAATAGACCTGTAATAACAATATAATAATTATTGTGTGTTATTTGTTTCAAATTTATTTTGTCTGCTTTTTATAAATGAATTGAAAAGTGCTAATTGGTAGATACATTAATTTGTTATTTAAAATAAATGCTGCTTGAAAAAGAATTTTGAAGACATTTAATACTTTCCACCAGGATGCATTTAATTGATAACTTTAATTTTTTTATTTCAGATAAATGTTGTTCTTTTAATATTTATATTTTGCTGTCACATCTTTATCTGTCATGTCATTCATCCATGCAGCTCAGATGGAGCTGATGACTTGGCCGGTGTTCCTGGACGGGGAGGCCCCGTGTGTGTTCAGCTGGCTCAGTCGCTGTCTGAGAGGGCAAGATGTGACGCCTTTTCCTTATCTGCCCAGCATCTGTGAGAGAACCAAACTACTGGTGCTGGTAAGGACCCAAATCCTCCCTATTCAACTGAATGTGTTCTTTATGCCTGGTTGTAAAGGTGCAATCCAGCTGTATTCCACAACCCAGTTGAAATATAGCTGCTCACATCTTTCTCTAATTATTGTATAGTCCGACCAGTTTAGTCCAGTTAACAACTGCGTGACTGTTATGAGAAGTTCTTTCGGTGAATCATTTAAAAAGCCTTCTAAACTCAGTTTGAATCAGTCTTTAACTCGATGCACTCACTGAATCAGTCAGAGCGGTTCTCTGACTCACTCGCTGAGCTGTAAGCTGTCATTACATACAATGTCCATCTCAAAATGAAGTTTTGTTAATGGTTTGTGAAAATTAGTGTTATTACTGACTGCTGACTGTGATCGATAACGTATTTAGAGATTGACGTTATAGTAATTTGGAGAGTAGACTGCATTTAAATCGTATTTTCAAAAAGAACTATTGTATAAACCATTCAAAATTTGGGTGTTGGTCAGATTTTTTTTATTTTACGTTTCTTATGCTCACCGAGGCTGCATTTATATAATAAAAAATACAGTAAAGACAGTGATATTGTGGAAAAAAATAATTGCATTTTAATATAACCGGCTTTTATTTAAATTAGGGCTGGTAATTTTATGTGTTAATTACATTAATTAATTACGATTAATTAAAATTATTAACGGTTCGCATTTAACGCACTTGCCTCTCCCCTGTCCTACGTGGGTTATCTGACATTTCATACAGTTGGTTGATGTCAAGTATGAGGCAGGGCAACAACTCACTGCATAATAGAGCCTAAATAACATAGAATCAGATCTGGGTAGTAACTGATTACATGTAATCTGGATTACGTAATCTCAGATTCCAAAAATGAAGTACTTGTAATTAGAATGTTACATTTTAAAATACTCAGACTACAGACTACTCAGACTTTACATTAATCAGACTACAATTTTTATGGATTACATGATTTCATATTATTCACACAGTAGCAATAAATTATTCCTAATTCATTGATTCTCCCTAATTTCTCTTTTTCATCTTTTGAATTTTCCTTTCTAAAATAGCCTACCAATTATATACATTCAGAAAGTCCAGTTTTGTGGACATTCATATGAAGAGCTCTTTTCCAAAATGCTATAAATCCATTTTGATTAATTTGAGTAAAAATGTGTTGTTGTTTTTTTTGACCAAGAAAGTGGCAAGATGAAAAAATATATTTTTTCTGTTTGAAACTGTCACATAGCATCTTTAGGTTATAATTACATTAAAAATTCAAATCCAGATTTAGATTTTTATCAAGATTTATTATCACACTGAATATTTTGCCCCAAATGCAATAAATCCAGCAGGGCTCTGTGCTTACTTTTCATTAAAAATATAAAAAAAAATAATAATTAGGGGCACAGTCAAAATTTTAGAAGCACCTTTTAATCAATAATCAAACAGTCTGATCAAAAATTAGCCTTCCCATTACGAGGTGACATTTGACTCCTTAAAGTTAATTAAATACGAATTTGTTTTTTATCTTTGTAATGCATTTTTTTCTAACTTGATTAAAAGTGTTATCTTTTATGTCACATTTTTTTTAAATTATATTTTATAAGCATTTTAACCTTTCTAATTAAAACAATAGAATAAGAATAAGTTACCAATCAAATGAAATCACCATAAAGAAAATTAATTTGTACTACAGAGTTGGCATAGAAGAACCCCAAAGTGGCTTGCAGGTGTATTTTCATATGTTTAATGAGGCTCAGAGGTGGCATGCGTGCAATCAAATTTGTAAATTTATGTTGAGATTAATGTTTTAAATATAAAATTTTGAATATAGAAATGTTAAATGATTTAAATCACTGAAAATATACTTTAAAAATGAAACTACAAGCCAGTAGGTGGCATCAAGTCACTTATTTAATTACTGAATCATATTTGTTTGATTCGTTTGAACGGCTGATTCATAGAGATGCGCAGCAGCTCAGTTGTGACTTTGTTTCAAACTATTTTTCACAAAGAAATAGAAATAAATTCTTGTTTATTTAACTGTTCTGTTAAATCAATATCTCATTTACAAACTCACTTAAAAATCAAGGGACTTTGTTTTAAATGTACTTATTTTAATTTACATTTTTCATGATTTATTTAATTGTTAGGTTTTCATTGAACTCACAAACCCCCTGCATATTTTCTTACTCTTTGCATTTTTTACATCATTATGGTACAAGATAATTCTATTTAAATCATTGTGATAAACGAGTTAACAAATTATGTTACTGACTACAATTTTTATCATGTAATCTGGAATCAGTAACAGATTACAATTTGTAAGTAATCTACCCAACTCTGGTTAGAATGCCCCTAAAATTCAAAATATGGGGCAAAAATGTCTCTGATTTTTTTTTTTTTTGGTCTCATCATATAGTTAAGCAATATCACACGAGCAATAGGCAAAGTGCAATATCACACCAGTGCAAATGTGATACTGGTCTTATACAACAGTTCAGTAAGTAAGAAGTTAATATTGTGTTATTTTAGACACAATGTTGTCTGTTTTGCTAAACGAAAATATAAAGACACAGCAGAACTGTTAGTCACCGAACAGCATTTCATTTCTTAATGCACATTTTGAACTAATTGGGTGAACCATTGGCCGCATTGAACCACTAGCAATAGGTAGCGCTGCACAGACCTGTCTGTGTAAGACATCAAAGTACCACGAGAGTGACTCAAAAGCGTAAGGAGCCGTCTGCTCTCTATAGCTCTCGTGGTACTTTGTTGTCACACACCGATCGGTCTGATGGTGATTTTTCGCTTCAAGTCGAACCAGCCTAATGACTCAGTGGACCATTCATAAAGAACCATTTACTTCACTCCTGAATGAATCAGCCATTTGAACTAATTAAATGAATTTACCTACTGGCAGTTTTACTTTATTATTTTAAAGTATCATTTCATTAAAGAAATAATTTCATATTTTCACAGTAATATTAATAAAATAAACTATTAAAGGTATAGTTCACCCACCCAAAAATGACAGTTGTGTCATCATTTATTCAGCCTCATGGTCCAAAAGAGTATATGTAATAAATTTGATCAAACTAAATATTTCTTGCTGAAGCTACTTTTTGTAATGTCTGTTTGATGCTTTAGACAACAACTTTAAATTATCTTTTGGGAGTGATTTCTTAGCCAAATTTGACGTGTGATTAATTTGCGATTATTCGCTACATTATGTAATTCATTTGATTAAAAAATGAATTGCTTACCAGCCCTAATTTAAATATATTGTAAGATTTTTTTTTTTTTTTTTTCTGTGAAGCCAAGCTGAATTTACAACATCATTTCTCCAGTCTTCAGTGTCAGTTGATCTTTCAGAAATCATTCTAATGTGGTCATTTGCTGCTCAAGAAACATTTCTGATTGTGATCAATGTTTAAAACACTTGTGCTGCTTAATATTTTTGTAAAAAACATGAGTATTTTTATATTTTAGTATTCTTTTATAAACAGAAAGTTTAAAAGAACAGCACTTATTAAATAGAAATCTTTTGCAACATTATTGCTGTCCCATTTGATTTTGTTAATGCATCTATTCTGATTAAAAGTATTAATTACGTAAAAGAAATCGCACTGACCCCAAACTTCTGAACGAGTGTTGGATGATGCCCAACAGGGGGCGCTAACAGTGAGCAGAGGAACTGGGTGTCGTGCCCTTATTTCACACACGTGTTCTATGGAAATGTCAAGCAGTTATATGGCAAAGTGCTGCAAGCTAATCATAATGACATTTTGCAAGCACCGAGTCGTCCCTGGGCGTCTCTGCATTCTGTGAGTGTGTACGTGAGCGGCACAGATGCCCCACCTTAATTAGTCTGTGGAAGTGGAGGTCTGAATCACTCGAGAGGGTGATCGGAGGGGTCGGGGTGTCATGGTGTGTGTGTTTGTACTTCCTTCCATCAGGCAAAGCGAAGTGACGCACAACCCCACCGAGGTGCTGACAAACCGTTACGCAATTATAGGCAGTGTTTACCCCACCGTTCCCATCCCTTAGATTAGAGTCCAGAACATTAGAGCATCCATTTTATCCCTCTGTACTTACACTCCCACTGCCTCCCCCTCTCTCTCCCTCTCTATCTCTTTTCCAACCCCTTTCTTTCTCCCTATTATATTTAGTGGTAATTGCTAAGGAAAGCATGAGCAATACTATGGCTCATACGAACCACTGCGGTTTTGCTGAACGGGTTTTTGAGGAGAGGTGTGTCGTTCTTTTTCTAAGATATCAGACTTGTGATTTTCACCTGCCTGGACACTTCCAGAACAAAAATGTACAGATAATGTACTCACCCCCTTGTCATCCAAGATGTTTATGTCTTTCTTTCTTCCTTCAGTCGTAAAGAAATGGATTTTGAGGAAAACATTTCAGGATTTTTCTTCATATGATGGATTTCTATGGTCCCCCGAGTTTGAACTTCCAAAATGCAGTTTAAATGCGGCTTCAAATGATCCCAAATGTAGTTGCAAGCGATCCCAGCAGAGGAAAAAGGGTTTTATCTAGCAAAACGATCAGTTATTTTTATTAAAAAAATAAAATTGTAATACTTTTTAACCTTTAAACTCCCATTGTATTTTTTTCCCTCAACTTCAAAAATCATTTCAAAATCATCCTGCATCACTACAGAAGTACTGACCCAGTCTTTGCAAAGTGAACATGCAAAGAATATCAAACACCCTTAACAAAAAAGGTAGAACAGCAATGTGGGGCGATTTTGAAGTTGAGGGAGAACATGAGATTTGAGTTTTTCGAGATACCATCAACTGTGTTGAAAAAAAAAAAAAAAAAAAACAGAGTTCAGGGCAGAGCAAGACGAGATGAGCGTTTGACATTAAAAAGTATATAAATGGCATTTTTTAAAAATGAAAACAACCAGTTGTTTTGCTAGATAAGACCCTTCTTCCTCGGCTGGGATCATTTAGAGCCCTTTATAGCTGCATTTAAACTGCATTATGGAAGTTGTTTTCCTCAAAACAATTTGTTTACGACTGAAGAAAGAAAAAAATGAACATCATGGATGACAAGGGGGTGAGTACATTCTGTAAATTTTTGTTCTAAGTGTGGGATTTCTTCTTTAAACGGGTACAATAGTTCATTAGACATTGAAGAAAGAACTCAAGCCATATCTATACTAAAATGCAGTGTTGTGAAAACTATTTCACAATAATTACAGAGAAATGGGAAGTAACATGTTGAATTAAACTTGAAATTTTGAAGTAGGACTAAAATAGTATTCTCTTGTAAAACATATTCTGTTAATCTTGTATTTTATTTTTTATGTTTTTAATACAGTGTAGAGACTAGAATATCACAGAGATTTTTTTTATGTGACTGTTTTGAAGCTTTAGATCTATATATACTTTATAATATAATATAAGTTAATATTTAATATATTATAGTAATATATCTAATACTAAATAATAAATTATATATAATATTAAATAATTTAATATATTTTTAGGTTTTGAAGATATTCAGAGTTTAGTTGTTTGTTGTTTGTTGATTGTTGTCTTAGTATTATTATATACTGTTATAGTTTATTATTTAGCTTTATTTCTATATTTATTATTTTTCATGACACTTTTAATTGAAATTTTAGTGAATGCATACATGTAAATATTTGTAAAATATGTACTGTATGTGTATGTCTTTTATATATACATAGTAAATATACACAGTAAACACATATATAAACTAAAACAAATATTTTGGCTTTTAAGTTATTTTATTTTATTTTATTTTTTTATTTTTTAGGTTAAAGGTCATTTTAGTACTTCATAATAAACTTATTTTTATTCGTTGGCAAGACAAAATAAAAAATAAAAAGGATTTTATTTTTGGTTTTTCCTCTTATATTTATATTTTATTTCTGCTTTATTTTAATAAACAGTTTTATTGTATTTTATGCAGGGCAATGATTAATCATGATCCATTCAAAATAAGTTTTTGTGTACATAATATATGTGAGTGTAGTACTGTGTGTATTTATTGTGTGTGTGTGTGTATAAATACACACATGCATGTATATATTTAAGAAAAAAAAATATACTTGTATATTATATATATTTATATATAATTACAAAATATAAGAATATAAATATATACATGTAAATATTTGTAAAATATGTACTGTATGTGTATGTCTTTATATATACATAATAAATATACACAGAAAACACACATATATAAACTAAAACTTAGATTTTGGATGTGATTAATTGTGATTAATCATTGCCTAGCTTTATTTTATTTTATATTATTATTTTATTTTATTTAAATGAGGTCTTCCTGCTTTATTTCTCAATGTTATTTTGGTAATTTTATGTGCTTTTGTCATTATTATTATTTTTTGCTTACTTATGATAATTTAATTTATTTTTCATTTATAGTTCTTCAGCTTAAGCTTATTTCATCTATTTTCATTTCACATTTTTTTTAGTTTTTCATCTAATTTATTTTTAAAAGTACAATAACAATACCAATTACTCCAAACTGTGTTCCTGCTTAATTTCTCAACTGTATTTTAGTCATTTTATGTGATTTGGTCATTTTTATTAGTTTGTTTTTCCAAAAAATGTTCATTTCTGAGCTGCATTTGAAATTGCTGTTCTGAATGAGCCATATTACCTGTAATCTGCGGTTGTGATGCATGTAGTCATGCGTGTGGTTAATGACTGCTCCTGCGTCGTGTCATGATGAAACATGTTTATTCACCCCTCACACGACCAGATGGAGTGACTGTCATGACAGCAGCAAACCAAAACCACACAGGTGCTGTCCCACTGCTAATACTACTTTCTTTTTACTCACTGTCCTCTTCCTCTCTGTCTGTCTGTCTGTCTCACAGAGTTATGCCCTGTACGTGGTTGGAGATGAGGATGCGATCTCGACAAACATGTTGAAGTACCTCTCCAGGCTGTCAGCAGGTGGGCTGCATGTGTGTGAGATTAGAGGCTAATGAGAGGCTCTTTACTGTCCTCAGGCCTGACACTAGACTTCCTGACAAGATAAGTACACTAATAAGTAAGAGGATAAATTCAGTTATTACATTACACATGGTAATTTGGATGCACAAATTTATTATTTTTGGCCACTTTTGAACAATTTAATGCATCCTTGCTGAATAAAAGTATTAATTTCTTAAAAAAAAAAAAAAAAAAAGGTGAACGGTGGTGTATATTTTATTTTTATAGTTATGATTTATTATTCCATATTCTAGCTTATCAAGTGCATTTGATAAAAAGAATAGGTGAGTGTATCCTTATTGCTTTTAACATTTTTGCTCAATGTTTTCGCAGGGCAAAAGAAAAACACGAGTGATCCTTTTCTGAGAAGGTACCTATGGTTTATGGTTATCGTCATGTGCCTTATGCTTGTTTTTCTAGATAAGTCTCAGCTCATAAATTCTAGTCAGCTGATGTGGTTTCTCCAGTTTGTTTGATTGTGGGGTGTGTTTCACAGGCAGAGCAGTGTGAAACCCGCACCTTCATCTGAATGCTTGGCTGAGAAGCTGGTGGTGTGGTTGACCTCTGCAGGTCAGAGTGACCGATCCAAAAACACAATCGACACAAGTACACACATGCAAATATGAATGCTTGGCCAACACACTTGAAGCATGCAGTCTCATACTTAAAGGAGAAGTTCACTGGCAGAACAAAAATGTACAGATCATGTACTCACCCCCTTGTCATCCAGGATGTTCATGTCTTTCTTTCTTCAGTTGTAAAGAAATTGTTTTCAGGATTTCTCTCCATATAATGGACTTCTGTGGTGCCCGCAAGTTTGAACTTCCAAAATGAAGTTTAAATGCAGCTTCAAAGGGCTCTAAATGATCCCAGCTGAGGAAGAAGGGTCTTATCTAGTGAAACAACTGGTCATTTTCATAAATACATTTATATTTGTACACGTTTCAACCTCAAATGCTCGTCTTGTCTAGCTCTGTGTGAACTCTGTGTACTCCGGTTTAGGATAGTTAAGGTAAAAACTCCCATCTCATTTTCTCCTCCAACTTTAAAATCGCCCTACATCGCTGTTTTACTTTTTTTTTTGTAAAGGCCATTTAATCTTCTTTGCACATTCACCTTGTAAACACTGGGCCTGTACTTATGCAGCGATGTAGGACAATTTTGAAGTTGGAGGAGAAAGTGAGATGGGAGTTTTTCGACATACTGTAACTGTCTTGAACAGGAATACACAGTTTATGCAGAGCTAGACAAGACAAGCATTTGAGGTTAAAAAGTGTATCTTTTTTTTTTTTTTTCATTAGCTGAACAAACATTTTTCGTTTCATCAGCTGGAATTGTTTAGAGCCCTTTACAGCTGCATTTAAACTGCATTTTGAAAGTCACAAACTTGCGGGCACCATAGAAGTCCACTATATGGTGAGAAATCCTGAAATGTTTTCCTCAGAAAACATAATTTTTTTTTTACAGCTGAAGATCTGGGATGACAAAGGGGTGAGTAAATTATCTGTAAATTTTTGTTCTGGAAGTGAGCTTCTCCTTTAAGATGCATTGTTGTTTGTCTGATGGTAACAAACCTACTAAATCTGCTACCTGTATCAAATGTCTTTCATTAATTCAGATTAGCTAGCTGTAAATATGTTAACAGTTCGACTTTACAATTTGCATTGCAATGCCATGAGAGTGGTTAAAAGAGAAGGACAGAAACAATCAATGCGTACCTTCATTTGGACCCATTTCAGAAAGCAGCATGTAAAATCGAATTTGCATTCATGTACATGTACGGAGTATGTTTCAGACCTTATATGTGACCCTGGACAACAAAAGCAGTCATAAGTGTCACTTTTTTTAAATTGAGATTTATTCGTCATCTGAATAAATGAGCTTTCCATGTAAGGTTTGTTAGGATAGGGCAATATTTGGCCGAGATACAACTATTAGAAAAAATAATCAAAATTAAAATATTGAGAAAATCGCCTTTAAAATTGTCCAAATGTAGTTCTTAGCAATGTATATTACTAATCAAAAATTAAGTTTTGATATATTTTTAGTAGGAAATTTACAAAATATCTAAATATCCTAATGATTTTTGGCTAAAAAGAAAAATGTATAATTTCAACCCATACAATGTACTGTTGGCTATTGCTACAAATGCTGGACTCGCAATCCTACTAAAGCTCCTAAATTTCTGTTAAATTTAGCTTTAAATGTAAATGTCTGGTCAAAATCTTCCTGCTTTCTTCCTTTCTTGGTTCACCTTAGTTTACATTAGCTTATAGGTATATAAGATATTTATATCCTGTCATTTATATCCTTTATATTGTCTTTATATATTTTTTTTTTCACAGGATTTACATTGAAGGATCTGGAGTCTGTTCCGTTTGGCGTGGCCCTGCCAATCAGAGATGCCATCTACCAATGTAGAGAACATCCCTGCTCTGATTGGACGGAGGAGGTCTGCGCTCTGATTGGACGACAGGACCTGACCAAACAAGCTCACAAAGTGACCCTAGCCAATCGTAAATCTGTAAGAAAGTCAGACGTAAAGAAAGAATATCTTGCTTTAGTTATTGTTTATTAATATGAAAAGTGAAAATATATGAATATTTATAAATACTGTAATTAATTAGTTTAATTTTTTAGCTTTGGTTATGTTCTTTTGTAATTTTCATTAGTTTTAGTGTTTTAAAAATATTTTTTATGGAGCTTTATTTTCCAGTTCAGCATTTTTAAGGTCAAATTTTTCATCTAATATTTTATTTTATTTCAATTACCAAAAAGTATTTTTAATAATGTTCAGCATACTTTTAGTTAACGATAGCAATGCTTTATTAATAGATAAAATGTGACCCTGGATCACAAAACCAGTCTTAAGTAACACGGGTATATTTGTAGCAATAGCCAAAAATACATTATATGGGTAAAAATTATCTGTCTTTTTCTTTTATACCAAAAATCATTAGGATATTAAGTAAAGACCATGTTCCTTGAAGATATTTTGTACATTTCCTACCGTAAATATATCGAAACTTATTTTTTTGTTTATTAATATGCATGGCTAAGAACTCATTTGGACAACTTTTAAAGGCAATTTTCTTTTTTTTTTTTTTTTTTTTTTTTTTGAGATTCCAGATGTTCAGATAGTTGTATCTTGGCCATATATTGTCCTGTCCTAGCAAACCATACATCAATGGAAAGCTTATTCAGCTTTTAGATGATGATGTATAAATCTCTACATTTATGTATAAATGTATACATGGGCCAGGGTCACAAATATTATTTGTATTGTTAGACACTACAAAAAGAATAAATTATATAAGACAAAAACATTTGACTAAAATTTAACTGTTGAAGTACATTACTAATTAAAAATGTTACTTTTATTATATTTATGCGTTTACACTTATTATCATCATCATCATATTATCATGTCAAAGAGAATCCTTGGGCACTCAGCAGAGGTCAAAACAGGGGCCTTTCTAAAAAAAAAAAAAAAAAGAAATAAGAAACAATGTTGAATTATTGTCTCCTGGATGGTGAAAGTGCTGACAATAACTCCTTCCTCAGTTAAAACAACTACTGTCTGAAGGCTTGAATATGGAATTTCAAGACTGGTATTTTCTAGTCTGATTACTGTAATTCTAAAGTTATGAAGTGAATGCTGCATTATAAAGTGATTAAAAAAGAGCTGAATTGTCCACACTCAAGGACAATGTAATTTCATTGTTCATTCAGTGTGTTTGTGTTTTCCCTAGACTGTGGGTCTGAACGTTATGCTTGAGCCACCAGTGACCAGTGAGGCCGATGAGGAGGAGGATGGTATGACTGACCTGCACCCAGAGGTGACAGGGTTGATCTGGAGTCAGGATCTGAGGGCGCAGGAGGTCCGTCGCCTGCTCCAGAGCTCCAGACCCGTCCGGGTCAATGTGCCCCACCTGCCAGAAGTCAGTGACCATGAGTACATAGAGGAGAAAGAGAACAAGTGAGCATGCTCAGTCTGATACTTCAGCACACTCTTAAAACTAAAGATTCTTTATAGGCATTGATGTCCCCATGAAGAACCTTTAACATCCGTTCCACAAAAGGTTCTTTATTAGTGGAAAAATGTTCTTTAGAATAAAAAAAGTCTCTTTTAAGAACTGTTTACAGAAACCTAAAACAATTCTTCTTTGCCATTTTTCATGCTTCATTGCTTTTTCAACACACAAATGTGCTGAAATGCACCCTGGAAGTGTTTTTCTTTAAATCTGTGCCCTTCTATACACTTAAATTCAGCATTGTTTTTTGTATTTTTGTTGCAGGCTGCTGCAGTTGTGTCAGCGGACCATGGCTCTTCCGGTGGGACGAGGGCTCTTCACTCTTTTCTCATACCATCCTGTGCCAACCGAGCCACTCCCTGTGCCCAAACTTAACCTGACTGGTACTCTCATAAACCACCACCCATGCTTTTGAAGTGTCCTAATGAATAGTTTTACAGGGCTAGCAAAACAGTTTTTAAGAGCCCTGGTAAATTTCGTTTGGCAGTAACTGTGCCTAGACGTCGCAACCCTCCCACCGTTCCCACCACAGCATTATATCTTTCACTCTATCTTCAACTATTTCATGTCAGTTGTAGAGAAAACGTTTGCCCAGGAGCCTTAGAGGTCTTTGCTGTTTTCTAAGACAAGCATCACCGTTGCTCATATGTAGAGATTTAAACAACAAAAATATCAACCCAGAATGCTGTAGCAACTGCATAGCAACACCCTGACGACCATACATTTGAAAATTTGAAATGTATGTATTTGAATTGCATATAAAATTTCCATTTTAACATAAAATATTAAACATGCAATTTATATTTCTCAGTTATACATAAATGAAACGGTACGAAACAGGTACGATTTCTGCAATATGCAAAAATGATGGCATCTGGTTTTTCATTTGATAGTACTTACAAATCATGTTTTTGAAATGCATTTATTCAAATAGATAAACATTGCTGAACATTGTTGATTATATTGTAAAAATATGGCTAGCGGTGGAACAAGCAATATTCAGTTAATGTATGAGATTTAAACTAATTGGATTTATTGACTAAAAAAATATATAAACATATAGTTTAAGAGTCAAAAGAGTAATATTTTAAATGTTTTTTTTTTTTAAACAAGTCTCTTTGTTCACCAAGCCTGCATTTATTTGGTTCAAAGTACAGAAAAAGCTGTAAAAATGTGAAATATTTTTAGTATTTTAGTATTTGAATATATTTTAAAATGTAATTTATTTTTGTGAATATATTTTTTTTTTTTTTTTTTTTTTTTTTTTGTAAAGCTAGACTTTTAGCATTATTACTCCAGTCACATAATCCTTCAGAAATCATTCTAATATTCTGATTTGCTGCTCAAAAAAACATTTATTATTATTATTATTATTATTATTATGTTGAAAACATCTGAGAATAATTTTTTCAGGATTTTTTTGATGAATAGAAAGTTCTAAAGAACAGGATTTATCTGAAATAGACTTTTTTTTGTAATATAATAAATGGTTTATCATCAATTTAACGCATCCTTGCTAAATAAAATTTATTTCTATTATTACTTCAAGCTTTTAAATGGTGTAGTGTATAATGTTACAAAGCTGTTTATCTCAGATAAATTCTGATCTTTAGATCCTTCTATTCATCAAATAATCCTGAAAAAAAAGTACTGTTTTAAATATTGATAATAATAATAATAATAATAATAATAATAAATCATGTTTCTTGAGCAGCAAATCAGCAGTCTTTATAAAGATAAAGACTGGAGTAATGATGTTGAAAATGTAGCTTTGATCACAAGAATAAATTACATTTTAAAATATATTCAAATAGAAAATGGTTATTTTAAATGGTAACTATTTTTGCTGTTCTTTGGATCAAATAAATTTTGACTGGTAGTGTTTGACTGACAAATAAGCATTGTATTAATTTAATTAGTATATGTTACAACTGTGCAGTCCAAACTGATGGAAATTTTAAATGCAAATTAAATATATAAATGTTAAATTTAGGCCTAATTGTTTTTTAAACACCCACAGCTCCCATGCATTGCATTGACAAGTTTTTGTGTAAAACACAGAAATTTTAGTTAATGCACTATACTAGAATTTTTATTGAAAAACCTCTGTGATTTACTAGCTGCGTTTTTTATGTCTTTCCTCACTTTCCCACCATTTTCTTATTTTCAATCCAGCAAACAATGCAGAATGAGTAATGTCTCTTCTCTTTTGTCTTCTCCACCCAGGCCGTGCTCCTCCCAGAAACACCATGGTGGACCTGAACAGCGGTAACATCGACGTGCCGCCCAACATGACCAGCTGGCCCAGCTTTCATAACGGAGTTGCGGCTGGTCTTAAGATCGCCCCTGCGTCCCAGGTGGAATCTGCCTGGATTGCGTACAACAAACCCAAAAGTGCTGACCTGGCCAACGAGTATGCCGGTTTTCTCATGGCCCTGGGCCTCAATGGCCACCTCACCAAACTAGCAACACTAAACATCCATGACTACCTCACCAAGGTCAGTTACAGCCTCAGATGAGGTTATGATGAATGTAGAGATTATAAACTCCAGGCATCCTGAGTTCGAGTCCCAGCCTCGTGGACATTTCCCGATCTTGTCTCCCCTCTTTTTCTCCCAATTCGCTTTCGGTCCAGTCCTAAAAAAGGAAAAAATGCCAAAAAATAAATCTTAAAAAAAAGACCCTGCAATGAGTGTATGCAACAGACCCCACTCCCCATGGTCCTTCATGGTATTATTTTCGTGTTTTTAGTGTAATTAGATAATATTTATAATTTTTAAATACTTTGAATTAATATTCTGAATTAGCTTTTATTTGTATCCATTTTTATACATTTTATCTATACATTTTATAAATTTAACGTGTCTGTTTTTTTTTTTTTTCAATTAATTTTAATATAAATGAATTTTAGTTTGTCTTAATATTTTTTGTAAGTGCTTTTATTTTATTAGTAATAATAATAATAAAAAAAAAATATTTATATTTGGGGTTATTATGTATTTCTCATTTTCATTTAGTTTAAGTTGATAGATATACGACGATATATCAATTTAAGTGCCACATTAAAAAATAATATAAAATATTAAGTCATAATATTTTATAAAATGTAAAAATAAAAAAATAAAAAACATTGAGAATAAAGTTGAAATGTTTCGAGAATAAAGTCGCAATGTTTCAAGAAGGAAGTATATTGTTTAACATCTTCCATTCATTATTTGTAGCGTGATAAACACTTTATTGTGATAGACATATTGTTTGTATTTTGCTATAAAACTGACAGATTTTGAAAGCTGAGACTTGAATATCTCCCAGTGCTCCCAATTCAGGCCATTTACATGCACAATAGGCTTAAATATACTCAAAATATTATAAAGTTTTTTAACTTTAATTTCGCAATTTTGTATTCTCATAACATTTTGACTTAATACTTCAAACATTTCAACATTATATAGTTTTTAACTTTATTCTCATAATATTTCAACTTTATTCTCATAATTTCGACTTTGTTCTCGAAATATTACAGCTTTAATCTTTTCATTTTAGTTTTTTTTTTAACATGGCACTAAAACGCCATCATAGATGTACTGAAATTGAAATAATAATTAATACTAATTAAATTGGCATATTTAAAAATATATTTAAATCTAATGCAAAATCTTAATAAAAGCTGTAATAATATCTTACTTAATGGTACTAACATAACACTGCTTCAACATAAAATTTATATCATTTTAGGTGCAAAAACAGCATTTCTTGTTGGTTCTTGTTGGTTTTTCATCTAATTTGTGTTTTATGTAAGCTTCATTTTAATTACTAAAGTGTCTTTATTTTTCTAGTTAATGTTAATACTCTATGATTATGATCTCCATCATAATCATCTTATTTTTAGGAGTTTGCTTGGCGACAATGCGCAAAAAAAAAAACAAGGAGGACCAGGAGAAATTACAGCTTTACATAACAAAACATACTACTTTGGGTGACTAGGTGAACGTCTTGTAATTAATGATATCTTGTCTGTCTGCACTTTCCAGATTGGACCAATGGCTCCGTTTTTCAATAAACACTGCATTTGCAAGCGAGTAAAACACAAAATCTAGTGTGACCATCTGTAACACTCCCGCAGATGTTTACTAACGATGGCCCAGATAACAAATCAAATATGGCATGTGACAAATCCAAACATTCATGTGTAGCTAACAGGATGATTCATCTTAGATCATGTGAGTCACTTGCGCTTATCTATAATGGAGATCTAAGTGGGAATCAGGAGATTGCGGGCGATGCTTATTCAGAGAAACAAAACCAGACCAATTTAGCATAATGGCTTTTAATGGAATCAAAAAAGTTATTAAAAAAGTTACGTTTCACTTCAATTAGAATTGGACACACTGTGATGAAGTGCACAGCAGAAGTAGGCTTAAAGCTGAATTTCTTTTTTAAGGCCACGATTGCAGCTTTCCTCCTAATGGACCTACACTTCACAGAGGCTCTTCCTGAAAACCAAACCTCTCTTCCTCCTCCTCCTCCTCCTCGTAATTCTCTTATCTCGCCATTTTTAGCATCGGAGCTGTCAGGTTTGCATGTTTTCTGGGGTTTTTGCTCTCATCCTGTTGTTTTTCTCACATGAAAGGCGAACGTAGAGCTCAGTTTCATTCTGACAGTTCACAGGGCAGTAACGTGTGCTGCTCTCTCATTTCCAGTCAGGCCAGGCTTTGTTGATACTTTCTGTGGTCGCCGAGCATATCTGTAATCTATAAGCTATATCGAGCCTTTAGCTAGTTTGGTGTTTACACTGCCCGCTCTCACACTGAGATCTGCGGCCGGGCTTTCTAGTCTCTGATAGTACTCCACCGATTTTACAAGAATCTGGCAGAAAAACATCCTGTTTTACTTCACGCACATTTAGAAATGAATGAATGAGTGCGTTTAATGAATGAATAAAGTGTTAATGTGAGTCCCAAGGTTGCACAGCTCTGTATCCTTTCTGTGCTTGAATGGAGAGAGATTGCTTGTCTGATCATGAAATATGGACACACAGACTGGCTTTAAAACTTAAAAAGGTAGTGTCCCAACCACAAGTGACTGATTTGCAGCACTCTTCATAGGCCGCAACACACAAATCTTCATGCAAAAAGCACAGACTTGACTCCGCCATGTTACTAATCTAATGTAATATTTGTGACGGGCCTGTACAATGCAGGTTGTTGCTGCAAATACAGCATTCAATGATGTGGTGATAATCCTATTAATGCATAGTGCATGCAAATATTGGTTAAACATTTTATTTTATATCCTGAATAATATAATTATATATTTAGAACAAAATGTGTATATTTTTTTTATTTTAAAGATTGTGTTAATATTTATTATTATTTATGATCAACATTTTAGAAGTCAACATAAATTTAAATATAAAAATAATTAATTAATAAATTATATATATAATTTTATCTTAATATTTTTATTTGGCCTATATTATAACATATTAACACACACACACACACACACACACATACACGTGTGTGTGTGTGTATATATATATGATCATTAATATTCTATATAATATTATTGTGTGTATATATTTACTGTAAAAATATCAAAATGTATATTACATTTAATGTATATTTACTAATGATATTTAAAACATTATTTGAATATTGTTTGTGTATTTAATTACAGCATTTTTATTTCATTAATTATATTAATTTTATTTGGTCTTAATTTTTTTTTTATTTGACCTATATATAATATATGAACATGTTTCTGTCTTGTCTCCTCTGACTCAGGGTCATGAGATGACGAGTATCGGGCTGCTGTTGGGTGTTTCTGCTGCCAAACTGGGCACCATGGACATGTCCATCACCCGCCTCCTAAGCATCCACATTCCTGCGCTGCTGCCACCCACCTCCACCGAGCTGGACGTGCCTCACAGCGTGCAGGTGGCTGCTGTGGTCGGCATCGGTCTGGTTTACCAGGGCACCGGCCATCGGCACAATGCAGAGGTGTTGCTGGCAGAAATCGGTTAGTGTGTGTGTGTGTTAACATGAAATAAAATGAGCTGCAGTTCTCAATTGTGCTCATTCGTGATTGAGTTAACAGCTGTGTATCATGTTATGTCCAAGGACGTCCACCTGGTCCGGAGATGGAGTACTGTACAGATAGGGAGTCCTACTCCCTAGCAGCAGGACTGGCACTTGGCATGGTCTGCCTGGGAGTGAGTGTGTTTTCAAAGCATTGTGAATCTTATCCTGTTCCTTGCATAGTCAACAAGAACAGCTTCCAGCTAAGAGGAGCACAGTGGCCAAAAAAATCCCTAATTAACCTTTTCCCACATAACTAAAATGAACGCACACTATTATTTTTGTCCTAAGTCATGGGCAGTGAGTACATAGCAGTGTACAGTTTCTGTACACTGAGACATTTGAGACCTTTTTTTTTTTTTAGTAAAAGCAATATAGCAATATAAATGTTAGATATTTTAAATGAAATTAATTTTATAAACATAAAAATATAAATATATAAAGTAAATATAAAAATAACACAATAATACAAATATTTACATTTTTACAATTAAACATTTTTAAAAGTAAATAATGTGTGTGTGTGTGTGTGTGTGTGTGTGTGTATATATATTAGTGGTGTCAATTAATAAAAAAAATTAACTAATTAATCACACATTTTACCTGAAATTAATCGCGATTAATCGTGATTAATTCTACCTGACATTAAAGTTTTTAATTATACTTTTATATTGCAATAATTTCACTTTAATGCTTCAAATTAATGTAGAAACAACATAAAGAACATATATTTTTAATATTTGTTTAATGCCATCTTGTTTTAGGACTGAAGGCAAGTATCACTGATGGATTTTTCCCCCCTAATACTTAACCATTGAATGTGTGTATATATATATATATATATATATATATATATAATCATTCAACATTACAGTATCATTAAGAGCTATCACTTTAACATTTATTAGACTTTTAAAAAAAACAAATAATAATAATAAGTGAACTTGAAACAATCTTCACACAAACCCATTATAATAAATGTCATATAGGGCTAGTAGCTACCTGTGCCCTTCAGCAAGAAAATATAGCCTAAATTATATCAAATTCTAAATTATATAAAGATAAAACTTAGTTATTCATTTCCTTTTTTTTAATTTTGTTCCTTAATTAACAGACATCACAGCAACTGGTTATAAGGATATTTTGGCTGCTGTTACTATAAAAGTTGTCGCTGCTCAACTTGATCTGACACTGCTTTGACCTATAAATAATAAATTCTTACACGCACAGTTTTAAGGCAGCTTTAATCGTTTTTTGTTTTTTTTGTGAATTCAGGTTTTACCTGACGATATAACTACAACTTTGCATGCTCGCAGTTTCATTTGGGTTTAATATAGCCTAATACAGCGCGCGTCGGCACATTTGCGCGTGAACTTCAGGAGCGCGCACTACAAGCAGAGTATATAGGCTGACAGGACAATTAAATTTGTTTTTACCGACATATGGCCTGACAGCATCTCATCTGACCGCAGTTCACTGACGTTTTACTTAAGCTCCCCGTCACCGGTACCGCTTCCGCGGTCGTTTGACTCGCGTCTGGTGCTGAAGTAAAGTTGGAGCGCGCATCTGAAATGTCTCCTGTTTGATGTGTTCGTAAAGACGCTCTGCGCATTTAAATAAAAGCATTTCATAAGCAGTTGTGAGTGGGGTGGCCCCGCCCATGCGTTAATTGCGTTAAATATTTTGAACGCGTTAAAATGAAAAAATTAATCACACGCTAATTTTGACACCACTAATATATATATATATATATATATATATATATATATATATATATATATATATAGATAGATATAGATAGATATATATATATATATATAGATATATATATATATATATATATATATATATATATAGATAGTATAAAATATATAAATTTGTAATATGATACAGTAAAAATTAAAAACTGTAACCTTTGTGCATTAGTTTAAAAAAGTTACATAGAGGACAAAAATGTCCATGTCCAAAAATTCGAAGCTTGGGAGTACAGACTTAAGATTGGTCTCATTTTAAAGGAAACCCTTGGCAGATTATTGCTGAAGTTAAAAAATAGTAGTAAAAAATTTAATCCAAAAAAGTTATAGAGGTTTTTAGTTTATGAAAATGATTTATGAGCAAATTTTTATATAAAATATATGTTGTATGAAACATTTTGAACTAAAAAATTGATAGAAAATCAAAACCATAAATCTAAACAAATTGTGTTCCAAATTTGAGGTTGATATCTCAAAAAATGAGCTTTTAAGATTTTGTTTGGGTGCAGTAGCAAACTTTTCCCATTAGATTCCAGCAAAGCTCTGCTGGCAAACACAGTGGTGGAATTTGTGATTCGCAGTACAGTGTAATTTCTATAATTTCTTTCAAACTTGAAAAAATGGCACCATCTAGTAAAAAAATGTACAAATTTTAATTTTGAAGCCTTTCCAAGAGAATGACAGAAAGCCTATTAACAAATGTTGCATCATTTTATAGTTAAATGGCGCTGATTAAACATTTCAGTTTCATTTAGGACATGTTTGTTGTGAGAGGAACAGTTTTTTGTATGTAGCGTATAATAGATTTATTAAAGGAAATGAGGGTGAAATATTTAAATTCCAATAAAAATACACAAAAATTATCAAAAGAAAATAAACTCAAAAAGACAAAAATGTCCTTAAGGTTGCACAAGGGTTAATTCAGCAAAATAAGATGCAGAATGGTAGTTTAAATTTAAGAAAGCAGAATTTTCATGCAATCTTTCATAATTTGAAATGCCATCTGCAGCAGTTTGTATTTATTTTTGTTTTGCAGTAGCTGTGTTTATTGTGAAAAGCATGCAAACTCGTTCAGCAAAAACATGCATTGTGTTCATCTGTGAGAGTTGGAAACCAGAATTATTCCCACGCTGACCCAGCTGTTTGCTCTCTGCTTCTCTGCAGCATGGGAGCAACCTGATCGGGATGACTGACCTGAACGTGCCTGAGCAGCTCTATCAGTATATGGTGGGAGGACATCGGCGCACACATGCTGGTATCAACAGAGAGAAACACAAGTCTCCCAGCTATCAGATCAAGGTGGAGTCATTATTCAACCATCAAAGAGCTTTTATTCATCTGGAGATTTCTGTGTGCTGAGAATTATGCCACACCTCTCATGTGGTCGTGTTTGACAGTTTAAATTATCGTATGAGAAAGCAAGGGTTGTTCAGAACGGTATGTAACAATAAGCAAATGTTTAAAGTCCCCATGAAATCAAAATGAAGTTTTTTGATTTTTAGTATGAATACTTATGTTATCTGTAAGCCAGTGTGCTCCAAAACAATGACAAAATTCACATTTAGAAGATATACTGTCATGGCCAAAAAATATCAGCGCCCTTGCAATTCTGTCAGAAAATGCAACGCTTCTCTCAGAAAATTGTTTCAATTGCAAATGTTTTGATATTCACATGCTTATTGTTTTTGTTTGCACTGGAACAACAAAAGACCTGAGAAGAAAAGTAAAACTTGATGAAATGTCACATAGAACTCAAAAATGGACTGGACACAGTTATTGGCACTTTGTCAAAATTGTAAGAAATAATTGCTTTTCAAGCATGTAATTTGTATTTAGACTCACCTGTGGCAAGTGACAGGTGTGGGCAATATAGTAATCACACTTGCAACCAGTTCAAATGGAGAAAAGCTGACTTAACCTTTGTGTTGTGTGTCACACTGAGCATGGAGAAAAGAAAGAAGTGTAAAGAGTTGTCTGTGGATTTGAGAGAAAAAAACTGTAGAAAAACATGGACAATAACAAGGATCCATGTCCATCTCCAGAGATCTTAATGTTCCTGTGTCCACTGTGTGCAATATCTTTAAGAGGTTTACAGCCCATGGCACTGTAGCTAACCTCCCTGGATGTGGATGGAAGAACAAAAGTAATGAAAATTTACAAAAAAGGATTGTTCAAATGGTGGATAAAGAACCCAGATTAACTTCCAAACAGATTCAAGCTGATCTGCAGACACAGGGTGCAACAGTATCAGTTTGTACTATCCGTCACCATCTGAATGAAAAGGGATGCTATAGTAGGACACCACTGCTGACACAAAGGAGTTAAAAAAGCAAGACTGGAGTTTGCAAAAACTTATGTGACAAAACCACAATCCTTCTGGGAGAACATACTGTGGACAGATGAGACAAATGTAGAGCTTTTTGGTGAAGGACATCATGGCACTGTTTACAGAAAAAAAAATGAGGCCTTCAAAGTAATAAACACAGTCCCCACAGGCAAACGTTGTGGAGGTTCAAAGATGTTTTGGGGTTGCTTTGCTGCTTCTGGCACTGGATGCCTTGACTGTGTGAACAGTATCATAAAATCTGATGATTGCCATAGAATTTTGGTGTGCAACGTAATGGCCAGTGTCAGAAAGCTGCGTCTCCACCGGAGGTCATGGGTCTTCAAGTAGAACAATGACCCAAAACACACTTCAAAAAGCACTCAGAAATGGTTACAAACACAGCACTGGAGATTTCTGAAATGGCCAGCAATGAATCCACATCTGAATCTCAAAGAATACCTGTGGAGAGATCTCAAAACAACAGTTGGGAGAAGGCATTCTTCAAATCTGAATGACCTGGAGCAGTTTGCGAAAGAAGAGTGGTCCAAAATTCCAATAGAGAGGTTTAAGAAACTCATTCATGGTTACAGTATGCGATTTGATTTCAGTTGTTTTTTTTCAAAGGGGGTGCTACCAAATATTAAGTTAAGGGTGCCAATAATTTTGTCCCGTGCATTTTTTGGGTTCTGTGTGGAATTGTATTAGATTTGACTTTTCTTTTCTTTTCTGTTTTTTTTTTTTTTTTTTTTTTGGTCTTCCAATGCAAACAAACAAAAACAAAACAAAACATGGGAGTACCAAAACATTTGCAACCGCAATAGTTTTTTGAGAGAAGGGTTGTATTTTCTGACAGAACTGCAAGGGTGCCAATATTCTTGGCCATGACTGTAGGCGTGTTTCCATTACAAATGTGCGCAAAACTTTTGCGATATTTTCTAAATGTTGATTAAAAAAAACTGTTGCGAAATGACGGTGTTTCCATTAAACATATCATGCGACTAAAACTCGTCCTCTCGCGATAAGTCATTCAAAACGCACTAGCCGTTTTATATTTTAAATCGGAGACAAGGCAAGTATGCACTTGTTCTGGGAAGTAGGCTAATAATAGTGCACGATTTCACGGAGGAACTGTGGATTCAGAATTTCCGGATCTTTTCACTTTTTTTTTTTTAGCTGTGCAGTGCAATGGGGCCTCTTGTAACACCTGCACCATCATGCACAAGCGAGCCAGTTTCCACAAATAAACGAATAAAGAATGATCATATGACTGTTCACGTATATCATGTGACCTGTATATGGGTGTTTTTGCGAATTTGAGGCGTTTCCATTAGGCATATTTTCAATTCGCAATTTCAATTTGCGCATTTTGAAGGGTAATGGAAACGTGTCTTGTAAGTCTCTAACTGCCACCAATAGGGATCAGTGATTTTGATTACATCACCCTGCACTTCAGCTTCTTATCAAACTTTCAGTCCAATCAAATGCTCTCTAGAATTCAAAGTACCCCGTCCCTACACTATAAATAGATGCTGAAGCTGTGGCTGAAAATAGTCACTTGCTCACAGAATTAGTATTTTCTGTATGGTGAATGGCATGTAGGTCATTATACAGGGGATAAGGAACGATTCAGACAGTGTAAATATGCTTTCCACTGGGGTGAATGAAGTCTGGTTTCACTTTGTGTCACACAAACCGCTGCAAAATGCACTCAGCCTGCTCCGGTCCAGAGATGCAGTAGCACTGAGCAGATCATATGCGTGAATCGGGCCCCACCAAACGTATCGGACACATTTAAATTCTACACTGAATGTTATTTTATATATAGAAAATTCGATATGGAGGAGATTGTGGCTGTCATACGCTGTCGAATGCGGCTTTACCGAGCGCAACAGCTCTGGCCCAAGCTATAACGGGACTGCTAGATATATACTGCCTGTCTTTCTGTTCGAGTTGAAAATGCGTCAACACAGAATAACGTTGCACGTTTCAAAGCACTTTAGTGGACCTTTAAATTTCAAATTTAATTTGAATTGAGTTGAGTAATTTGATTTTAAGGAAGCAGAATTAAATTAGAACGAGATTCGAATAAATGTATACAGCATAACTAATTAAGCAGAATTTAGATGGTATGCAACAGAATACAGAAATCTGTATTTATTTATATTTTAATAAATTAGTATGGTAGTATACTGAACCCTTACACAACATTGTCTAATAAGGTTTAAAAGGCAATGCAGATATTAATTGTTACTGTTTTTATTAGGAGGGTGATACTATTAATGTGGATGTGACTTGTCCTGGTGCAACACTTGCCCTAGCCATGATTTACCTGAAAACCAACAATAGGTAAGTTTCATTTCTTCATTCACCTACTTTAGTTTCATTTCTAAATGGAAAAACCAAAGAATCACACCTCAAAGAGTTAGTTCGCCGAAAAATTAAAATTAACCCTCAAGCCGTCTTAGGTGTGACTGACTTTTTTCAGACAAATCCAATCAGTGTTATATTAAAAATTGTTCTGTCTCCTCCATGCTTTATAATGCCAGTGGGTGGGTCTTTCTCTTCATCAATCCAAAACAAGTCCAATTAATTGCATCCATCCATAATAAATAGTGCCTCACACAGCTCCGGGGAGTGAATAAAGGCCTCCTGTAGCGAATCAGTGTATTTTTGTAAGAAATATATCCATATTTAAAACGTAATAATCAGAGTTTACGTTTTAAATGTGGATATTTTTCTTACAAAAACGCATGAGTTCGCTACAGGGGGCCTTTATTTACTTCCCGGAGCTGTGTGAGACACTTACTATGGATGGATGCACTTTATTGTACTTGTTTTGGACTGTTGAAAAAAAACACCCGCCCATTGCCATTATAAAGCTTGAAAGAGACAGAACAATTTTTAATATAACTCTGATTGCATTCGTCTGAAAGAAAAAAGTAATCTATACCTAGGAATAAATAATAGGCTAATTTTCATTTTCGGGTGAACTCTTTAACTTTAAGCATTAAAGTGAAATATGTCATGTCTCTACCACTAACGCAGCATTTTTAGCATTAATAGCATTTTTTTTTATATACTTTGTTTTAATTTTATTTTTTTAAATCATATGTGCTTTAAGTTTTATTACTACAGCTTGAAATATTTCTGTATGGCTTTCATTTTAGTTTTAGTAATTTTAATACTTGCCAAGACAACATTAATCATTTTTATTTAAGTGCAAGTTTTTCATCTAACATTTAGATTTTATTTCATTTGTCAACTGTTGAAAAGGATTTTAAATCATTTTAATTTTAGTTAACAATGACACAACTGGTCTATCAGCAGCAAATGCTATTGCAAATATTATGATTTTATGACTTCACTGCCTCTCTTGCGCACTTTTGTCATCAGTTGTTGAGCAAACGGATAGTCTTGCCTCAGATTCGCAACTTTGGTTGATGTAGAAATTGTCCGGCTTCTCAAACAAACAGCAAACTTTTGAAACCATGTTATGCTTTCCTGGAAAATCAGCTTACAAATTAGTAATATGTGTCTGTGTGCAATAACCGGGATAAGAGAGAGTATTTTAAAATTCTGCTATTCATTGTGAATGCTAAAATTCATTTTCTGTTATTAAGGCTGACATCTTCCTCATCTTCAGCTATTATGTTCAGTGCCAGGTCTCTTTCGGTCCTGTCTGCTCTTTCACATTCACACCTGTATTTCTGGACCCCTCCAGGTCTATAGCTGATTGGCTGAAAGCCCCGGACACCATGTTCCTGCTGGACTTCATCAAGCCTGAGTTTTTGCTGCTGAGGGTGAGAAAATGTTACAGGGCCGACAGCCATCAGAAGTTCATTCTGGCCTCTGGGCTCACAGGGACTTACACATTAACACCTCATGTTGGGTTCAGTCACACTTTTTTTTTTTTTTTTTTTTTTGCCATGTTTTACGATGGCTTTTCAGGCAACATATGGGGTCATTTTAGCCTGTTGTACTTGTTAACTGGAAGGTCACTTCCTTCCAAAATTCTTCTCTGACCTTGTCTGATTATGGAACCGTTCCAAAACCTAGAGTGCTGCCTTCAAAGATATCTTTGTTTGAACAAATTCAGTAGGAGTGCTGCATATCCACCCTATTTTTCAATGCGGAAGTAAGCTGTTTTCTTTTAATTTGTGAGATTTGCATTTCATTAGCCTGCTGTAGGTGAATAACTACAGTAGAAGAACAACAAAGTGCAGTAAACTGTAAAAACAGTCATAAGGGAATTCTGAATAAATAAGCTATCCATTGATGTATGGTTTGTTAGAATAGGACAATATTTTGCCGAGATACAACTATTTTAAAATCTGAGTGTGCAAAAAATCTAAATATTGAGAAAATCACATTTAAATTTGTCCAAATGAAGTTCTTAGCAATGCATGTTATTAATCAAAAGTTAAGTTTTGATGTATTTATGGTAGGAAATTTACAAAATATGTTCATGGAATATGATCTTTACTTAATATCCTAATAATTTTTGGCATAAAAGAAAAATAATTTTAACAATTAAAAAAAAAAATGTGGTCCTTCGTAGTAAAAAGTAAAGGTTGACCTATATGGATTTTTGTATGGTCAATGATATAAAGCCAATATAGGCCTATATACAATATTTATCTGAGATAGTAAAGATGTAAAACAGTAAAAATCTATATTTATTTTACATAAAATTTACTAAAAGAATTCATTTGCAAATGAATCTAAATCTAAGTATAATATGAACTTGATAAATAAATCTTTAAAATCAACATTATATTTTAATACAAATAAATCTAACCAAGAGTGCACTTAGCTCTAATCTACTAAAGCACTGGGAATTATGTTCTCAAATGTGACCCTGGACCACAAAACCAGTCATAAGTCGCTGGGGTATATTTGTAGCAATAGCCAAAAATACATTTTATGAGTCAGAATTATCGATTTTTCTTTTATGCCAAAAATCATTAGGATATTAAATAAAGATCATTTTCGATGAAGATATTTTATACATTTCCTATCTGCGATATATCAAAACTTTATATGTGATTAGTAATATGCATTGCTAAGAACTTCATTTGGACCTTTTAAGGCGATTTTCTCAGTATTAAGATTTTTTTTGCACCCTCAGATTCCAGGTTTTCGAATAGTTGTATATCGGCCAAATATTGTCCTATCATAACAAACCATACATAAATGGAAAGCTTATTTATTCAGCTTTCAGATAATAACCCTGCTTATAAAGTCCCACTTATCAGCCAAACAGAAAAAACATTGATTAAAAAATGCCAAATAATGGCCTTGGCAATATATTGGTTGACCAGTAAAAAAAGTTGAGATGTCTCTGCATTAGACGGACGTATTTGGATTTTGCACTTGCATCATGTATTTTTAGTGCATGAGTGCCACGTTTTTAGAACACTGTGTCAAGTTAAAATGGGTTTAACTTAAAAACATTCTCTGTATCTTAAGTTTCCAAACAAAATTGCATTTGATGTGAACGGCTCCTCAAAAGGCAACTGCCAAGTAGGCAAGCCAGCTCACTAGGTTTTGGAACAGAGCCTATGTTATACAGGACCTAACCATTAAACATGAATGCTTACAAAAGAAAAGGATGTGCAAATATTTCCTATTTTGCAATTCAGTGTAAAATGTTTATTTATAGCAAGCTCTTTGTTTTTAGTAGCTGTGTCTTTGTTCTCTCCACAGACGCTGGCCAGATGTCTTATCATGTGGGACGAGATCGTTCCCAATGCCGACTGGGTGACCAGTAATGTGCCTCAGGTACGTTAGAGCTCTAACACACTGCAGGGACTCATCCAACATTGCGTTCTGTTTCCAACTAGTCTCTCAAGAGGAAGCACATTTTTGCCTAAGGTCATATTTTCGCTTCCTGTTTCCCTGTAAGTTCATAGGTTGGTCAAATATTTAGCAACGCTCATGTTGCATAACGCATAGCTGTTTGGTCACTTCAGCCGTGAAGATGGTGCTCAGGTCATTGAGAACGAGAGGAAGGAGAAGGTGGTCATTGAAGTGTTTAAGTAATTTCACTGTGCTGCAGTTGTTGCAGATCCGCTTTATATAGAGAGATTTTATTAGGAGTTCAAACATGTGGTTATGAAACCCTATTGTAATTGTTAGAACAGCCAAGAAACAGCAATCTTCATGTAAAACTGATCATGCAAACCAAAGCGTAAGTCATAGAGACTTGAAACTTGGAGAAATGTTAGTACTCACACTGCCAACAATGTCACCAAGACTCGACCCAATGGGCCTGATGGGGACGCCGATCAAAAGTATGAAATCGCTCATAACTCTGTCAGTCGCAGGCTCAAGTGTCTCATGTTGTTGGAATCCTTGTGTCATGCCAGACAAAACACATTCCCCAGATTTGGCAGAATTTTTGGGTATTATAAAAATTTTATTTAGTGAGAGAGGTTTCTAAAGACCCAAGAACAACTGCCAAGACACCACAGTGAAACATGGTGGTGGGAGTATAATGCTGTGGGGATGTTTCAGTGCGTTTGGAACTGGGAATCTCATCAGGATTGAAGGAAACATGAAAAAGGAAGACTATAAGAAGTTTTTGAAAGACAACCTCAGAGAGTCTGCTAAAAAACTTGGTTTGGGTTGACATTTTGTCTTCCAGCATGATAACGACCCAAAGCATACCTCACTTCAGGCTCCAAATGAGCAAAGTGAGTGTACTTGACTGACCTGCACAAAGCCCAGACTTGAATCCAATAGAAAATCTGTGGGGCACGCTAAAGTCCAGAGTTTGTGCCAGAAGACCAACAAATCTGGAGGAGCTTGAGAGATTTGCTAAGGAAGAATGGCCTGTCATTCCTCAGGAGACATGCTTGAAACTTAAGAACTACAAAAAAAAAAAAAAAAAAGACTAAAGGCTGTTATCAAGCAAAAGGGATACACTATTGACTATTAACAGAGGGCTAATAATTTTGACCAGTAGACTTTTTAAAATTCTTGGTTATACATTTATTTCTGCTTGTATTACAAACCCTAAAAGCTTCCTGAATGAAGTATTATGTTTAAAAATGCTGTGATGATAAAATCGTCTCTCTGTTAAACAACACTTGGGAGTTATTTGAAAAATAATTAAATATTTTATAAGGGGCTAATAAATTTGTCAAAAAAACAAAAATGTCTGTAACTGTGCAACCATTTGTCCTATCAACATGAAAAACACTGTCCACGGTTTTGGTCCAAAGTGCCACAAGTGTTTATAAGGACATTTGCGCATCTCAATAAAACAGGGGCGCCATTAGGCGATGAAGTTTGAGCACCTATTAGACAAGGTTAATGAAGGCCGATTGGAACAAACTCGGTGGGCCTGTTTGACTCGCGTCCCGAAGGTCTGTGAGAAATTTGAGAGAAATCAGCCACTGGGGGCCGATGTTTTTTGCACATACATGTGATATTCGTATCTTATAGCAGAACTCCTCATTCCAGACAACTTTGCCTCTAGAACCACTGCTAAATTGCGAAGATGTAAAAAACCTACTTTTGCAAACTAGTTTTTCGCTCAATGTGGAAGTAAAACATTGCAGTACAATTGTAACTCTAAGGGGGTCATTTAGAAAAGGGGTTTGTTTGAATTTACCCAAAATCCTATAAAGGAAATCTCAAAACTTCACGAAACCTGGTGAGCACATGACACAGGTAATTCTAAACAAGCATGCAAAGTTTTAAAGGAACACTCCACTTTTTTTGCAAATAGGCTCATTTTCCAAATCCCCCAGAGTTAAACAGATGAGCTTTACCGCTTTCGAATAGCTTAGCATAAATCATTGAATCTGATTAGACCATTAGCATCGCGCTCAAAAATAAAACCAAAGACTTTCGATATTTTTCCTTTTTAAAACTTGACTCTTCTGTAGTTACATCGTGTACTAAGACCGGCAGAAAATGAAAATTGTGATTTTCTAGGCTAAAATGACTAGGAACTAGTTCAAGTCAAGTTTTAAATAGGAAAAATATAGAAAGTCTTTGGTTTTATTTTTGAGCGCGATGCTAATGGTCTAATCAGATGCAATGATTTATGCTAAGCTATGCTAAAAGGGCTACCGGGAGAACCGGAAATCGGCTGAAAGGATTCGAAAACGGTAAAACTCATCTGTTTAACTCTAGGGGAGTTGGAAAATGAGCCTATTTGCAAAAAAAGTGGAGTGTTCCTTTAAGTAGACCACAGCTGGCACTGTAACAGTCGTAACTGGTAAATAAAAAAATATTTCTGTGGTAAATTACCTGGATTTGCCAAAAATGCTTTTTAAATCATTGATTTAGGTGGTTACAGGCTTGCTAAATAATTATACAATAATAAACACTTGAACCCTGGTAATCGCTGCTTGCAGTTATATTTCTATATATTTTTTTTTTTAATTGTTCAAAACTGACCATTTCTGTTAATCTATTTGCTTTTGTCTTATTGTTCCATGCAAAAAGAAAAGACCAATCACAGTTTAGTGTTCAAATTATGATAACATCATCACTAATGGTTAGTTTTTGGAATGTTTGAATGCTGAACATTCTATCAATGTAGGTCAATGGAATCTTTCTTCCTTTTTGGATGTTTACAAAAACCACAAATAGATGATACAATTTTAAATAAAGAGGGATACATTTTTTTTTTCCATTTTAGTGACTTCTAGCCAATGATTTACCAAAAATAGAAGTAATTGCTATGTGCAATATGGCTACGACCCACATTCTAAATAAAAGAGCCAATCCGCTGTTGTGTTGTGTAAAATCATTGCATCAATGCAGCTGCCATTAAAAGCGGCCATAAAAAGCATGTTTCCTGTAGAAATCTGAGATGCTTTGATTTGACAAATGTAAAATATACACATTTTTATGGCAAATTGAGCCTCAGAAACAACATTTATGAATTCAGAATATTTAATTGTGAGTTTCTCATGCAGATTTCAATATTTCAAATAGATAGACTTGGTATTGTATGCCCACAATAGCTGTCTGGAACTGTTGCAAATATGGCTGCCAAGTGAATAGACTTTCCTTGAAAATGACTTTGTTTTTAGCATTGAGCTTTTGGCTCATTTTTGGTGAACAGAGATGATGTGACATGCCATGTAGACACAATGTCAGGCTCTGTTTATGTGATGAATGCTAAAAACAAACTTTGCGGTTTCAGATCATCCAAGAAAACATCGGAAACCAGGAGCAGACATCCGTCTCTGAGGATCTCAACATGGAGACCCTAGTGTGGGTAGCAGGTTCAAAAGCAGATTCTCAATGACGTTTTGATCAACTTGCGTGATTTATAGGAGATCCTTATACCCACAGACTGTTTTTTCGCACATGTGGAGGTGTTAGCTATTATGACTTTCCAATGAGTTTTTGTTCCTTTGATGACTGGATGAGTGAAATATGGCTGATATTTGTCACTGTTTCCACAGTCAAGCTCATGACTATATAATTGCTGGAGGCTGCCTGGCCGTGGGATTCCGGTTTGCTGGCTCTGCAAATTCAGATGCTTTTGACTGCCTAGTAAGTGGACATTCGCTTTCCATTTGCAGATTTGTGAATCTGGACCACAAAACCGGTCATAATGGTAAATTGTCTGAAGCTGATATTTATACATCTGAAAGCTGAATAAATAAACTTCCCATTGATGTTTGGTTTGTTAGAATAGGACACTATTTGTCCGAGATACAACTATTTGAATGCCTGGAATCTGAATATTGAGAAAATCGCCTTTAAAGTTGTCCAAATTAAGTTCTTAGCAATGCATATTACTAATCAAAAATTAAGTTTTGATAATTTTACAGTAGGAAATTTACTAAATATCTTCATGGAACGTGATCTTTACTTATAATCCTAATGATTTTTGGCATAAAAGAAAAATAGACAATTTTGTATGCATGCAATGCATTTTTGGCTATTGCTACAAATATTCCCATGCTACTTGCTATTTTGTGGTCCAGGGTCACATTTGTGATCTTTCTGAAAGTTCTCAGAATATTCTTAATATTTTCTTTCTCCTTCAGTACAAATTTGCCCGAAACTTCATGCAGTGTCTGACAACCTCTACGGCTACAGTGGTAATCATTTGTTTGCATTTAAAGGTGAATGTCAACACGTAATCACAAATATTTGTTCACACAACATTTGTTATCTTCCAGACGGGGCAGTATAACCTGCAGACGTGTTTAAGCATGGTCCTCCTGGCAGTTTCAATGGTGATGTCTGGTTCAGGGAACTTGAAAGTGTTGCAGCTGTGCCGCTTCCTCCACAAACGTACCTTTGGCGAGATGAACTATGGCTTTCACATGGCCCATCACATGGCTCTGGGCCTGCTCTTACTGGGAGGAGGGAGGTTAGTTGAGTCTGAGTTTCATTTAGATTTGGAAATGTATACAGTATCTAACAGAAGTGAGTACACCACTCATATTTTTGTAAATATTTTATCTTTTCATGTAACAACACTGAAGAAATGACACTTTGCTACAATGTGAAGTAGTGAGTATACAGCTTGTATAACAGTGTTCATTAGCTGTCCCCTCAAAACAACTCAACACACAGCCATTAATATCTAAACTGCTGGCCAATAAAGTGAGTACACCCCTATGTGAAAATGTCCAAATTGGGTCCAATTAGCCATTTTCTCTCCCCAGGTCTCAGGTGTGAATGGGCAGGTGTGTTAAATTTGGTGTTATCGCTCTCACTCTCTCATACTGGTCACTGGAAGTTCAACATGGCACCTCATAGCAAAGAACTCTCTGAGCATCTGAAAAAAAGGATTGTTGCTCTACATAAAGATGGCATAGGCTTTAAGAACATTGCCAAGACCCTGAAACTGAGCTGGAGCAAGGTGGCCAAAACCATACAGCGGTTTAACAGGACAGGTTCCACTCAGAACAGGCCTCGCCATGGTCGACCAGAGAAGTTGAGTGCACGTACTCAGCGTCATATCCAAAGGGTTGTGTTTGGGAAATAGACGTATGAGTGCTGCCAGCATTGCTGCAGAGGTTGAAGGGGTGGGGGGGTCAGCCTGTCAGTGCTCAGATCATATGCCGCACACTGCATCAAATTGGTCTGCATGGCTGTCGTCCCAGAAGGAAGCCTCTTCTAAAGATGGTGAACAAGAAAGCCTGCAAACAGTTTGCTGAAGACAAGCAGATTAAGGACATGGATTACTGGAACCATGTCCTGTGGCCTGATGCGACCAAGATAAACGTCTTTGGTTCAGATGGTGTCAAGCTTGTGTGGCAGCAACCAGGTGAGTACAACAAAGACAAGTGTGTCTTGCCTACAGTCAAGCATGGTGGTGGTCTGTCATGGAGTGTCATGTTCTGGGGCACTGGGGAGCTACAGTTCTTTAAAGGGGATCATGAATGCCAACATGTACTGTGACATACTGAAGCAGAGCATGATCCCCTCTCTTCAGAAAATATTCCAAAATGATAATAACCCCAAACACACCTCCAAGACAAACACTGCCTTGCTAAAGAAGCTGAGGGTAAAGGTGATGGACTGAGCATCTGTGGGGCATTCTCAAACGGAAGGTGGAGGACCGCAAGGTCTCTAACAGCCGCCAGCTCTGTGATGTCGTCATGGAGGAGTGGAAGAGGACTCCAGTAGAGTTCTGGTGAACTTCATGCCCAACAGCAGTGCTGGAAATGAATGGTGGCCACTTTTGTGGCCAGTGGTTTAGGCATTAATGGCTGTGTGTTGAATATACACTGTTATACAAGCTGTACACTCAGTACTTTACATTGTAGCATAGTGTCATTTCTTCAATGTTGTCACATAAAAAGATATAATAAAATATTTACAAAAATGTGCACTCACTTCTGTAAGATGCTGTACCTGATGCTGATTTTTTACTTGTACTACACAGCTTCTCAGTTCACTTCATAGGCATTATTAAGCATTTATTAGTAGTGTTTGCTAAGGCAAACAATACTGTTATGTTTGCCCATTGGAGTTCTTAGCTGCAGGGATGACTTTTTTTGTAGTCTAACTGGAAGTTAGCATCACTTTGCATCCATTGACAAAAAGGCAATAGGAGTTTTCCATTGGCTTTTGGATTATTGCATAAAGTAAGTTCTGTGGCCAGCAGAAGTTAGATTTTTTTTTTTTTATCCAGGGTTCCCACAGGTTGTTGAAATCTTTGAAAGTTTGTGAATCAGAAAAAAAAACTCAAGCCCCTGGAAAGTGTCATATGGCCAAAAATAAATGCAAAAAAAAGTTTTTTTGCATATTTGTTTGACACATGAAAACTGTAACAATGTATCTTACAAGGTAACACAGTGTAACCTTGCTCTCACTTGAAATGTGTCCCCACATTAAGTTTGAGGGTATTGGACCTGGAAAGTCCTTGTCCTGAAAGTCCACCAAGGTGTGGGAACCTAAAATCTTCTGAAGCCTAAATACAATTACCAGAAGTACAAAGCTAAATTTAGGCTATAAATTAACTACACCACAGCTGCATGACTTCTGAAATCTTTCAAAAAATCTTTGTCTCTTTTTAAAATGTGCAAATTGGAAAGTTTAAGTTAGAATAGTTTGTAAAAGCATGATTATAAACACAAAGAGGCTGATTAAGTGATTATTACACAGACCTTATTTCAGGCTAAAAACCCACTGATCTTGGGATGATTAAACCGGAAGTTAAAAAATATTTACTACTTTTTTAGGCATAAGGACTCATTGTAACTCATCCCTCACAGACATGAATGATTCCTCAGGACAAAGGTTGTTGGTATGTGGCCAAGCAAAGCGTGAGAACATTCCAGCTACAGTTCATGCTATTTATAACCGCAGATAAAGCGTTATTGTGTTTTTTGTCCCCTGACTTTGAAACTGCGATAATAGCCTTTATCATAATACTTCCTCTGTTACGGAATGCCTTCTTTATCATCTTTGACCTCACATTTCATTCTCTGCTAAATAATGCATTAAAGGGAGTTCATCCACAAATGAATTCCGTCATCATTTACTCATTCTCATGTCGTTCACGCTTCTGCATATTCAGAGTTACATTCGGTCACACACTGCATGAGGTTCAGCCTTGATGTCAAATTTGTGGTAATGCTTTTCATGCACCAAGTTTAAATTCAGAAGTAAGAAACTCATATAGGTTTGGAATAGTGATGTACAGAAATGAAAAAAAGATGAACATTTTGGATCAAAAACTGAAAAATGAAAAGTTGTATAAACATTTAAATTGCAACTTTTTAATAGCAGAATTATGTTTCCAGTACACTTTGTTGTTGAAATTTAAATGGTGGCTGTATTGAAAACTGTTTATTCAAACATAATGAAGACAACAGGTTAAGTGAAAACATACAGTGATATAATGCAAATATTTACCAAATTGCTCCTCTTTTGTGTTATTTTTTCTAGCTAACTATGCCTTTCCTGAAATAAATGTAACAATACTGTGCAATTACATGAAACTAGGGGTGCTGAAAGTAATTGTTGCATTGATGCATTGCGATGTGGATGATTCTGCATTGATGCAGTAATAGACCATAATCATTTATCACTTACAAGTGCACTTGTCACGCAAGTTAAAAAATGCACCCACTATATTTAAATCTGAGATTTGGAAAAATCAAGCTTGATGCGGTAAAAAAAACTGGCTAAGAATCATGTTAGAGACAACTGCACCACCATTATTTGAGTGTTTTACTTTAGCTATGCTTTCATTTACCATTTGGAATGCAATACGTATTAGATGCACAAAACTTGTGTACTGACAGACTTTCACGTGCCCTTTGTGTTTGTTTTCCCTAAAGCTCACGTTTGCAGTTAAATGCACTTATTTCTGAATACTTTTATGATACAAAATAGATGTGTAAACAGCCAGTTATGTTTTCAGAACAGAGCAAAACATCTGATATGTCAAAATAGCTTGGTTAATTACTTAACAATTGTTTTGATTTATTATTAATTTGTAATTATTCTAATAGTAGCCTGCTTATATAATATTGAATTTAATCGAATTTGTTAACATCGTAATTGAATAGTAAAACCAGTGCCGATTTGCACCCCTACATGAGACATAATACATTTCACTAAGTTGTTCTTTTCAGTTACACTTTATTTTGAGGTGTCTTTGTTGCAATGTAATTATACATTTGGCCATTGAGAACAAAACAAACAAACGAAACGCTATTTTGACACACTATTTCCCTGTTAATACACTGTAAAAAGTTTCAACTTAAAAACTTCCAGTTCAGCAGCTGCCTTAAAATTAAGTTAAATCAACTTAAAACTACAATAAAATGAATTAAAATGACTTTTAAGTTGATTTAACTTAACTTAAGCTTAGCAGCTGCCTTCAAATTTTGTAGGTTGAAACTGGTGAAGACTTTTTACAGTGTACTGTAAAGCTGCTATGACACAAATTTGCATTGTAAAAAGCGCTATATAAATAATAGTGACTCAACTTTTAAGTACTAAGTAATATTAACTACACTGCAAATAAAAAATAAAATAAATTCTTACTTAGATTTTTGGTATTGTTTACAGCCAAAATTTAAAATTCTTAAATCAAGATTTTCTAGACAAGTAAAAAATATTTTCTTTTCAGAAAAAAAAAGTCAAAATCTGCCAATGGGGTAAGCAAAATAAATTATTTTGCTTACCCCATTGGCAGATTATTTTGCTTGTTTCAAGCAAAAATTCACTTAATTTTGACTTTCTGAAAAACAAGAAAATATTTTTTTCCTTGTCTAGAGAATCCAACTTGATTTCAGAAGTTTTAGATATTTTAGCTGGAAACAAGACAAAAAATCAAACTAAGAAAAACATTTTTTGCAGTGTACTTGTACTTACTATATGGTTAGGATTTGGTTTAGAGTTACTTGCATGTAATTATTCATAATTCATTGTTATTATAGTAAGTACATGTAACCTGCAACAAGGACACCTTAAAATAAAGTGTTACCTTTTTTCTTTTAATACCTTCATGTTTATTTTGTGCTATAACTAATAGTAAAGCAGAAGAGATGATCAGTTCTTGTGGAGCTTGAACCTGATCTGATTTAGTTCATGCATTAAGAGAAACCCGCATAGATGAAAATATTGATCTTGAGGCTTAAGTATCATATCAGTTTTGATATTGTTAATCTAGCGCTGGCGTCTATACGGCTGAGGTGTTTACCTGTTGTAGCTTTATCCACATTGTGTGCATGAAATCGACTTTCAATAAATGATTGTTGCGCTCTAAAACTATTTAGGCTAAAACCAAATATTTGATGCATCACTGGTTTGGAACATGAGAATGATTGTGTTTTCATTTTTTTTTTAACCCATGCATAATTTACCTTATGTAATGTGTTGCTGCTGTAGAAAAATTGCATGCAAAAAATGTACATGCAAGTGTGAAGCGGCGAGCTGCAGGTGTTGTGGTGGGCCGGCACACAAGCTCTCGAGCGTTTTTAACGAGAAATAAGGTGACCTCTAACCAGGTCAGTGAAAGGCACAGTAAGAGCCTCTCGTCCTGTCAGAACCTGTTCGAGTGCACTCTTCAACTCGCCCATTATTTTTAAGTGAGGCCTTTTGAAAGAGCACAAATAGTACCGGTGAACAATGCATGACCAATTTCCCCCTCGCTACACAATTGCGTGTGTCACACACGCTCTGAAATATTGCCTCCGGGGACAATTGAATATGCAACATGTGCGTTCATTGTTTATTTTGCACAAATTTTCCAACGTCAGTTCACCACATAGGTGCATTTATGTTTTTCCTCGCTGAACTGGAAAAATGCTGTCGGAAAAAAGTCAAAACCTAATTTTTGTGACATACTTTTGCTTCTCCCACAGGTACACACTCAGCACCTCCAACTCGGCCATTGCTGCCCTGCTTTGTGCACTTTATCCTCATTTTCCTGCTCACAGCACAGACAACAGGTAGACAACAGCTGCTAACACACATACTCTCTCACACACACACACACACACACACACACACACGTCACAATGAGCAAATATGGCTTTATTGTCTTCACTTCTGAGGAAAACCACTTTCATTTTTACTGTAAATGAGACTTGTTACCCAGAATCGTGAATGTGTCTGTATTAAATGCTCGTATACGTATATACATGGTGTGAACATGTCCTGTTACACACTGGGCCCAAAAAGTATTCACGCACTTGAGTCACACATGAAATATGTGAATGACGTTGCATTTGATAAAAAGATATCAAACCAAGCTGTTTTAAAGAAACAGCCTAAACACAAAAATAGTCTCAGTTTGAAATAAGACAATGCATCTAGACATTTTTAAGTGTTTTAGACATAAATGTCTAATACTTTCTTTGGAGACTGTATTTTGTCTTTACTACTACTACTGAAAAAGGATAGAGATGACAGTAAACATTTGACAGTAATTGAAACGCCTATTCCACAGTTTCTAACTACAATTGATTGTGTGTCAGGCTGGCAGATGGGTTTGAGGTTAAGGTTGGAAGTATAAATAATCATTTTTTGTTTCTTCTAAACATATGTTCTTGTTCCTCTTTGCAGGTATCACCTCCAGGCGTTGCGCCACCTGGCTGTGCTCGCAGCAGAACCGCGTCTGCTGGTGCCTGTAGACGTGGACACTCTTAAACCCTGCTACGCTCTGCTAGATGTCACCTACAAGGTATGTGCTGCACGTGACTCATGCCTTGATGTGGTCTTTCAAAACACGATTACAATCACTGAAAGCTAGTGTTATTTTAGTATTAATTATATACTGTTAGTGATTATTCCGTTTTTGAATTAGCTTTAATTTTTTTTTTTTTTTTAGTTCTTATTTTTACTTTAGTTTACATTTTTTATTTGCTAATATTTCTTTTGAGGAAAGATAGTAATGAAAGCCAAAATATTAAAGGTCATGGATGAATATTTACTGAGTAATCCACTATTTTGTAGAGGGAGGTCAAAATGGCATTTTCACCTTAGATTCAGGGTCAAATTAAAGGGGGGTAAAATTACTTCAGAAAGATGGCAGCATCAATATCTTATTTTTACAGAGATTGGTAGTTCCTTTAGTAAAATCTGTTGACTTTAGCAATCTTTGTTGCATTCTATTGCCAATGGTGGCCATTCAAAAATGGGGAAACAACACTTTTTCTCCAAGTTTTTCTCCAAAGTTTGAATGTGTGTAACTCAAGCCATTTTAGATGTTGGTTCTTAACATTGTCCTATGAGATTGGGTTTCAGAGATATTGGATTTTCAATAAGGCTCTAGACGTAAATTTGTAAAAATTTGCACATTTTCAGTGGTCAAAAACCAAATGTGGGTCAGTTTGAAAAAGTATTATACTTATTTTCTTTTAAAGAGGAATTTCTGAAGAACACATAATGTTAAAACCAGACATAGAGTATCTTGTTTTTTTCTGTCAAGACAACTGCATTGAACATACCTGTCTGTGCTATAAATGTTTTTTTTTTTCCCAGAGTTCAATACTCAAGTAATATTAAAGATATCACAATATGATTTTAGATTCTTGTTCTTCACAAACCTTTCTTTTAGAATCTTCATTTTCCAGGCCCTACATCATTCAGTCACAGAGATATGGGGATCTCAGTGAGGCTCCATGTCTAGATTGCTATATATTACCCATTTTCAGTGGTCGAAAACCAAATGTTAGTCACTTTGTATACAGCTGATACTTATTTTATTTAAGGACAAGAAGAAGAAATAAAAATTTCTGAAGAAGAAATAAGAAATTGAAATTAATATTGTATTGTGTTTCAATATCTTTAATACTTTTTGAGTTATAGGCATGCAAACTTTGGGAAAATAATATTTCTGGCACTCAGACTGGTATGTTCAACGCAATTGTTTTGACAGAAAGAAACAAGATACATCTCTAGTTTTAACATGATTTGTTCTTCAGACATTCCTCTTTAAAAGAAAAGTGACATATTTTTTCAAACTTAATCTCATAGGATGTTAAAAATGAAGATGCCAAAAGGAAAGCTTGTTAAGACCCAATATCTAAAAGGGCATTTAGGTTATCTTTAATACTACTTAGAGTTACATGCATTCAAACTTTGGAGAAAAACTTGAAAAGGGCCCTTTCCCCATTTTTGAATGATCACCATTGGCACATAATGCAACAAAGATGGCTAAAGTCAACAGATTTTACTAACAGAACTACCGATCTCGGTGTAAAAATAGGATAATGATGCTGTTGCCTTTTTTAGCTGGTCTTTTTAAAGTAATTTTTAACCCCCTTTAACTTGTCTCTGAATCTAAGATGAAAATTGCCATTTTGACCTCCCTCTGCAAAATAGTGGATTACTGTGTAAATATTCATCAATGACATTTTATTTTTTACTTTCATCACTATCCATGTCTATCTTTCTTCAGAATAAATATTAGCAAAATCCAAAATTTAAGCCGGGGACCTCTGGGTTGATGGAATGACCCAATCATAAATACTTATTTTATTTCAATTAGTTGCAAATGCAAGATTTTTATTTTTTGTAAGCTTTTTACATTTTTTCAGCTTCATTTCAGTTAACGAAAAATATTTTAATACAGCCTGAAAAATGCTGGGTTAAAAACAACCCAACTTGGGTAAATATTGGACAGAACACGTGCTGGGTTATTTTGACCCAGCTGGTTGGGTAATGGTTTTTACCCAATGGTTGTTTTATTTAGGTTTTGTTGAAAAATTATTATATAATCAAAAGATGAACATTTATTATTCATTTAAGCAAGAACACCCATGGACAAAAATATAAGACAAATGTAAGTTATTTGGGTGAATACAGCATAGTTTACAATATTACATACATTTAAACTTGTTTAACTAGCATTTTAGAAATAAAAAAATTAACATTTAAAAGTAGCATTTTAATTTGTGTATTCAACCATTCTCTGTAATCACTTTTCACTGAAATAGTGGCAAAAACTGCCCAGCACCTGGCTAAAAATATAAAAAATAACCCAATAAAATAACCCAACAAAGCTGAACTGAGCATTTGGGAAAAAAAAAACCCAGCATTTTTTTTTAGAGTGAAGAAAAACTACCCAGCACCTGGGTAAAAATATTAAAAACAATCCAATAAAATGAATCAACAGGCTGAACTCAGCATTTGAGTTTAGAAAAATTACCCCGATTTTTTTACAATGTTTGTTTAGTGTTAATTTTAGTTAACAATAACAAAGCTGGTTGCCATCATTAAATCAAAATAGATAATTTCACATTTGTTTTAAAGAACAATTGCTTTTTTAATCGTTCATTGAAATGCAAAGGCAAATTGCTATGTTTCTGAAACAGTGTTATTTCAGTATTATTTAAATACTATTTTATGCATGTTTTGAATATTTGGAATTAGCTTTTATTTTTGTAATTTCAATACTAGTTTTAACTTTAGTTTACGTTAGGTGGTTTTGTAATTTTTTTTATTTTTATTTTTATACACTTCTGATTAGCTTTTTATTTTAGTTTTAGTCATTTTAATACTTCAACTTATTTTATTTAAATTTGTTGCCAATGCAAGATTTCATTTTTTTTTAAAGCTTTTTAAGTTTAAGTTTTTAATCTGATATTTATATTTTATTTTACTTCAGCTTCAAGTTAATGAAAATTATTTTTAATAGGTTTAATAGGTTATCAATAACAAAGCTGGTTACCAACATTAAATCAGAATGGACCATTTTCAATTTTTTTTAATCATAATTTTGAACAACAATGCTTTTGTATTTGTTAATTGAAATGCAAAAAAAATGCAACTTGCTGTCTTTGAAGCAGTTTTATTATTAGTATTATTCTTTTTTTAAATATTTGGAATTGGCTTTTAGTTTTGTAATTTAATTTGTTTTAGTAATTATGTGCTTTTGTCATTTTATTTTATTTTTTACTTATGTATTTGTTTATTTTTATTTCATGTTGCCTTGACATTTAAGTTAAATAAGTTTTTTTTTTTTTTCACCTAATATTTATAATTAATTTTAATTTCAGGTTTAGTTTAATTTAAAAATGTTTTATTAGTTTTAGTTAACGATAATAACCCTGCTCTGAAATGACACTTCCTCTCAGATAAAGTCTGCATGAAATAATATTAATCATTATTAATAATGGTTACTTGTTTGTTTTAGACTATAGTTGTAGATCATTTAGCTTTTTTGTTGCTAAACAAATGAACTTGACCTTTGAATCGGACATGGAGGTCAAAAAGCCTCCTGAAAAGTGCACTGCAAACTGATTTCACTTCTGACTCTGAAACATTTCATGATCCTTTTTCAGTTCTTGAGTCACATCATATTTTTTTTCCTCATTTCACTTGCTGAAATGGCTTTGAATGGCATTTGTTGTTGGAGACAACAAAGTTAGCACATAGCTCCACATCCCAACTAACCATCCTGTTGCGCGTGAGGCCATTAGGCCACATCAAAGAGATTCTTAGGTGATAAACACGGCGAAGGACTGTTGAAGGCTGACCTTGGCGTCTGACCATGATTCCCCTGCTGCTTTCAGGACGCGTCTTTTCAATTAAATGACGCCAGTGAAAGGAAAGGAACCAGCTGTTCACAGCAATTACAAAGACGTCTTTGCTCACGCAGGCATAGTGTCACGCATAGTAGACTTATACATCATCATGCAAGACGTTAGGTTTGTAATCTGTTTGTGCATGCATGTGGTATGTGTTTAATAGGAGACGCAGTGGTACGAAGAGACGACTGTGGAGTTGATGGCTCCCACCATGCTGCCTGAACTTCACCTTCTGAAACGGGTAATAAATTAAACCGCCTCCAACTACGTCTTACACAAACATCCTAAATCTGAGATTGTTTGTTTTTCTCTTTCCATCCAGATTAAAGTAAAAGGTCCAAGATATTGGGAGCTGAACATCGACATCAGTAAAGGAACCCAACATCTGCAGTAAGTCTGCATTTAGATAAGGCAAGAAGGAATTGAACTAAACTGCTTTAAGGTCTGTTCCAAAACCTAGTGAGTTGACTATCTAGACTGTATTTTAAGTCATTATAGCCATGGTCCAGATGTGAGCGCTTTTCAGTGTTTTTGTTCAGTACTGAAACATCAATAAACAGGTGTTTTTTTGCATCCTGCATAGACACAGCGTTCACAAATTTGGGGTCGTAAGATTCTTTTAATACTAATTTGATTCAAATGTAAAACGTTTATTACAATTTTATTTAGCAAGGATGTACTGCAGATTTAGTCACACAATACCTGCCTATTTATATTGTATTTTTTTTTTGTAATAATATATATTTTTTAATATTTATGTTTTTTAAACTTCCTTAACTTATCCTTAAAATTATATTTTATTAGTGTCCTCCTTTAAATGATACTACTATTTGTGTTTATTTAATTACGAAGAGTTCAGATGCAAAAGCATCTAAGTGTCATCTGAATTTTTCTTTTAAAATGAGCATTATTATCTGGCTAATGCTAAAATGCTAATTTTAGAAGGTAATTTCATATGGCACTCTTCTTATTTATGTATTTTTACCCAGAAAGTACATTAATGGATTTTTAGAAAAGTTTCTCCTGGGAAAATAATAATAATAAAAGATTTTTTATTATCAAATATAATTTTGAAAGATTGTATATACTGATATTTTATTTTGTTTTTCTTACAGTTTTCTCTTAAGTTTGTTTGTAAAAAACAAACAAAATAAACTATATTGTAAAATTATTGTATACAATTACTTGAGATGTTAAGACAATTTAAAATCCTGTTATTTTTGAGGTTTCTATGAATACAGCCCTTGATACTGATATGGTACAGTTAAATAAATTAGAAATATACAATGATAAATAAATATTAATTCAACAAGGATGCATTAAGTTGATCATAAGTAAAGATGTTTATAATGTTATAAAAGTTTATAATGTAATATAGGTTAATTTTATACACACACACACACACACACACACACACACACACACACACACTACCACCAGTCAAAAGTTTGGACACCCTCTCATTTAATGTTTTTAAAGAAGTTTCTTATACTTATCAATGCTGTTTTCACTTGATCAAAAAGAATCACAGGTTGCTAAAAAATATTTGGCAGCACAACTATTTCCAACATTGATAATTCTAATAATAAATCAATATATTAAAATGATTTCTGAAGGATCAAGTGACACTTAAGACTGGAGTAACAGCTGATGGAAATTCAGCTTTGCATCACAGGAATAAATTGTATTGTAAAGTATATTAAAAGAAAAAAACATTTTATATTGTAATAAAATTTTGCAATATTACTGTTTTTTTTTTCTGTATTTTTGGTCAAATAAATAATAAATGCAGCCTTGATGAGCATAATAGATACTTTAAAAAACATTAAACGAGAGGGTGTCTCCAAACGTTTGACTGGTTGTGTGTGTGTGTGTATATATATATAATATATATATATTATATAATATAATATAATATAATATAATATAATATATATATATATATATATATATTACTAGTTTTTCTTTAGTTTGTAAAAAATACAAAAAAAAAAAAAAAAAACAATTGTCAAATTATTTTGTACAATTCCTCGAAGTTTTGTAATTAAGACTATTTTAAATCTTATTATTCTTGAGTTTTCTATGAATATACCCTTTGATACTGTTATGGTACAGTGAAATAAATTATAAATATACAATGACAAATTTATTTTAACTCAACAGATTAAATCGATCAAAAATTACTGTAAAGATGTTTATAATGTTATAAAAGTTTATTTTATTTATTTATTAATTACTAATTTTTCTTTAGTTAGTTTATAAAAAAAAACATTGTCAAATTATTGTACGCAATTTCTTGAAGTGTTGTTATTAAGACTATTTTAAATTTTATTCTTGAGTTTTCTATGAATATAGCCTTTGATAATTAGAAACATACAGTGATAAATATTAATTCAACAGGAATGCATTAAATGGATCAAAAATAACAGTAAAGATGTTTATAATGTTATAAAAGTTTATTTTATGTATTTATTAATTGCTATTTTTTCTTTAGTTTGGAAAAAAATGCAATGTCAAATTATTGTAAACAATTTCTTGAAGTGTTGTTATTAAGACTATTTTAAATCTTATTTTTGAGTTTTCTCTGAACATAGCTTTAGGTACAGTGATAAATTATAAATATGCAATGATAAATTAATATTAATTCAACAAGGATGCATTAGGTTGATCAAAATGACAGTAAATACATCTATTTCAAATAAATGCTGTTCTTTTGAACTTTCAAAGAATCAAATCCTGTGAAAAATGGAAACTGTTAAGCATAGTATCATCAAAAATATAAGCAGTACAACTGTTTTTAATATTGATAATAATAAGATTATAAGTTTCTTGAGCAGCAAATCAGCATACATGTATGATTTGTAAAGGATCATGTGACACTGAAGACTGGAATAATGATGCTAAAAATTCACCATTACATTACAGGAATAAATTATATTTTAAAATATATTCAAATAGAAAACCATTATTTTAAATTATAAAAATGGATATATACACTACCGTTCAAAAGTTTGGGGTCAGTAAGACTTGCAATTATTTTTTTTTTTATTAGGTCAAGGCTGCATTTATTTTATCAAAAATACAGAAAATAAACTGTAATATTGCAAAATGTTATTACAATAGAAAATAATGGATTTTATTTTCATATACTTTAAAATATAATTTATGCCTGTGATGCAGTGCTGATTTTTCATCAGCTGTTACTCAGTTTCCCAGGCTTAAGTGTCACATGATCTCTCAGAAATCATTCTGATATTCTGAATTATTAGTAGAATTATCAGTTTTGGAAACAGTTGTGCCGCCAATGTTTTTTTTTTTTTTTTTTCTTTCAAGAGCAACATTTATTCAAACTATAAATCTTTTCTAGCAATGTAAATCTATTATGTCACTTTTTATTAATGTAACAATTTATTCATTTCTTTCTTTCAAAAAAAAAAAAAAGAATGAATAAACAGTTACTGACCCCAAACTTTTGAACGGTAGTGTGTATATATATATATATATATATATATATATATATATATATTATTTTATATATATATATTTTATTTTATTTATTTATTTTTTTTACTGTATTACTGATCAAATATATGCAGCCTCAGTGAGCAATAGAGACCCCAAACTTTTGAACAGTAGTGTAGTTGTATTCTTATAGACATGCTGATGTCTCAAAATAATCAATATGAGTGCTATTATAGAGTTGCTACCCATAATCACTTATTAGGTTCCATTTTTTCTTAGCATGTTCTTTAGAAGGCAGCTCACTAGGATTTGCAACAGAGCTCAAATTAATTGTGATCAAGAGCTTTAAATACATTCTGTTTTCTAGATCCATCCTCTCCAAAGACGGCGTTCTGTACGTGAAGTTGCGCGCCGGACAGCTGCCCTACAAGGACGACCCTCAAGGCTGGAAGAGCTTACTGGCCCCCAACCTCAACAACAGAAGCGCTGAAGTGCGCACTTTTAAGGTCGGTTTGTGTGCACGTTAAATATTACCAACCAACAGTGTACTGTCCACAAACTGGTTTGGCCGACATCTGTCAATATTTACCGTGTCATATGTCTGTTTGTATATAATTCAAGCATTAATCCATTCATGCAAATAGAGAGGATAAGGGTGTAAAGATATTTCCGGATGTTTGCAGAGGTCTTGTGCTCCTAATTGACTAAAGCAGCATAATGTGTTCTTTCAAACTGCTGCAAAAATGTTATTCATGTGAATGAGCTATTTTTCCCTTTCCTCCCACTTGTTCGTCTCCTACGCAGCCCGAGGCCATCTCAACCTTCACCTCAGACGCGGCTCTGGTCTCCTTCGCCGAGTACTTCTGCAGGGCCTCGGAAAACATGAAGCATGTGAGACCATAAACGTGTTGTTTTAAGGCAAAGCGCTTGGTTTGTGTAATAGGAAAAAAGCATTCATGTGCCTAATCCCCACAGAGGAGAAGTCTTGTCCATGTGCGTTCATAAGGAAAGAAATGTGGATACTAAATAGCTGTCAGAGACTAGACAACTTGATCTTTTAAAAACTGTTTGGGTGAGGTAAAAGCCCGCAGTCTACAGCCTGCAGCATGCAATTGTACAATGATTAATGTTTTCTTCTGAAACCTCTAAGACAGAGGGGGAAAAAAGCCTTTTATGTTTATAGATTATTCAGGGTCATTTTGATCTTAAAGGAATGATCTGGCTTCTGTTAAAAGTTGTTTTATCGGCAAAATTCTTCTTGTGTTCTTGAAAAAGTATTTAGGCCTCCCTCAGTTTGCAGAAGTCAGCGTGTGTACAGTAATCAGGGATGCAAATGTGATCCTTTTTGGATCCAAAATAAGTCCTAGTTTCAGTGCTTGTAGCGCGGCATTGCATTCTTTTGTAATGGAAATTGTTGACAGATCTGTTGTCGACCAAAGCTTTTAGGGCTCCCTGTGGTTTTTCTGTGGAAAACACAACTATTTGAAAATCTGGAGGGTGCAAAAAAATCCAAATATTGAGAAAATCACCTTTAAAGTTGTTGAAATGAAGTTAGCAATGCATATTACTAATCAAAAATATCAAAAATAATTTTTTGGAAAGGAAATTTACAAAATATCTTCATGGAACATGATCTTTACTTAATATCCTAAAGATTTTTGGCATAAAGAAAAATCAATAATTTTGAACCATGTAATGTATTGTTGGCTATTGCCATAGAGATATATATATATATATATATATATATATATATATATACATAGACATATATATAGATAGATAGATAGATAGATAGATAGATATTTTTTGTTATTTAATATAGATTTTATATAATTTTTTATTGGTTTAATTTTTACAGATTAATAAATATTTAAATAATTGAAAATAATAATACATTTTTAAATTTTCAGTAATATTTGACAGAGCAATAGTATTATTACTGTAGTAATATATATCTTTATTAGTTTAATTTTAGCAATTAAAAAATTAAAAAAATATTTTAAAACAACAACAAAGTGTAGTAATAGTGTCATTATAAAATACTCAGTTTTTTATTTTACAATGGTATTATTACTGTGGGAATATTTTTCTCTCTTGATTGAATTTTTATTGCTTTTAATTTTTAATAAAAGAAAAACATTTTTTATTTAATTAAGTTTTCAGTAAATTATTATTATTATTATTATTATTATTATTATTATTATTATTATTATTATTATTATTATTAGTGCATAGTCATATTGAATAGTATCCACCTGCTGAATTCCACTTTAAATCCTCATTTTAAAACTGATATTTAAAAACCTTATTTCTTTTACCTGGGAGGGTCATATAATTTATTTTTTATTTATTTTTACCCCTGATGAGATTGCATCCCTTAGTATGTGATATGATACAGTGAAAAATGAAAATAAAATGAATTAATATTAGAACAATGTGTTAAAAAGTCACTTGACATGTCACAACCATGTAAAATTGTGATGATGTGCAATGATAGAGAGAAAGAATAATTTAGATAACTTACATCTTTAATAAAACACTTTATTGTACAGAAGGATTAACTCTTAAATCGAAAGCTTGTCAGAAATGCTTAAACCCATGAACATTTTTTTAAGACACATCTAGTATGTTGCCACACGCAACATACGGTAATGCAAATCGCCTCCTTTTGCGTATAAACAAACGGGAAATGTGTTTATAGTAAATACTGTTATAATGGAAGCTCAGCAGGAGAGCGGGCGTACCACAAATAAAAACTTTCAGTTTCAAAAGTATAACCTTAACACATCAAAGCAGGTTTATTGTCATTTCTTTCCTACGTGATAGAAAGCAAATGAAATAAAGTGACGCCTGGAGCCTCGCTGCAAAGCGTTTAACCAGAAAATGTGTGTCACGGTAACTATGAATACAGTAAATATGACCCACTTTCCTGCTATGCTTCCCATATGTGTGCATTACTATAAACACTGATTTATATTTCCAACTGAGGGATGAATCAGCATTATTATTTTTTTTTTGTATTAATTGACTTCATGCCACAGATGCAGTTCATAGATATTAGGTTGTAAATAAGTTGAAGGATAGTGTTGCTGCAGCTTTGACACATTTTTCTTGTTTCTACAGAAGCAGGAGACAGTGGCGTTACTGTCAGCAATTCTGTATGAATGTGTGACACAGGAATACCCAGAAATGCTGCCTACCCACATCTCTATTGACCAGGTCAGTTACAGTAAAGTACAGTAAAGATACAAATACTGTAAAAAAAAACAAAAAAAAAAAACAGTAAACTTGTAAAATGTAATTTATTTCTGTGATGCAAAGTTGAATTTCCAGAATCATTACTCGAGTCTTCAGTGTCACATGATCTTTCAGAAATCATTCTAATATGCTGATTTGCAGCTCAAGAAACATTTCTGATTATCAATTTTGAAAACAGTTGTACTGCTTAATATTTTTGTAAAATTATGCCAAAAAATCTTAATTTTCTTTGTAAATAATAGAATTTATTAATATTAATGTTAATCTTATAATTTTAAAATCATATTTATCAATATAAATGTATTCATTATTTTTAAATGTATTATTTACTATAAAATAAATATTTTAACATTAATTATTATTCCGGCCCAAAATAAAAATAAATAAATAAATAATAATAATGATGATAATAATAATAATAATAATAATAATAAAAAATAAATAAATTATAAAAAAAAATATTTTATAAAATTAATACTTCAATACGAATTGTTATTAATAATTATTATTTATTGACTGAATTTTTTGTGAGATGCATAAAACCTGTCAAGAGCATGTCCGACCCAAAATCAAAAGAGAATAATAATAATAATATGTTTATTTATAATATAAAGTTGTCTATTATTTAGAAACAAAATAATATTTACATTTATTATTCACTAGAAGATATTTCTAGTCAAATATGGAACAGCTATTTCTTTGAGAGATTTTAATAATTATTAATATTAATTTGATTTTATTAGAGCCCAGATATGTCTAACACCTGAATGTTTAATTTACCTGAATGTAAATAAATTAAATTATTAAAAAATGCAACACATTTTTTAGAACAAAATCAGGCCATTTTTATTGATTAGAAAGTTCAAAAGAAGTGTTATTTGAATTATAAATCTTTAGTAACATTATAGTTGTCTTTACTGTCACTATACTAATAGTGAATATTATTTTTATTGAAATGCCAAAAAATCTTAATGGTCATAAACACCTTTATTTTCTTTGTAAATAATATAATTAATTAATATTCATAATAAATGTGTTTATTCATATTATTTAAAAATAATAATTTGCCCATATAAATGTATTAATTATTTGTAAATGTATTATTTACTATAAAATAAATAATTTAATATTAATTATTATTATTATTATTATTATTATTATTATTATTATTACTATAAAAGCAATATTGTTTATTTTTAATTAATTTATTTATTGACTGAAATATGGCATGGAAATTTTTGGTGAGATGCATAAATCCTGTCAAGAGCATGTCTGAATTAGATTCTGGCCCCAAATCAAAAGATGATAATAATAATAATAATAATAATAATAATAATAATAATAATAATAATAATATATTTGTTTATTTTTATAAGTATAAAATAATTATTTATTAATAGAAATTTGTCTATTCATTATTAAGAAATAAAATATTATTTAAATGTATTATTCACTAGAAGATAAATGTTTATTTTGTATTTATTTAAATATGGAACAGGTATTTCTTTGGGTGATTTTAATAATTATTAATATTTTTATTTTATAAAAGCCCAGATATTTCTAACGCCTGAATGTTATCAAACATGTCAAGAGCAAGTATGGATCAGATTCCAGGCCAAAATGTAAAATAATAATAATAATAAAATAAAATAAAATTCAAATTTTTTTTTTAAACAAAATCAGGCCATTTTTTAATGATTTAAAAAAAAAAAACATTTATTTGAAATAGAAATCTTTAGTAACATTATAGCTGTCTTTACTGTCACTTTCAATTTACTGCATCCTTGCTGAATAAAACTATTAATTTCTTTTAAAAAAATAAAGTAAAATAAATTACTGACCCCAAACTTTTGAACAGTACTGTATATATTTCATCTTTTCTCTGATCTTGTCACAATAATTCTAATGTTGCTTTGATTGCATGTATTTGCCATGATGGAAGGAGTTCATTATACAAGTTAAATAATTGACCCCATAAGGCCCTTAAAACACTTGTATGTTTGTGCTGGTCTCCGTAGGCCGTTCGGACTCTGGAGCGGGGCGATCTCTGTGAGACGTTCAGTCTGTGGCAGATGAAGCTGGTGCTGGAGTTGTGTGAGAGTCGAGTCCTCCAGCAGCGGCTCAGAGACACACAGGGTCAGGGCCGCGGCCTTCTGCTCAGCTCCGAGTTTCTGCCAGTCATGAAGAGCTCAGCCGACCGGGCCCTGGATCGCTGGCTCTGTGGTGAGGAACAGGACACAGTAGGGGTGCAACTGATCACGACCCACGGTTCGGCACGCACGTGACCCGCGGATTAATATCTAATTTTTTAAACATGTAGATAATCCTAAATTTAATGCTAAATTTTTAACAATCGCAGAGAAAAAGACAGTTTTTTTCTGCCGATATTGCTTTTTAAGTAATTAATTACACAGAGAAGTCGTGTTCACGTGAACAGGGCAGGTTAATCAGTCAACAATGGCTAGCGGAGGAACAGAAGAACCCGAAAAGCCTCCCGCGTCATTGCATCGCATGTATGGGAGTATTTTGGCTTCCTTGTAAAATATAATGATGGTGGAAGAAGGGTGGTGGACAAAACTGTTACAGTGTGTAGGCGCCGTGGCACGAGAAAGCCGTATGAATGCGGCAATACATGCGACAATGTTCTGTGTATGCGCTCAGAGACGGAACAGAACGCGGACAAATAAAGTGAACGTTTAGCTTAAGATGTTACCTAAACATTCAAATACATGCAAATATATGTCAAAATGCGGCATTTGGTGATTATTCGTGTAATCCTTCATCAGTTGTCTCAAATTAACGCAAACAGTTGAGAATGAAAACACGTGTGTAACAGTATACTGGATCCGTGCAGCTCTTAAAGCGGCCACAAGTAATATTCCTTCTGCCGTCTTTGCGGTTAATGTTAATCAAACAACGAAAGACAAAATCATTCACTGCTCTTGACCGATGGACTTTTGTAGTTTTTATAAGAAACAAACATGTTTAATTCTTACATTGAAGACTATGATGTTTTATTTTCCAATCAGTTAATTGCATTAAATTTCCCAAAAAAAAAAAAAAAAACCTTTCATTCCATTCTTTCACCATCTTTTTTTTTTCTATTGTATTGCTATCTTTAAATTAACCAATTATATAAAGTTCCGGACCCACTCATAATTGTGTTAAATAATCGTGATTACAATATTGACCAAAAATAATTGTAATTATGATTTTTAGCCATAATCGAGCAGCCCTACTTGTAATAAATGGAAAGCAAATTTCGTTTGTCTCCCCTTTTTGCTGATCCGAAAAATGGTCCGATCCATGACTCCAAAACTGTAATGTGATCCGAACCGTGAGTTTTGTGATCCGTTGCACCACTAGGACACAGACATCAGCGTCTAGCATCATTTGCTCATATGCTTACTCAGATTTCTGTTTTAGAGCTTCTGTGTTAGCTCATCCAGTCAGCGTTTGTGTCTTGCATGTGTTTAGCATTTTGGTCAACACCAGCAAAAAGTGTGAAAGGCTGTAGTCATGTCTTTTCTTTGCAGCGTTGGTAACTGAAAGACCTATGGGAGGAGTTTTCATTCAAATATGTTTAGATCAGATTCCAGCCCAAAATCAAAAAAAAAAAAAAAAAAATGAATTGTGGTTAAGGAAAATGGTCTAATTTTAGAACCATTTTTGATTAGTGTTAATTCAAAACGAATTCAAAATTGAATATATTTATCATTGTAGTATTTATTTTACGGACTTTAATTCATTCTGATTTAAAAAATCAGAATGTTTTTAAAAAATCTTAATGGTCATAAAAAACACATTTTATTTTTTAAAAAAAATATATTATTATTATGATGATTAATAATATGTATTTATTCTTATAATTAAAAAATATGAATATAAATGTATCCATGTAATATGTATTATTTAAATGTATTATTTACTATAACATATTTTTAGTTTTTATTTTATTTATTTATCTATTTATTTGTTTGTTTGTTTTTGTTACTGAAATATGGCATGGACATTTCGTTGTGAGATTCATAAAACCTGTCAAGAGCTGGTCTGGATCAGATTCCAACACCAAATCAAAAGATTGTGGTGATAATAATAATAATAAGAATATATTTGTTTATTTTTATAATTATAAAACAATTATTTATTTATATAAATATATAAATTTTATCTTTATTATTTACTATCAACTAAATAAATAAATACTATATATATATATATATATATATATATATATATATATATATATATATATATATATATATATATATATATATACATACATACATACATACATACATACATACATACATACACACACACACACACACACACACACACACACACACACACACACACACACACAAATATGGCACAAACATTGTTGTCAACAGCTGATCTGGATCAGATTCCGACACAAAATCAAAAGATGATGATAATAGTAATAATAATGTATTTGTTTATTTTTTTATAATTATAAAATTAAACAATTATTTATTTATATAAATGTATCAATTTAATATTTATTATTTATATAGAAATATTTAAATGTATTATTTACTAAAAAGAATTATCATAAAAAAATCATAAAATTCATTTTATCATAAAAAATCATATATTTTTAATTTATTTATTTTTGACTGAAATATGGCACAGACATTTCATTGTGAGATTCATAAACCCTTCAAGAGCTTGTCTGAATTAGATTTTAAGAATTATTAAGAATTGTTTTTTTATTTTTATAATTATAAAACAATTATTTATTAATGTAAATTAATAATTTAAGATTTATATTTAAAAATACATATAAATATAAAATGTTATTTAAATGTATTATTTACTATATAATAAATCCAAAAATTACATAAAAAAAAAAAAAAAATATATATATATATATAGACAAAAATCAAAAGATGATGATGATGATGATGATGATAATTTTTTTTTCATTTTTATAATATAAAATAATTATTTATTAGTATAGATTAATGATTGGAGATTTATTATTTCAATATAAAATATTATGTTATTTACTGTAATATATATATATATATATAATTTATTTTTTATTTTATTTTTTTTACTGAAATATGGCACAACATTTTTTGTGAGATTCATTAAACCTGTCAACAGCTTGTCTGGATCAGATTCTGGTACAAAATTAAAAGATAATAATAATAATAATAATAATAATAATAATAATAATAATAGTATATTTGTTTATTTGTATAATTATTAAACAATTATTTATTTATATAAATATATACATTTAATAAATATTCTTTGAATATAAATATTATTTAAATGTATTATTTACTAAAACATAAATATTTTTATTTTTTTTAATTATTTAATTTATTTATTTACTTTTGACTGAAATATGGCACAGACATTTCGTTGTGAGATTTGTAAAACTTCCAGTCCAAAATAAAAAATAAATAAAAATGTATATATTTGTTTATTTGTACAATTATACAATTATTTATTAATATACATTTATTAATTTCATATTTCATATTTAAACACAAAATAATAGTTTAAAATATTATTATAAAAAAATATAAATATACTATACATTTTTGTTGGGGGGGGGTCTAAAAATGTGGCTCTGACGTTTCTATTATGTATACAAATGCATACTTTTTTTTCATCAAGCTCGAATCCTTACCTATTAAGTAAACAACACTGTTATTCTTCACTCACAGATAACAGTCATGTGCTGCAAGCGTATTTGAGAAGACAGACGATGAACAACAACACTGATGTCAACATGTTAGCCTGCTTCCTGGTCTACCATTCCATTCCCAGTCTCAAGAACATGCTGGCGTCGGACCTGGAAGGTATGATCACACTCAAATGAAAGCTAACCCTTGGTTTGTTGAGAGAACCTGGTTCTTCTTGTTGAATGTAGAGGATGCCATTCCAAACCAGTATGACTTTTTAGGTTCAGTGAAATACAAAATGAAGCTCTAAGACACCATAATACAATGTTCCACTTAAATTTCAGTCAGTTTCCCACGCAAAGCTATTATATGGCTTCAGAAGTCTTGAAATATGGTGCAAGAGTCATATGGACTACACTTAAGGCCTTGTGATAATTTCAGACAAAATCAGGCCAAAACAATGCTTGGTTGGAGTACATTAGGGAGTTTCAAACAGCATGCCAAAGCAAACTTTATGGTAAACACCTTCAAACTTTCATTAGTCTGTGGCTATAACATAATTGGTGTGCCATCTTTGACATGAGAATCAGTTAAAAGGATGAACACACTGCAGAGCTGCTTAATAGTGAAAATTGAAGTTGTAATTGAACCTTCACAAAGACCCACCCTGCATTAATGTTGCTTTGTCCAACAAGCCATGGCACTTTCCAGACATCATGTTCTCACGCAGTAACAAATACATTGTGAAGAAAAGAGTGCACTGACAACGTGCCAACAGACAAGACACAGCAGGTTACTTTTGGTATGAAATTTGGTATCAAATTTTGTAATTTTTTAAAAAGAAATTCAAATTAAAGGAGCACAGAACTTTTTTTGAAAATAGGCTCATTTTCCAACTCCCCTAGAGTTAAACAGACAAGTTTTACCGTTTTTAAATCCAGTCAACTGATCTGTGTCTGCCGGTAGCACTTTTAGCATAGCTTAGCATAAATCATCGAATCTGATTAGACCATTAGCATCTCGTTCAAAAATGACCAAAGATTTTCAATATTTTTCCTATTTAAAATTTGACTCCTCTGTAGTTACATCGTGTACTAAGACCGACAGAAAATGAAAAGTTGTGATTTTCTAGGCTGATATGGATAGGAACTGTACTCTCATTCTGGCGTAATAATCAAGGAACTTTGCTGCTGTACCATGGGTGCAGCAGGCGCAGTGATATCACGCAGCACCTGAATATGGTCCCCAGCTATTTTACTATTAGCTTAGTGGCTTAGTGCTGATCACGTTGTAAGTTACCTAGCTGGGGACTATTTTCTGGTGCTGCAGAATAACATTGCGCCTGCTGCACCCATGGTACGGCAAGTTCCCTGATTGTTACGCCAGAATGAGAGTACAGTTCCTATCCATATCAGCCTAGAAAAATCACAATTTTTCATAGTCTGTTGGTCTTAGTACACAATGTAACTACAGAAGAGTCAAGTTTTAAATAGGAAAAATATGGAAAATATTTGGTCATTTTTGAACGAGATGCTAATGGTCTAATCAGATTCAATGATTTATGCTAAGCTATGCTAAAAGTGCTAACGCCATACCTGGAGATCGGCTGAGTGGATTCAAAAACGGTAAAACTCATCTATTTAACTCTAGGGGAGTTGGAAAATTAGCCTATTTTCAAAAAAAGTGGAGTGTTTCTTTAAGTACCGTTTTGTGGCTCTTTAAGTTCAAGCGGCACATGAACCGTTCATCTCTTCCTCTTTACTAGTTATTGCACAAAAAAACACGCAAATGAACATTAGAAGGTATCTTATTTCAACCACGGAAAGACATCAGTACACTATTTTTCAAGTTTAAGTCCACCTATGTTAATCTACTCTCTGATTCATTTGTCGGACAAAAATGGCAACTTTATTGTTGGTCAGACTCCCTGTGAAGGGTCAATTGTAATTGAAAGCAATACTGACACTGTTTCAAGTTTAAAGGAACAAAAATTTACAGATAATGTATTCACCCCCTTGTCATCCAAGATGTTCATGTCTTTCTTTCTTCAGTCGTAAAGAAATTGTTTTTTGAGGAAAACATTTGAGAATTTCTCTCCATATAATGGACTTCTGTGGTGCCCCCGAGTTTGAAATGGTTTAAATGCAGCTTCAAATGGCTCTAAACCATTTATATATTTTTAAACCTCAAATGCTGGTCTTGTCTCATCTCTGCGATGCGCATGCGTAGTCTGTGTGATCCGGGTCAATACAGTTAGGGTATGTCCAAAAACTCCCATCTCGTTTTCTTCCCCAACTTCAAAATTGCCCCACATCGCTGCAGAAATACCAACCCAGTGTTTACAAAATGAACATACAAAGATCAAACACCCTTTACAAAAAAGGTCAAACGGCGTTGTAGGATGATTTGGAAGTTGAAGACAAAATCAAGATGGGAGTTTTTAGACATACCCTAACTGTATTGACCCGGATCACACAGACTCCACATTGCCAAGACAAGACCAGCATTTAAAGTTACAAAGTATATAAATTTTCAGTTTAACCAATAACCAATCGTTTTGCTAGATAAGACCCTTCTTCATCGGCTGGGATCATTTAGAGCCCTTTGAAGCTGCATTTATACTGCATTTTGGAAGATCAAACTCGGGGGCACCATAGAACTCCATTATACGGAGAGAAATCCTGAAATGTTTTCCTCAAAAAACATAATTTCTTTACGGCTGAAGAAAGAAAAGCATGAACATCTTGACAAAGGGGTGAGTACATTATCTGTACATTTTTGTTCTGTAAGTGAACTAATCCTTTAATACTATAAAGCTGCTTACTTTTAAAGGGTACATTTGTTGATTTTCAACCTGCTTCGTACTCTTACAATGCCTGTAGTACAAGTAAATGAGCAATGTGTATTATTTTGACTTGTCACCTGCACCAAAAAAATGACAAATGTGACCCTGGACCACAAAACTTAAGTCGCATGGGTATATTTGTAGCAGTAGCTAAAAATACATTGTATGGGTCAAACATTTTCTTTTATGCCAAAAATCATTAGGGTATTAAGTAAAGATCATGTTCCATGAAGATATTTTGTAAATTTCCTACTGTATGTATGTATATATAATATAGATATAGATAGATAGATAGATAGATAGATAGATATAGATATATATATAGATTGCATTGCTAAGAACTTTATTGGACAATTTAAAGGCGATTTTCACAATATTTAGATTTTTCTGCACCCTCAGATTCCAGATTTTCAAATAGTTGTATTTGTAAAACAAACAAGCAAGCCCTGCTCAGATGTAAAAAGTAACACAAGGTAACGCAAGGTAATGTATCGCCTTTCCATCAAAAGTAACTAAGTAACGTAATTAATTACTTTTTTAGGGAGTTGTGCAATATTGTAATGCATTACTTTTAAAAGGAACTTTCCCTCAACACTGGTCACATGTCATTTTTTGCTGACATAAATGGATCTTTGTCAGCAAAAAATGGCATACGATTCCTGAAAAACTACAGTTTGTTCTTCAGTAGTTTTGTTTAGCTACTCACTGATAGTTTGATTGAGCCGAGCGCATTATGGGTGTTAACGTTTTCCTACATCTTTTCACCAAAGCCCTTCTTTTCTGTTTTCTCTAGTCATATATAGCCAACTTTTTTTAAAACCCAATCTTGCCAGCGGTGAATTACCCTTTTTTTTAAAAGCAATTTTAAAATTAAGTTTTATAAAAGGTGTGATTGCCTTGACTGAAGAGCCAAATTTCAGAGCTGGTGTGATCATATCCACATTGCAGTGATCAGATGCTCAAAAGTCCACTGAAGTGCTTTAAATCATGCAGTGGTGATGTAATTTCAGCTGAAACTGGAAGACCCCTTTTAAAATAGCCAAAAGGATTTCGTTTCTATATCACAGCTTGGGCTAGAGTTGTTGAGTTCGGTAAAGCTGCATTTGACAGCATATGACAGCCACAATCTCATTTCTATTGCTATAAAATATACCATTCTACCATTCAAATGAATCTGATACATTTTGTGGTCTGCGCCAGTTCTGTGCCATCCTGTCTTTGGACCGGAGTAGACTTTGTGTGCACGCTGTGGCGGTTCGTGTGACACAAAGCGAAACCAGACTTCAATGGAAAGTATATTTACACTGTCTGAATCGTTCCCTATTTCTTATATAGTGCACTACGTGCCATTCACCATATAGAAAATGGCAGCCACAGCTTCAGCATCTATTTATAGTGTAGGGGGCTGGGGAGCTTCAGAATTTAGAAAGCATTTGTTTGGGCAAAGTTTGATAAGAAGCTGAAGTGCAGGGGTGCACTGCAAAAAATGTTTTTCTTACTTAGATATTTTTGTCTTGTTTTCAGCCAAAATATCTAAAAGAAATCTTAAATCAAGAAGGATTTTCTAGACAACTAAAAATTATTGTCTTGTTTTCAGAAAAAAAGAAATTAAAATTAAGAGTTTTCGCTTGAAACAAGCAAAATAATCTGCCAGTGGGGTAAGCAAAATAATCTAGTTTTCAACTTGAAATAAGTAATTTATTTTGCTTGTTTTAAGCAAAAACTCACTCAATTATGACTTATTTTTTCTGAAGACAATTTTTGCTTGTCTAGAAAATCCTTCTTGAGTTAATAATTTTTAGATATTATGGCTGGAAACAAGACAAAAGAAAAGCATTTTTTGCAGTGTGATGTTTTCAAAATCATTGATCCCTATTGTGGGGAGTTAGAGACTGTACATTTTGAATGCTTATATCTTCTAAATGCAAATTTTGTCACTGTTTTGAAACACTTGCTAATGAATAAGGCTAGCATACTCATACTAAAAGCCAAAAAACTTTCATTTTGATTTCATAAGGACTGCTCTTTTCTCACCGCTGTCACTTTTGCTGCATGTTTTTGTTACTGAGAGGAAAGCATGAAGAACAAGTTTACATATTCATCTAAATGCTGCTGCCACCAGCGTAGGCAGCGTTGCTAAAATGTTTCCTAAAAGTACACCGTTGTTCAGGTATTTCAAACTTCTTTTTACTTTGAGTATATCTTCTGTCTTTATGGTACTTTTATGGAGTACAGCCTTTGGTCACTGCTGCTTCCACAAAAGAAATAAAGTCATAGTTTCGGGAATGACACAAGCAAGAATTAAACATGAGAGAAATGTAAATTTTGTCATTTATTCCATGAAGTACCGGATATCTGAGCAATACGTTCTGAAATGTTCCACTGATTCCATAGTCTTAACATTATCGTTTGGATCTCTCTGTACAGGATGTTCCTGTTTTCCAGAGCTGCTGCTCAAGAGCAGTCAGTTGGGTGTTCCTGTACGTGCTCTGCTGCGTTTGAGTCCTCTGCTCCTTCAGAAACATGGTTCTGGAGTTTAACCCACCAATTCCTGGAGGTCAACTAGCCTTCACCTTAACCAGGTACCACAGGGTCATGGTTGCCCTGTCCTCACATGCCACAGGAACTCACTACAACACCTTGCATCAACTTTTAAGCTTTATTATGTGGACATTTTTATCACATTATCGTGTCTTTGAAGTGCTGGAGAAACAGGTTTGCTCACCCCTATTTTGACATGTAAATAGTTTGTAACTATATTTGTACCTATAATAATTCACTCAATAAATATGACTTGAGGAAATCATTTCATAAAATATGCCTGGCTTGTATTAAATAAAAGAAGCTTGTTCTGCTCTGGTTTTGTCAGTTTTGCAGGGTTTTTTTCGGCTGAGGTGAGCATCATTATCAATGGGATTTCCCACATGCAAATTGCAGGATATAACGCTGGTAGTCTTCATTTTATTTGCATAGGATTTAACTCTGTCAACTGCTTGGAAATCAATAATTCTCATCATAAAAAAGAATGAATTTTAGTCACTACTTTAATGCAAATCCTTGAAAATGTCAACACCCGTTACTATTGCAACCCTATTGTTAGAGTTGCCAAGGATCAGCAAACTCCACGTAAACCAAACTGTAAGTCGTAGAGACTTGAAACTTTAAGGGATGGCAGTACTCCCACCGTCTACAATATCACCAAGGCTCGCCCCAATCAGCCTAAAGAGGGCGCTGCAGCGATCAAAAGTACGAAATCGCTCATAACTCCTTAACTGTTCATTGCAGGCTCAACTGTCTTATGTCATTAAATTTCTTGGCTCACACCGGACAAAACACGCCTTGCATTCGTCCGCCACCCTGGTGACATTTTCAGGTGTTTCGCATTTTTTGGAAAAGATTCTTTTGCAAACTAGTCCTAGGTTTTTCATTCGATCAGAACCAAACCAGTGCAGAAAGATTCTCTGGAGAGTGAATAGCTATAATTATCAAAAAATCTTGAACTTTTAACGGGACACCAAAACGTTCAAAAGGGCTGCCTTTACTATAACGGCTACTTTTGAATGGAATGAGATATCTTTGCCAAACTCAGAACGCCTATGTAAGAGCTCAATCTGAGGTCACATGAAAAAAATCGTGGAGCTTAGACACTTGGTGGTGCTATAAGAGGAAAAAACATCAAAAACAGCCATAACTATGCAACCATTTGTCCTATCGACGTTAAAATCGGTACGCACAGTCTTGGTCTGAATTGCCATATCCTATAAGGATATTTGTGTATCTAAAAAAACATGGCTGCCATTGGCAGATGAACTTATTAGCTGATGAGCAACTATTAGATGAGGTTAGCGAAGGCTGACCGGAATAAAACTTGGTGGGCTTAAGGGTCTGTGAGAAATTTGAAAGAAATCGCCCACTGGGGGGGCGATTCTGTATTTTCAAGGGTGTAAACAATTGTATATTGTGTGGTTTTTCACATATTCGCACAATATTCAGATCATAAGACAGACCTGCGGTCAATCAAACCGTTAGTTAAATGCTTGAGAAGATGTGAAAAACCTATTTTTGCAAATTAGCCCTAGGTTTTTTGCTCAGTCTCAATTCTCTAGACTCTCTAGTCAATAATTATCAAAAAAAAGTTTCAGTTTACCCTTTGGGAAGCTATAACAGGGTAGTTTAGGAAAGGGGCCAGTCCAAATTTACCCAAAAGCTTATAAAGCCTAAACGAAAACTCAAAACTTCATGAAACCTGATGAGCACATGCGATAGGTGATTCTAAACAAGCATTCAAAGTTTAGAGAGATATACCATAGCTGCCACTATAACAGTCATAACGTTAAAAAATATCATTATTCTATGACTGATTACCTGTATTTGCCAAAATGATTGATTTAGTTGGTTACAAGTTTGCTAAATATTATGTAATGTCTTTTTTCATTTGTGCTTAAATGCCTTATGGGGCGCTCACACCAGACGCAACTTGCGCAAGTAAATCGGGCTATTAGCGCATAGTTGGATTCTTGAACATTATGAGTTTACTCACTTCATTCGCACGTGAAATTCACTTCACAACAGACGGAAATTCACGTCAAGGGAACTTACCAGACCTCCTCACTCACTTTCTTTTACCATTAAAGCGCTTGAACGTTGGTAATCGCTGCTTGCAGCTATATTTTATTTTAGGTTTTTTTCTTTGGTGAGCCAAATATCTTGAAATTTGCATTTCCCAGACATCATGTTTCAACAGTTTCAGCCTATTTTTGCAGTGTTTCACAGTGTGTCTGTGAAACGTTGAGGTACCATCGTAGTAGTTTTGTGCACACGTGAATGTCATTTGCAACATACAACACAAACTACCCCACACGAGAAACGCTTTAAGGGTTACTCCACCCCAAAATTACAATTTTATCATTAATCACTTACCCCCATGTCATTCCAAACCAGTAAAAGCTTTGTTCGTCTTTGGAACACAATTATTCTTTCTTATTTCTTATATTTCTTATTTCTTATATTTCTTATTATTTCTTTATATAGAGCTTTGTGGCTGTCCCATTGACTGCCAAGTAAATAACTTCATCGGTGTTTTCAGTGATTTAACCATAATTTTATGGAGCTACTAGAATACATTCTCTATGCAAAGAAAACAAAAATAACAACTTTATTTAACAATTCATCTGCCATTTTGGAGAGTATCCACTATATGCAAACAGCGTACGCTGTTCTGTCAACTGCATCACGCTAATTTAGTTTGAAGCAAAGCGTAAATAAACATAGAAAACATATCCGTGTGCTGCAGCTGATTTAGAACAGCGTACGCTGTTTGCGTCCAGTGGATACTCTCCAATCTGGCACTACGTTGACGTGGAGGAGACGAATTGTTGAATAAAGTCCTTATTTTTGTTTTCTTTGCATACAAAAATATTCTCGTAGCTTTGTAAAATTATGGTTGAACCACTGATGACAGATGGACTATTCTGACAACATCTTTCATACTTTTCTGGGCCTTGACCAGTGTTATTTACTTGGCAGTCAATGAGACAACCTCAAAGCTCCCGGTTTTCATCCAAAATATCTTAAATTGTGCTCCGAAGACGAACAAAGCTTTTATGGGTTTGGAATGACATGATTTCATGAATTTTCATTTTGGGGTGGAGTAACCCTTCAACGTAACGCGTAAATACATGTAACTAACATAAATCAAGCAAGGTAGTATGCATAGGCCACAAAGTGTTTTGTGGAGAGAATCATATGGATTTTTTTTTCCAGAAAAAGGATTTAAGGAGTAAAATTCTGGTTAACATAATATTAATGGTTTGTGTCACTATTTATACTTGTTTTAAGTTGTTATTAAATTGTAAGTTTCATGATTTCAATTAATTGCCTTTTTGATTTCTAAAAATATATAATTGAACCATTAAAATGGAGCTTATTAAGTTATTATTATTTTTTTTTATATAAAATGACTAAATAAAAAGATAAAGTCATTAGTGAAGATTAAGCTACAGTATTTAGAATAGAACATGCCAAACCAGTTTGGTTCCAGCTCAAATATATAATTCTGTTAATGTCTCGTATTGTCATACTCATTTTGGATAAAAAAGTTTATTGTTAAATGTGACCCTGGACCACAAAACCAGTCATAAGTCGCTGGGGTATATTTTTGTAGCAATAGTCAAATACATTGTATGGGTCATGGGTTTTTATGCCAAAAATCATTAGGATATTAAGTAATGATCATGTTCCATGAAGATATTTTGTTAATTTCCTACTGTAAATATATCAAAACATTTTTTTTTTTTTTTAAGTTAGATGTATCGCTAAGAACTTAATTTGAACAACTTTAAAGGTGATTTTCTCAATATTTTTGATTTTTTTTTTTTTTACACCTTCAGATTCCAAATTTTAATTTTTTTTGTTGCATCTTGGCCAAATGTTCTATCCTATCCTAACAATCCATACATGATTGGAAAGCTTATTTATTCAGCTTTCAAATGATGTATAAATCTCAATATCGAAAAATTGACCCTTATGGTTTTGTGGTCCAGGGTCACAAATCGTTAAATACCCTGCCTCCATTACATATCTTTGACACATGAACGGGCAAGTGTCCATTTGAATGGTTCTGTACTGTAATATACACATAAAGATTATCAGCCGATATATTGATATCAGCTTTTTTTTTTTTTTTACTCCCTGATATCGGCATCGGGCCCCCCAAAAAACCCATATCAGTCGGGCTCTAATTGTTATTGTTAACTAAAACTATAAGGAATTGAAATAAAACTGAAATAAAATTAAATGTAAATATTAGAAATGCGTTAGTTTATTAGTTGAAGCTGAATTAGTAAAATGGCTCAAATTTATATTAAATCAAGTAATTACTAAAACTTAATTCAACTGAATACATATTTGTGTGTGTGTGTGTGTGTGTGTGTGTGTGTGTGTGTGTGTGTATGTGTGTGTGTGTGTGTGTGTATGTGTGTGTGTATATATATATATATATATATATATATATATATATATGAAGAGATCCGATGCAAAAACCCCTAAAAGCCATCTCGGTCAAAAATGAGATAATGATACTGAGTGAATGCTCTTGACACATATTATACATCCATCATATACTTTTACTTCAAACTCCCCAAAATCCCACCCTCAGCTCAATTTGAAGTACCAGTACTTACATAGAAACCTATACATCGGAGCCTGATAAAAATGCATTTTTTGAAGAATGGATTTAGAGGCTTTTGCATCTGAACTCTTCATATATATATATATATATATATATATATATATATTTAGTTATTTATTAATATTATTTTCAGAATAATTCGTTAAGTATATTTTTATAACAACTATTTTTATATTTTATTTATGATATTGGTTACTAATATATTTTTATAGCCTTATTATTTTCACCTGGTGAATGATAGTTAAAAAAAATACAAATCCTATAGACTCCTATGGAGGGATCTTGAATCATATCTAGAGCCCAGGGTCTTTAGGGAGTAAGGCCATTGTGGCAGGTTTTGCATGGGCATCCACCGTTCACATTTTCATCAGGAAATGTACAAATCTTATTTGCATACAGTATGTTCTTGTCTTCCACGTTGCTCTCCTGTCATTCCTTTTATTTGCCATGGCTCAGCAAAACAAGAATCACACGAGCATTCCTGTATAAATGAAAACCACCCCACTGCCAGGAACACATCAACACACACCCTCTCACATTCCACACTATTTGAATAGCCACGTTGCTGTTTAAAATAGCACGGGCTGTACTGTGCTTTGAATACTGCTTTCAGTTACTGTGTGACTATTTTACTGAACTAAACCACACTGAAGTGAAAGTTCTGCTGAAACTCTGTTTCAAAAATGTGAAGTGATATCCACTTCATGCGAAGTCAGAAGACTTGCGTAGAAGCCATATATTTTGGTGCACATATATATTTTTGGGTAATGTGACCAGAGGTTTCATTTTCTATTAAAGGGGTTCTTCAGCAAAAGTGGAGAAATGAAACAGAAAATGCTAATGGAGAAAACTGTCCTCTTTTCGTACAGTATACAGTTTTTAAAAAAGGCCTAAGAAGAAAAAAAAGTACCATCAAATTGGTCCTCATGACTTGTGCCTTAGCTTCCAAGTCTTCTGAAGTCATATGATGTTTTGTGTGAGGTTTTCTATTAGTTATTCACTGAAAATTTTCCCCTTCACGGCAGTGCTTAAATCCAGTATGGTTAAAATAATAGTTGAAAATTTGCTGAAAGTATGCTCACGCTCAAGCCATTCAAGATGTAGATGAGTTTGTTTCTTCATGGAAATTAAGTTTTACATCACTTGCTCACCTGTGGATACATTTTGGGTGAACTATTATGTTAATAGTTCAAAAAATGTACATATAGTCTTTCATTATTTAGTCTGCATGCTTAATTATAATAGTTTTTTTGTTTAGTGATAGTTGTTCATGAGTCCCTTGTTTGTCCTGAACAGTTAAACTGCCCGCTGTTCTTCAGAAAAATCCTTCAGGTCCCTCCAGTTCTTTGGTTTTTCAGTCTTTTTGTGTATTTGTCCATTTCCAACAATGACTGTATGATTTTCAGATCCATCTTTTCACACTGAGGACAACTGGGGGACTCATATGCAACTATTACAGAAGGTTCAAACGCTCATTGATGCACTAGAAGGAAAAACGATGCATTATGAGCCAGAGGGTGAAAACTTTTGAACATAAAGGAGATGTTAATTTTTCTTATTTTGCCTAAATATCATATTTTTGTCATTTAGTACTGCTACTCAGAAGCTACAGAAGATGTTTCCCAGAAGACAAAATAAGTTACATTTACCTTGATCTTTTCCATTCAAAAAGTTTTCACCCCCTGGGTCTTAATGCCTCGTTTTTCCTTCTGGAGCATCAGTGAGTGTTTGAACATTCTGTAATAGTTGCAAATGAGTCCCTCAGTTGTCCTCAGTGTGAAAAGATGGATCTCAAAATCATACAGTCATTGTTGGAAATGGTTCAAATACACAAAAATGCTGATAAACCAAATAATTTTTGGGACCTGAAGGCAGTTCAGGTCCCAAAAAGTTTAACTGTTCAGGGCAAACAAGGGACTCATGAACAACTATCACTAAACAAAAAAAACACAGCTGTGGATCATTCAGGTAACAACACAGTATTAAGAATTAGGGCTGTGCAATTAATCATTTCAATTTCGGCTTCAAACGATTATGAAAATACAATAATCAAGATAAAATTATTCTGATTCTGCCCCCTTTGGTGCACTTTTGCTCCTCCATAAAAACCCAGTTTCACATGCAAATCAGTTAAATCATGTAACGTGACATAAAATGGGACCTGCTTGATTTATTAATGTTTATTTGATGTTGTTTTTTTAAAAGCACGAAAGAGAATTTGCGCTGTTCTGTAAATGGAACAGAACACGGAGTAACACAAGTAAAGTGAAGGTTTAGCTATTGTTTCAGCTATTAAAATAGTTCAGTTTTGTATGTAATGGCAAAGTAATTAGGCTTATATTTCGTTTTGGTTTTTTATTAAGTTAATTTGGAAAAATTGTTGGGATTTTTTTGTTCTTTAAATATGTTTTTTTTTTTTTTTTTTTTTAAGGAACGAACAGCAGCCAGCTGCTAGTCTGTTTGATCAGTTTGCCTTCTCAAATCATCACAACTTGACTAAAATAAAATCTACATGAAACAGCTCAAGTATAATAGATAAATGTGCGCTATTAGGTGAATATCCAATCGTTTGTGCTGGGAGTAAAAGCTAAAGCCGCTTTGCAGGACATGGAGGCACCAGCGCGATCACTTGCATTTTTTTCCCAGTGGAAACAATTTACATTTATCCGTTAAAGCAAAAAAAAAACTCTCAAATACATGCCTTAAAGACATTATAAATGCATATATAGAAAGCTTTAAATTATTACTTAACAAAATAAAACAAATTGAAAACACAAACTCTTTCATTATGTAATCCTTAAAGATGCATTTCTCTCTAATGGCGCGTCAAAGAGCAACTTTTTTGCAACACTGACTCAGAATACACTAGTTTATTTAATAATAATTTATCTCCTTACTATTTCTCCCGACACATTTCATTATTTATTTTTTTTTGACGGTGCTTTGTGGCAAGTTTCAGCCTATTGCTTGAACGCAAAGCTGCACTGAAGGCACTGCTGCTGGCTGAGACACTAAACACTAATCTCACTAGTGCTGCAATTTTTTTTTTTAATCACATAATTGTTGGATGTCTAAAATACAGCAGGGAAAATAAGTATTTGACACATCAGCATTTTTATCAGTAAGGGAATAAGTGGGCTATTGACACAAAATTTCCACCAGATGTAGCCATCAAGCCAAATATTGATTTCATACAAAGAAATCAGAACATTTGAGTATACAAGTTGAGTCATAATAAATAAAGTGAAATGACACAGGGAATAAGTATTGAACACACTTTAATACTTTGTAGAAAAGCCTTTGTTGGTGATTACAGCTTCTAGACGCCTCTTGTATGGAGAGACCAGTCGTCTGCATTGCTCAGGAGTGATTCTGGCCCATTCTTCCACACAAACAGTCTTTAAATCTTGAAGGTTCCTTCCTGAACTTTGATCTTCAGTTCTCTCCATAGATTTTCTATGGGATTTAGGTCAGGTGATTGACTGGGCCATTCAAGCAACTTGATTTTCTTTCTTTGAAACCACATCATTGTTTCCTTGGCCTTGTGTTTGGGATCATTGCCTTGCTGAAATGTCCACCCTCTGTTCATTTTCAGCCTTCTGGTAGATGGCAGCAGATTTTTATCCAGAAGTCTGCCAGTACCCCTTGCTGAAAAGCAGCCCCAATCCATGATGCTTCCACCCCCAAACTTAACTGTTGGTATGGTGTTCTTGGGGTGGTGGGGAGTGCCATTTCTTCTACAAACATGGTGTAGAATGACTGCCAAAAAGTTCAGTTTTGCTTTCATCTGGCCATACTATAGTCTCCCAATAATCCACAGGCTTCTCCAAATGCTGTTTTGCAAACTTCAACATGCTTTTTGTTCAGCAATGGAGTCTTGTCTGGTGAGCGTGCATGGATGCCATGGAGATTCAGTGCATTGCTTATAGTTTTCTTTGAAACAACAGTACCTGCTGATGCAAGGTCTTCCTGAAGTTCTGCCCGAATGGTTCTTGGCTCTTGGAGAACTCTCCTGATTATTCTTTGGACTCCTCGGACAGGGATCTTACGTGGAGCACCTGATCGTGGCCGGTTTAAGGTGAACTGATGCTCTTTCTATTTCCGGATAATGGCCCCCACAGTGCTCACAGGAACATTCAGCATTCTGGAAATGCGCCTATAACCATTCCCATCAAAATGCTTTTCAACAATAAGATTACGAAGATCTTGAGAGAGTTCTTCACTTTTACCCATCATGAAGTCTTTCCTGGGTAATGAGAAGCCTTTATAGGCCATCAATTAGGACTAAAGCAGCTGATATCAATTAGTACTGATAGGGGGCAGGGTTTCTCTCGCAATACTGACAGATTTCAGGTGATCTCCTGGCTTTCTATGCCATTTTGCACCTTGTTATCTTCATGTGTTCAATACTTATTCCCTGTGTCATATCACTTTAATTATGACTCAACTTGTATACATAAATGTTCTGATTTCTTTGTATGAATTCAATATTTGGCTTGATGGCTACATCTGGTGGAAATTTTGTGTCAATAGCCCACTTAGAAATCCCCTTACTGATAAAAATGCTGATGTGTCAAATACTTATTTTCCCCGCTGTATAAAAATAAGGAGAAGCCTAAAACAGGCCCGATGCCCGGCCCGCGTCTTAACTATTATGTGAAAATTGGCCAAAGCCCAGCCTTAGGGGCGTAAAAAGACGGGCTGAAATGCAGGGCTCTAAAGTCTTATCATATAAAGTTCCGAACCCACTCATAATCGTGTTAAATAATCGAGATTACAATATTGACCAAAAATAATCGTGATTACGTTTTTGCCATAATCGAGCAGCCCTATCATTTTCTCTTTTGAACTATATGTAAACTTCTTTTATGCAAATGTCAACAAGAAGTGCATTTCTAAATGTTTTTTGACAGGTCACCAAACCTCATTGTTCATTAGGCCCAGTGGATCCTGTAAAGATTGTTTTATCAATCAAAAGTCACTGTTGTCCAGGAGTTAATTGAGACTTTCATACATGAATGGGACATGTCAAGTTGGAGTATGTAAAAGTGTGAATGAGATCTGAGAGCTACAACAAAGGGGGAAGTTACTTAAATCTACATTGTGAACTTTCAGTGCCATTATTGGCAACAAAAAGTAATGATATTAAGCACTCTCCCTGTTTACCAAACCCACACCATTGGTTAAGTCAATGTTGCCATGTCGAATCAATCAAAACAAGGTGAAAACAGAAATGACACTGCAGCTTTAAATTCTCATTAGTTAGTGTGGAGTACACCACTTGGACGTACAGCATATTCAGAGTTTCGTACTCTCTCTTAGCTTCTCTATAGTACTTCCTGTGTGGTTGGGAGTATTGTAAAGGGTGACTGGGGATCAGTATGCCAGTGACTTGTTCAGGAAACCCATGCTATGTGATTCAGCCAGTACCCTTTGATCAGATAAAATCTTGTCTATGTGTGTGGTGAGCGTCTGAATGCTTCATTTCTGCTCTGTTCCCTCTGGAATTACTTAAATGAGCCCAGTTAGAGTTAAACGCCGTCCCAGAAGGCCACGTATAAAGTCTAGGTGAAGTAAATCTCCCCTCAAATAACCACCGTTCACGTGTCTGGACATTCCTGAACAGTGACGCCTGTGATTACTGAACCTTCAATCATGAGAGCGGTACTGAATCTTCAGAACAGCAGACTTTGTGAGGTTTGGAAGATTCAGAAAACGTCTTTTTTTTTTATATATATATATATATACACATATTGTGTCCCAGTTTTTGACTGTCATTCTGTTCATGTGCATTTCAGGAAGGAAGGCAAACTGTGAGACCAGACGTGGGATGTTTGGAATGTGAAAAATTATGTTGTGAAATCTTGTGGCACAAGGGGTTTGGGAATGTTTTTGCGCTTCGAAAACACTTTAACGTTCAACATATTTGTGTCTGCGCATGCAGCTTTTTGGCAAGCCCTCACTGACACAATGAAACCATGCTGTCTGTTTAAACGTGATCGGATATCCCCTTGGTCTGCAGCGTCTATATTTGGCATGATTAGTCATGTCAGAAGAAGGGAAGCTTTAGGACTTCCCTTTGTTCTCCTGTGACGTCAAAGTACATTCAAACGTACGATGTGGGAAGGTCTTTCTTTATGTGCATATGCACAGTTTTATATTACAGGTGACGTCAAACCGGATGGTTTTAATTCCTCTTTGTGACCTTGAATTTGACAAGCATTTAAAACATGCAGGAACAGGTGTTCAGACAGCGTCGCGTTTTAAATTCTCACACACGCCCAGATTTTTCCCACGCTTTACAATCCTGATGTGAAAAAACTGGGTCTGGTTAGCAGATGAAACAAACCAGATTTTTTTTTTTGTCTGTTTTTAATCACTTTTTGCTGTTTTCAAATTCTTATAATAGTTTCATATGAACTATATTATCATTTTTGGCCAAAATACAATCATTCATAACATCATTCTGACGGCACGCATTCAGTGCAGAGGTGAGCAAGGGATTTAGTTCTGCATTTCTCCAAATCTGATGAAGAAACAAACTTCTCTATATCATGAATGAGCTAAATTTTCAATTTTGGGTGAACTCTTTTGTTAATAGTTTAACAAATGTTCCATATAGTCTCTCATTATTTAGTCTGTGTGCATAATCATGTTAAAATAATCTGCTTATATGGGTTTTGGATGGGATATATTATAGTTTTTGGACAAAATACAACTCCATTTGGTGAGCAAGTGATCTAATGCTACATTTCTCCAAATTTGATGAAGAAACAAACCTATAGACATCATGAATGGCCTAAATTTTCAATTTCTTTTATTAATAGTTTTGTTAATATGGGGAATATTATAATTTGGGATATATAATATGGGATACATTATTTTTTTGGCCAAAATACAACTCCATTTGGTGAGCAAGTGATTTAATGCTACATTTCACCAAATCTGATGAAGAAACAAACTTCTCTATATCATGAATGGCCTAAATTTTCAATTTTGGGTGAACTATTTTCTTAATAGTTTAACGAATGTTCCATATAGTCTCTCATTATTTAGTCTGCATGCATAATCATGCTGAAATAATCTGCTTATAGTGATTTTAGATGGGATGTATTATAATTTTTGGCTAAAATACAACTCCATTTGGTGACCAAGTGATTTAATGCTACATTTTTCCAAATTTGATGAAGAAACAAACCTATAGACATCGTGAATGGCCTAAATTTTCGATTGTATTTGTTAATAGTTTTTGTTAATATGGGAAATATTATAATTTGAGATGTATTATATGGCATGTATTATAATTTTTGGCTAAAATACAACTCCATTTGGTGAGCAAGTGATTTAACGCTACATTTCTCCAAATTTGATGAAGAAACAAACCTATAGACATCGTGAATGGCCTAAATTTTCGATTTTATTTGTTAATAGTTTTTGTTAATATGGGATATATTATAATTTGAGATGTATTATATGGGATGTATTATAATTTTTGGCTAAAATACAACTCCATTTGGTGAGCAAGTGATTTAATGCTACATTTCTCCAAATTTGATGAAGAAACAAACCTATAGACATCATGAATGGCCTAAATGTTTGATTTTATTTGTTAGTTTTGTTAATATGGGATATATTATATGGGATATATTATAATTTTTGGCCACAAATACAACTCCATTTGGTAAGCAAATGATTTAATGCTACATTTTTCCAAATTTGATGAAGAAACAAACCTATAGACATCATGAATGGCCTAAATTTTCGATTTTGTTAGTTTTGTTAATACGGGATATATTATAATTTGGGATATAATGTATGGGCTATATTATAATTTTTGGCCAAAATACAAATCCATTTGGTGAGCAAGTGATTTAATGCTACATTTCTCCAAATTTTGACAAAGAAACAAACCTATCAAAATCATGAATGGCCTAAAGTTTCGATTTTATTTATTAATAGTTTTAATATGGGCTATATTATAATTTGGGATATATTATATGGGCTATATTATAATTTGGGATATATTATATGGGATATATTATAATACAACTCCATTTGGTGAGCAAGTGATTTAATGCTACATTTCTCCAAATTTGATGAAGAAACAAAAACCTATAGACATCATGAATGGACTAAATTTCCAATTTTATTTGATAATAGTTTAACAAATATTTTACATAGTCATTATTTAGTCTGCAAGCATAATCATTTTGAAATAATCTGCTTATAGTGGTTTTAGATGGGGAATATATTATCATGTGCTGTGGAAAAACTAGGTCTGGTTAGCTAATGTTAGCTGATTTTGACTTTTTGGATGCTACACCTGGTCACTATTGTCTATTTCTAATCATTTTTTGCAGTTTATTTTAAAACTGCTGCTGTTATATGAAAATAATCCACTTGTAATGGTTTTAGATGGAATATATTATCATGTCATGTCAACCACCCACCTGTAGTTGACTTAACCAATGCTGTGTGCATTTCCTTTTATTTTTGAAAGTCTAAAAGTTTTATGCCACTTTACCTCACCCCTAAGTTTTTTTTTCTGGCACACATCACAATGAGCTCATTGTGCCCAATGCATCATGGAGTTATTAAACGGATTGTTTTACCCAGGAAACTGAAGTCACCGTTGTCAAGGCGTTAACTGAGACTCTATTCATTCACAAGCAACAGAGAGATTTTGAATCGTTGCGGCAAACTCTGTCGGGTGAAGTGGGCGTCACCAAGAGCGCTCAAGAGAAAGTCTGTGTGTGGACCTGTGACTCTACATGAATGACTCAAGTGAAGAAACACGCGTGAAACCACTATTTCAAAGGAAAAAGAAGAGGAAGAGGGGACATCTTGAACATTCGCAGTGGAACTTGTGTGCGCATTTGCGCAAAAGTCTCTCCAAAGTCACTTGGTAACTTTTGCGCACCACTGCAGCTTCATTCTGAGGGAGTTTTGAGGGTAAGTGCACATTAAACTCCCTAATGCACTCACTTGAGTATTTACGAGAAGAAAATCTAACGCTAAGCATATGTTTTTGCTCTTACTACTTTTGCGTTTTAGATTAATCTTTGAACTTTTATGGTTAGATGCACTCTGCTTCTACTAGTATAAAAATGAGTCAGAATTTGAGCGCACACTAGTGCGTTCCTCCCATCACCAGGGCTGTAGAGCTTCTAAAGCACTGTCAGATCACTACTCTCCGTATTATGTTGTATCGATGCATACTTAGTATGCATTATATTATGCAGTCATTTGCAAAGAAAATTGCAGGCTTTCTTACATAAGATGCATTGACTTATTCGGGTCATTTTATTCTCATTGGGCGCTCGATGAAGATAAGAGGAAGCCTGCGGTGCAGGCATGAGATAGTGTTTCTAACTTCCTGTTCCTCTTCAGAAAAAGACACTTAATTGGAATAGATATGCATGTTTCCATATGGCACGCGTGCGTGCATGCTGTTTTTCGCGTGGAATAACCAGTCTAGAATAATATAAGCGTCTCTAGGTTTTACCTGTAACTCAGTCCCTATGTAAAAAAAACATTTCTTATCCAGCTGCGAAGCGTTTGACCCGTTACGCGAGGCCCGGTCTGTGGTTAGTTTACTGTGTCGAGTCACGTACTTAGTAGATACAGCGACGTCACAGCAGGGGGCGTGGCCCGCGTCTGTCAACGCGACGTCTGAAGCCTCGTTTAAGCGTTTGTATCTGGGTAGAAAAGCCCGCGCGTATTGGCTGGGTGTCAAACCGTGTGCTGGCTTCCTAGATAACAAACTAAGGGTGCACACGTCCAGTTTCTGATAGAAGTGTGTAGTTGACTTCTACGGAACGCGTATCTGATGTTTCCCTCATGATTATATGCGTTTCGTTTTCAATCAATAACTGACACCGAAAACCCAGTAACTTTATTCTTGTTTTGACTGAAATATAGCCGAATTGAAACAAAAACTCGTTTTTTTGGTGTATTCTTTCTTTTTATATCTACGGAGTCGATGACGCTGAACAAACGTGACGCGACGCAACATTCAAAGACGTTCATCTGACGCGTAGCGCAGACGCAACGCGCCCCGAAACGTTTGACAACGACCTTGAAATCAACTTTTGACCCTTTTTAGTGTGAGAAAGCGCTACAGTCCCTTACTTTTGAAGCTGTTTTTCCCTCTTTATTCGTGTCATGTTTTTTAACCGTCTTATGGAACTTCCTTTCATCGCCCATTCATGTGGTTTAGTAGCCGCGGCCCGCGCCTGTACTATATACACCAATCTCTGAACACAGAGGTGATTTCCAGTGCCCTCACGACATCATTTAACCCTCTGGGGTCTGAGGTGATTTTGGCAAAACGTGAGCTAAATCTAGATAATCAGTGAATTCTACAAACATCTGTCCTCCCAGCATGGCTCAACCAGCTAAAACCAGTTCACCATCTTTAAGGCTGGTTTCAGGTGCAACACACATAAAAAGTACTTATGGTGTATTATTCTAGTTTTTAGACCCCTGTACATGGTATAAACCAGAATACCATAGTATTATCATCTAATACTATCACTGTAACATGGTACTGCCGCAGTACTGTTTTAAATGACTGTGCAATGACAATTTACTGTGTTCAAGCTCATTTCCATATCTGAAGTGAAAGAAGGACTAGATATTGAACTGAAAGTAGGCACTCTAAGAAGTCTTGTAGTTTTAAGGTCACATTTGTACCCTGTCATTTTACACTGCCTCCACGTCTACTTTTAGTTAGGCAGCTTTAGTTTCCAGTAAAACCTGTTACTGGTGGCCGTAGAGAGGCGGAAGTGGTAGCAATGAAACTTACATTCATAAAAAAGCCTCGCTGTGTCTATTGTTCTGTTTCAGATGGGTTTGAAATGACTGTGCGTGATCTGACAGCGTTCGGCAGACAGTTTGGTAGATCAGGGGATCTGGATCACACCTCTTATTTCAAAGTTTGATGCAATTCATCTTCGGCTCTGAGTTTGAGTATGCGAGAGGGAAACCTCTGAATCGCCGGGCCTGATTTTTGTTTGATCAGTCAGATTAGAAAAAGAAACCAAAAAAAGTTTAATGAACGCATGTGTCTGTAAAGTTATGCACATCTGATAGATATTAGATGGTTAGGAAACCAGACATGTGGCCCATTTGCTGTTGCTGTGGTGTGAGCGGGATGAATTTTGAGGGCCTCATTTTTTCTCCTAGGTTTTTCTGCCATCTAGTGGACATTTCTCTCAACTAACTTGAACTTCATCTGAAGTAAAAGTAGTGTTTTTATATTTACTGTCAACATTACTTTTAATATTTAAAACACTTCAGCTGCTACGTTTATGAAAACCCAAATCTTTTAATCAATTACCATATCTAATAGCGAAATATCACAAAAGTATTATTTTATGGTATAGAAGTATAGACATTGTTTTGAATAAAGACATTTAAACACTATAAGACAAATATATTTTACATATTTGACAGTTTTAGCTTGTGAAGAAACTATTTAGCAGCAGCTATGATGAAATACGTATTTTTAATACTTATTGTATTTCAACAAAAGTACATTTATATGTAAAAAAGATAGTATTATGATAATAGTTTATGACGTAATTAGCTGTGAGACATGAAGACTTCTAATGTATTTTTGTGGCACTAGGTGGCAGTATTTACAACATTTCTGACATATGGCTCTTGGTAATGTGCACATGCCATGAAGTTAATAATCACTACAGGAAGGATTATCAATCATCAACTATTATAGATGTTTCCTCACATCCTGCAGCATTCGAAATGTAGTACATAGTCGTACCTTCATTTTTTTTTTATTTTTTTTTTTTTATTCATCATTTAGTACCATGGTATTGTTAGAGGTTAATTTGAGTGGCATGTAAACAACATAATATGGTATATGATAGCCATACAGTATTATGGTATATAAATTAGAGTAATATAAAAAAGTGCAGTATCGCATGGTCAAACTATGATAGCACCTTTTTGTGTTAAAAAGTTGTATACAGGTGTGTATATATATATATATATATATATATATATATATATATATATATATATATACATATATATATATATATATATATATATATATATATATATATATATATACATATACATATACACATATACATATATATATATATATATACACACATATACATATACATATATATATATATATATATATATACACATATACATACAGAGCAAACACACATATAGTATGTAAACATAAACTTTTATTTTGAATGCGATTAATCGTTTGACAGCCCTATTATATACACACACACACAAAATTGAAATATACTGTAATAAAATACAATGATAGCACCTTATATAAAATTAAATATATAATTAATAATTTTACAAATATAAGTATAAATTATATTACAAAATAGTAACTTTTGTATTATATCTATATAATACAATTATGCAATTTTTATATTATAAAGGAGTACCTTTTGTAATATCTAATTAATTTTATTTTTCATTATAAATTGAATTATAATGAATAATTTTGCTATATATGTTACATTTATATCTAATCTAAAATTATATATATATATAATTAAGAATCTTACAATCTTACAAATTATAAATGAATATATTACAAATAGTACCTTTTGTTGTGTGTGTATATATATTAAATACAATTATAAATTATTATATTAATTGCATTAAATAGTACCTTTTGTTATATGTATATATAATTGCATAAATGGTTTTTGCATATATATATAATTTTTTATATAAAAAACAATGATAGTACTTATGACAGTACCTTATATTATGTATAATTTATATTATACATTAATAAAATACTACTATAGTACCTTTTATTTAGAGACTTTTGCATCTAAACATTATATATATATATATATATATATATATATATTTAATTAATTAATGTTATTTTTCATAATAAAATTTAATTATAATTAATAATTTTGCTATATATCTAATCTAAAATATATATATGTGTATATATATATATAAAATTGGCCTTTAAAGTTAAATTGTAATTAAAAATCTACATACATGCAAATATATATAGATGAAGTTTAATAAAATAAACACTAAAAGATGCAATTTAAAATAATATATATATATATATATATATATATATATGAATTATTGCATATGTACTACTAACATAATACTAACATAATGATACATTACTTATATTATATTATATTATATTATATTATAGTATGTAAACAAAATGTATGTGTGGTATTCTTAATTTTCTTTGGAGTATAATTTTACCACTTTTGGGAGCACATTTTATGGTACATGAATATAAAACCCCAAGACAAATAAAAGACAGTCAATAGCAGTTGAATACATCATGTGTCAAACACAGCCTAGTTATTACTTCAGATCAGCAGCACACCACTGCTGATTTCCTTATCCTCCTATTTAATGCATTCACTCATGCAGTCCAACAGTGTCATTTTTACACTAGTAAACCTGCGCTGTCATGCCCTCCCGTGCAACAGTCAGCAAACCTGCATGCGAAACGGGTATCAATCATCACGCTGCTCTGGATTAAATACAGCGGTCATATGAGCTCACTCAAATAATTATTGATCGCCTTTAGAGGTCCTCTGTAGCGGAGAGAGCCTATTGTGTTTGACACGTCGCTCTCAGGGTTTGATGTGACTCTCTAGAGTATCTGTGTCCCTGGAGGAGCTTGTAATAGGAGAGTATTGATCAGAGGTTTTGTGCAGGTTGCAGTGAGAATGAATCCAGAGTTTGTTCTCACAGGGTCCACGGATGTGGGACGCAGCTGCACACGGGACACGAGGGGACGTGTCTTTAATGCGACCCAGCCGTCTTTGCTGACACTTATTGACTGCTCTTTTGTTTTCAGTTTGTTACAGGCATTCCTGCATGGCCAATGCATTGGCATTAGTGTGTAGGAAGCCTTACAGTCCCTTCCAGGCCTGAGGAACAGTAAAATCCTCTTCAGCCTGTTTTGTGATGCAAATGATGTTCAGTTCCTGTTGATGTAATTGACGCTGCTTGTTTTAGTCAGTAGAAGTGTCACCACAAACTGTTCCAGTTTCATTTTTCTAACTTTTAAAACCATTTACCAGGTAAACTGCAACTGGTAGGAGTCGAGAGCGGATGCATTTTATAGCAGATGAACACCTGAAAGTGTGAAAAGGCACTGGAGGACCTGAAACTGTGGATGTTTTGAAGATCATTTTGTTTTCATTTTGTGTTTTATTAAAGGGGAGGCAGTTAAAAGTTAAGTGAAGTGTTAAAATACTTTCTCACAGTGTTGCAGCATGTGAACATGGTCAAATTTTAAAGGGATAGAAGATATTTTGAAGATTGTTGGTAACCAAACAAGCTACGTAGCTATTGACTTCAGTAGTATAAATAAAATAAACAAAAAAAGATAAATAAATAAATGTTAAAAATAAATAATAAATAGAAATCAGGTGGATAAAGCCAAGTTAAAAATGATTTCAATTTGTTCACAAGAAAAATGTAATAAAATAAAATATCATCAAATAAATAAATGTCAAAAAAATAAAAATAAATAAATAATGATAATAAAATAAAAATGTGATCAGGTTCAAAATTGTTACAGTGTGTTCAAAAAATTAAATAACACAAAGTAAAAAAAATTAATAATAATTAATTTAAAAAAAATAGATAAATATAAATAACACTTTTTTATATATATAAATCAAGTGGATAAAGCCAGGTTCAAAATTATTTCAACTTGTTCACAAGAAAAATAATAAAATAAAATACAAATAAATTAATAAAATAGATAAATAAATGTCAATAAATTCACAAGAAAAATAATAAAATAAAATACAAATAAATTAATAAAATAGATAAATAAATGTCAATAAATAAATAAATAAATAATGATAAAATAAAAATGTGATAAATCAGGTTCAAAATTGTTTTAATTTGTTCACAAAAAATAAAATAACACAATAAAGTAAAGTAAAAATGAAAAAGAGAACAAAATAAAAAATAAATACCAGTGTTTTTTTAATATATAAATCAGGCAGATAAAGCCAGGTTCAAAATGGTTTCAATTTATTCACAAACAATTACATAAAATGAAATGAAATAAAATTACATAAAATGACTAAATAAAATTAAATACAAATAGTAAAAAATAAAAGAAATAAATAATAATAATAAAATAAAAATGCTATATAAATCAGGCGGATAAAGCTAGATTCAGAATTGTTTTAATTTGTTCACAAAAAAAAAAGGAATATAAAGAAAAAAAAAATAACTAAATGATAAAAATAAATTAATAATAATAATAATAATAATGAAATTAAAAAATGTTATATAAATCAGGTGGATGATATATGAACAAACCACTCTGTAAAAACCTTGATAAAATATTCTATAAATAAAACTGTAAAGTATGGTGTATGTAAGTGCTCCCAAAGTGGAGGGGGAAAAGAACATATTTTTAAGAAAATTGCCCTTTTAAAGTTGCATTGTAATTGAAATCTACGTATGCAAATATAAATAGAGGAAGGTAATAAAATAAACACTAAAATATGTATTTAGGATGTGCACTTTCCACTAGTCTGAAAGAAGACATGCTTTCAATCGTTTCTTAATATGAAGAGAAAAGTTATGATTTTTTTTTTTTTTCTATGAATATGAATATGAGCACAGATAAGCATACAAAAAAAGTGTAGTTACTGCGTTTCACCTTTGTGGGGCAGCCCTCAACAAAAACCCCAAAGGATTTTTTTTATTGGCTTCTGGATTATTGCAGGAGACAAGCTCTGTTACAAAAATAAATGTATGATTCTTTCATATTTTGCCCATCAAGATAATCTTAACAAATAAACAACTTTTATGCGAAGCTTAAATACAATCACCAGAAGTACAAAGCTAGAGTAAAAGTGACTGGTAAGTCTAATGTTGAGTGAGTTTAATGTTTGACAACATCTTGTTTGCCTTTTTCAAGACACATAAAAGCTTCAAAATCATTAGTAGGGTATTACTGATGTATTTTATGTTGTAGAATAAAACATGAACATATCTTGTGCTTAACTTATTTCAGAATTTTACCCAAAAACCTTAACTTCAAACCAGTAGTCATCACTGGTGCCACTAATGGTGCAAGGTTTTTTTTTTCTTCTCACCCTTTAGTTGTCTTACAATGATGTTGACAGAAAGATCAAGCTACGTCTGAGATAAAACTAGCAGCTAGTGACTCACAGTTTCTGCATTTCCTCCCAGATGTCTGCAGGATCTGGACTGATGGATCTTATTCATTTCTATTCTTCCGTCTCCTCCTCCCCCAGATTGTTTGTTTTTCAGACTCTCTGCTGCCCAGCACAGGAAGCTCAGTAGTTATGGATCTAAAAAAACATGATGGGAATCAAGCATTAAGTGACTATGACTCGTTTCCTGACTAGCCAAGTCTTTTCCTGTGTGCGCCTTCATACCATGCTAGTTTCACATAGTTTAGATCAGTCTGTGATCATCTCTGACTACTTTTTGGCCGCCTTGTCTTTACTGTGACGGAGGAATGGGATCTGGACTAGGGACTAAGCCACATGGAGCGCTGCATCTTAGATCTTTTCGCTTTTGTTTTTAAGGCCTTTTACTCACTTTTAAGAGAGTAAATCATCTTAACCAAATAGTGTTGGATTTTACAGTTAGCTTTAACCCAACTAGTAAAAACATGTTCTAAGAACATTTAGCTTATGTTTCCTTGAAGTTATGTTTTCCGAAAGCCAACAACTTCCAGTTTTTAAAAAACATTTTTTTTAAATGTTATGTGAACATGCAACATTCCATTTTAGAATTTTGTAAACATTAAGGGAACGTTACTTTTGAATGTTCTCTGAACATTCCATAAGTAGTAACATTTCATAAACACTAGATGAACATCCAGCTAATGTTTCAGAAATAAAACATTCTTTGAGCAATGCATAAATAATATTTTTGTGCTCTTGAATGTTTGTTGTGCACAAATTATCAATATTAAGTTTGTACGCTTGTTCATAACTTTGCTAGAACATTAGGCCAAAGTTCTGAGAATATTGCCTTATCTCATGACGAAAACGCACCTGTGGGAACTTTTTCACAAGATTCGAAATATGTGCCAACATGACTGGGTCATTCTAGAATTGTGGGTACATCTCATGTCCGTGAAGTATATTTATAGGGCTGTCAAACGATTAATCGCGATTAATCGCATCCAAAATAAAAGTTTATGTTTACATACAATATGTGTGTTTACTTTGTATATTTATTTTGTACATATAAATATACACACATATATGTATATATTAAAACAAAATATTTATATGTATATATATTTATACCTGTATACAATTTAGATTATATATAAATATGAATATTTTAGATATAAATCTAAAATATTTTTCCTTAACATATACATGCATGTGTGTGTATTCATATATACAAAATAAATATACACAGTACACAAACATATAGTATGTAGACATAAACTTTTATTTTGGATGCGATTAATCATGATTAATCATTTGACAGCACTAATTTTTAATATATTTTCATCAATATAAAGCCCTGATGCTTAATTTTCTAGTACAAACTTATATTTTTCCTTGAAAAAGCCTTTTGATGATCATATCACATAAAACCCTGGTATTCATCTGTCCGATTTAATAAAGTTGCTCATTCTACTCTGCATTTAAGCATGAAAATGACCTCAAATATAAATTACTTTCATAGTTTTGTCTTCATTTATATTAGGCTAGCAAGATATGTGGGTGTGCGCTTCAAAAATAATAACTTGTTTTATTTGTGTTCGAAAAACTATTGGAAACTAAGTTACCCAGTAGAAAACCCCCCCTTAAAAAGGAATGGTTTGTCCCATTCTCGCATAATTTGCACAGTATGATGATATCTCCTCTAGAAGCACATGGATGAAACACTAGAAGTTATGTTCTCTCTCTTTCTTCTAATATTGGTTAAACTAGCAAACCTGTGTCAGGAGTAGAATTCAATGTCAACAGTGTTACCTAAGTATTACTGCTGCAAATTTTTAGTTTAACTAAAACGTATGTTTTGTTCATTAAAATATATGTCTAAACATACCAGATGCTCAGTAGTTCTAGGATTCCTTGTTGAGTTATAGGCCCAAAACCCTAAAAATGTCAACTAAGTTACTGTCAACTATGTTACCCAGTGAAGTAGCAAACATAGATGGTATGTTATGCACATATTCCTACAGATCACCTTTATTTACATAGCACTTCATACAATATAGATAGTTTCAAAGCAGCTATGTAAAGTCATGTTTGGTTTTTGGGATAATGGAAAACGTTTTTCTTCACATTGTCAAATGCTAAATGTACCCCTAATTATAGAATGACCCGACGGCAGTCTCCAACAGAAATGAGGCGGTAAAACAGCGAGCACTTGTAATCGTTTTCGTGCACAATTATGATTACAGCTCTATATGTTTAACTTTGCAGATGTAAAACTTGCTCAGTAACTTAGCCGGCACGGATTTGGACTTAGGAAGTGGAGAGCTAAAAATGAGAGATAGAACAAGCTAAAATGGCATGATTGCGATTGAGTTTTAACGTCATATTCGCTTTTGTTCATACTATCAGGTAGGTTTAGCTTTAGTGCAGATGGGATTGCATTTTAAAACGTCACCGAGCAGAGCCAGAACTGCGGTAACACGTACAAAACCAATGTTACATCAAATGTACCATATGTATGTTCATTTGCGTCTGAAAAAAATAACACTCTTTTAGCGCCACTCAGTGGACATTTGACATCAAATATGTCACGAAATGTACATGGCAGTACGCGTTTTGTGTTTTGCGAAAAAGTTCCCACAGGTATGTTTTCACCATGAGATCAGGTTGACTAATGGTGCTTTCAAACTACATACTGCCATCATAGACTTTAAAAAAACATGGACGTATTGTCAGTGACGTCACCCGTAGGTTTCTGAAGAGTGCTTTTGAAGCAAAAGTTGGGCGGGGCCTGTCGTCGCCATTTTGGATGCGCGTCACTCCAGGAAAATAGAAAATGGACAAAGAGGTGGGACGTGGGTGGAGCTAAGATGTCTGGTTTTTAAATGTATTAAAATAATCCTGATAAAGTAACACCCTAAGAAAAAACAAACGCAATAACACGGCTGAGATGCCAAGTTCAACTGCTGGAATAAGATGAGGTAATGTGACGGCTGCCTGACACCTGTCACTCAAGTGGCCACGCCCTTAATGATGCAAAATTTTAATGCTTAATATAATTGTTGTCATGAAGGGCAAAACTAGCTGTAAAAACCAAAACCACTTTTTGTACCAGGCTGTAAACATGTTTTTATCTGTTATGAAGTTGAACATTTTAACACAAGAGTCTGTGGGGATTTGCTCCCTTTTGGAGCCAGCCGATGAACTGCAGCTTCAGTCACTTCCGTATTGTTTCAAGAGTGAGAGCGGGAGGTTGCCGCGTGACTGCCATGTACGTTTTGTTTTCGATGTGAAATGTCCACTGAGTGGCGCTAAAAGAGTTCATCACATCGGATAGAACATATTTACGAGTTGAATGCACATGAACGCCACCACAAAGTCGTTATTACGAGTGGGAAACTCTTTTCTGATGCAAAAGAGTTTCCGAGTTGGGAGCATGTCAGTGAGAAAATTAATTATTAACAAAATGAATATTTTTTGTAATGTACAATAAAACTGTGTAAGTTACATATACAAAAGATTATATTATTGTATAATTACCAGGGAATATATAATGATTCAGTTTACATCACGTCATACATTTAATAATAACAGAAAAAAAGCAAAAACACAATGATGCACATTCTTCATTCGTCATTTTGTCGACGTAGAGTTAAAAAAATCGTTACTTTTTTTGTAGAAAAGGTAAATCACCATCTTGTTCTGACCAAAGTTACTTGAACGCACCTGACGTCGTAATAGCAACTTGTAAGTATGAACATAGCAGGAGGACTTGAACACCGCAATCGTCGCACTATACATACCATTGGAAAAACGTGTTTGTGGCCACATTTCGGCAAAATGATTTTAGGTTCCTTTTTGCACATTTTGCGGCACTTTCAAAGTGAAATATCCAGTAAGTAAGTGGCGTTGAAAGCACATTCAGCTTTATCCAAAACCGATAAATGTGAATGTGGAAATGTTTTATTACTTTGGTTGTTGCGTCATTAAAAAATTCAGATGGGGTTCGATTTGTTTCGTTTTTCGCATCTGTATCAAGCGTTTTTGGAGGTGTTTTGACAGCTCAGAGCCACTGTATAAGTGAACACCAAAATGTAGAATTGCATCTGACAAGTTTATCCACTTCGTCTCAAAGCACAAAGCACTGTAAAGGTCCTTGTATACTGAGTACAGAAGTACAGAAATTAGTGTTTACTGAAATTAAAGTTTACTGACATCCTGAAGTAAACTTTGAATCGCCCGGGATAATCCCCCACCGCATAAGGAGGTGCACATAAAAAGTATTTTCTCATTCCTTTCTATATTCTATAATTGGATGGACACAATATTTCCCTTCTTTTTCTCTTTTTAAGAAGAGAGTAGACAACAAAATCATCCTCACTGCTTAAAGATTTGGTATTGTTTTGTGTTTTTTTTTTTGCAACGGGTGAATTAATACGCATCGATTCATTGTGCAAGGTTTTTGTGCATGATGAATTTTTAGGATTACGAATACGAAAAAACACATACGAATATTCCGGCCTCCAGTGTGCAGTGACCTTTACAGATAATGTTGAGAAAAGTAAGCATAAGCAATAGTGTAATTTTAGCTTGCTTCTACAAGTTTTTGAGCTCTTTTATCATCAGTGGTGTTTTATGGGACTCATTAGCAAGTCGCGTCGCATCGCAAGTGCAGTGCTGTACCGGGTGTGCTACCGAGCAAGTTTGCTGCATCAAAATAGGCATACACTCTTGAAAATAAAGATTCTTTATTGGCATTGATGGTTCCATGAAGAACCTTGAACATCCACGGAACCTTTCAAATGTAGAAAAGGTTCTTTATAGTCTAAAAAGATTCTTTAGATTTTTAAAATGTTCTTCAAAATGGTTATTTTAAGAAAGGTTCTTTGGCATCTCTGCAAAAACACCCTTTTGGAGCCTTTATTTTTTAGAAGTGATATGGGGCTGGTTATGTGACACACACTTCACAATGTTTAAATGTATTTGTTAATAATTATTATTAGACATAATTTGTGTGAAAAGAATAAAAGCTTACGTTGTTTTACCACCAATAGTGTTAATTTTAGCTGCAAGCCACTGAATTGTATATACAGTGGGAACGGAAAGTATTCAGACCCCCTTAAATTTTTCACTCTTTGTTATATTGCAGCCATTTGCTAAAATCATTTAAGTTCTTTTTTTTTCCTCATTAATGTACACACAGCACCCCATATTGACAGAAAAACACAGAATTGTTGGCATTTTTGCAGATTTATTAAAAAAGAAAAACTGAAATATCACATGGTCCTAAGTATTCAGACCCTTTGCTCAGTATTTAGTAGAAGCACCCTTTTGATCTAATACAGCCATGAGTCTTTTTGGGAAAGATGCAACAAGTTTTTCACACCTGGATTTGGGGATCCTCTGCCATTCCTCCTTGCAGATCCTCTCCAGTTCTGTCAGGTTGGATGGTAAACGTTGGTGGACAGCCATTTTCAGGTCTCTTCAGAGATGCTCAATTGGGTTTAAGTCAGGGCTCTGGCTGGGCCATTCAAGAACAGTCACGGAGTTGTTGTGAAGCCACTCCTTCGTTATTTTAGCTGTGTGCTTAGGGTCATTGTCTTGTTGGAAGGTGAACCTTCGGCCTGAGCACTCTGGAGAAGGTTTTCGTCCAGGATATCCCTGTACTTGGCCCTGTACTCTTGGAGTCCTTCAGGTGTTTTTCCATGTGTCTTGCACTGAGGAGAGGCTTCCGTCGGGCCATGCTGCCATAAAGCCCCGACTGGTGGAGGGCTGCAGTGATGGTTGACTTTTTGCAACTTTCTCCCATCTCCCAACTGCATCTCTGGAGCTCAGCCACAGTAATCTTTGGGTTCTTCTTTACCTCTCTCACCAAGGCTCTTCTCCCCCGATAGCTCAGTTTGGCCGGACGGCCAGCTCTAGGAAGGGTTCTGGTCATCCCAAACATCTTCTATTTAAGGATTATGGAGGCCACTGTGCTCTTAGGAACCTTAAGTGCAGCAGAATTTTTTTTTGTAACCTTGGCCAGATCTGTGCCTTGCCACAATTCTGTCTCTGAGCTCTTCATGCAGTTCCTTTGACCTCATGATTCTCATTTGCTCTGACATGCACTGTGAGCTGTAAGGTCTTGTATAGACAGGTGTGTGGCTTTCCTAATCAAGTCCAATCAGTATAATCAAACACAGCTGGACTCAAATGAAGGTGTAGAACCATCTCAAGGATGATCAGAAGAAATGGACAGCACCTGAGTTAAATAGTTGAGTATCACAGCAAAGGGTCAGAATACTTGGGACCATGTGATATTTCAGTTTTTCTTTTTTAATAAATCTGCAAAAATGTCAACAATTCTGTGTTTTTCTGTCAATATGGGGTGCTGTGTGTACATTAATGAGGAAAAAAATGAACCTAAATGATTTTAGCAAATGGCTGCAATATAACAAAGAGTGTTCTGTACCCACTGTATAGGTATGTTTTTTGAGTCGTGCAAAATGTATGACGCACATTTATTTCATACAATTTGTTACAACTTCTGATGAGGCTGGGTTGTTTCAAATGTGAACAAATGAAAAAAGTAACAAATTATCCAATAGGTTTAGTCAGGATGGGGTCAGTTGTATATAAGACCACATATTACAGCTCATTAAGGTCAGTCTGGGATATTTACTAATCTGGCCAAACTGAGTATATCCAGTGAGTAGTTCTTCCTCAAAAGTGCCTTATAAGTGATTTATAAGTTTCTTGGAAAACCCAGCCAATCAGATTAGAGCTTGCCAGATAAAGAAAGTGCTTATTTTTTCTGCTCAATATAAATCAGATGATGAGTGAATGGCCAGAAGATGGTCTGAGGATGAGACTAGGGTAAAACCCTTTGGTCAGAACATTGATTACAACATTATATATTCTAAATGAATAATTCCAGATGCAGGAATTCAGCATGAGGTGCTGTATGTGTACTGTAAAAGTTCACCCTAAATGACACTGATGTGTCATACCACTGTGATTATGTGAAACTGAAACAGAGAAGGTCTGATCATTGAGGGGGTGAAGAAGCCGCATCATAATGAGTCATTGGTACAGTACTCACTACTGCACAGCACAAGCTTGATCGGTATGACGCTAACCTTTCTCTCTGTTCTTTTTCGATTTATACTCTTTTGCTTTGTTTTGTTTTCATCTGAGGAATAATATAGTTCTCAGGCACTTTTCAAAACACACAAATCTGCCATATATATCCAGCATGGTCCGAAAAGCAAGTGGATGAGCATTATAAGAGGAGCAGTCTATTTATTTCGGTAGTATTTGTCTAAATCTGCCTTTGGAAGCACATATACAATAGTGAATTAACCTTTTTGTTGCAATGAATTGCCAGTTTCTCATATCTTTTCTAACAATTTATTTAAAATATACATAATTTTACTGATTTTTTTTTATCAGAAAGGTAGCATATGTCTTTTTTTTCACATTAAAAAAAGAAAAGAAAAAAGGGTTTTGAGGTATCTATCATGTCCTATTTATTTATTTACTTCTACAACAGCTCTTTTTGGTCCTTGTATCTGATTGGCTGAGAAAAGTGTGATATTCAAGTGATATTGGAACTCTTGCTCTATTATTTATTTATAACATATATAGGGATCAGAACCACATCTTGAGATCTGAATGTCTCAGATACTTTTCAGATCTCAGATACAGAGGGTGGACTTTTTTGGGTGGACATTTGGGTCAGCAAACAACCACTGGGAACACCCTAGGAACCACACAGCAGCGCAATCAAAACACTTCTCAGAACCTCTTAGCAACCACATAGCAACGCCCTAACTACCACCCACAACACCCATGCATCTTGCCTGCAAGTCTTGCACATCCAAACACCACCCACGATTTCTTCAGAAAATCTGAAAACCTTGTTGTCTCATGTAATAGTCACTAATGTAATTCTCAGACAGAAACCAAATAGTTTGAAACAGCATTTGACTCATCTGAAGTTCAAAATCACAACATCATTTATTCACAGTCACATGGTCATATAAAAACCATGACTGCATTTTTTGAAAATTCAGTTTGCGTCATGTTCAAAGAATGTGTGATCTTCTGCAGATTTTCTGACAGTATTTCTCTTCTTGCTTTCCAATTCTTGCTAATTCCAGGTTACCAGTTTTTACAGTGTATATCTACATCTTTTTTTTTATGTATCAAGATTAAGTGAGTTTATACTTAAAACAAGACAAATATTTAGCAATGGGGTACACATGAATAAAAAAAAAAAAAAAAAAAAAAAAAAAAATGAACTTAATTAAAAGAGAACTAGATTTTCATACCTAATTGAGAACCTTGTTTTAAAACCTTTTTTTTTTTAGAACATTTTTCTGAAATATTTGTGACCCTGGACCACAAAACCAGTCTTAAGTAGCAGGAGAATGAAAAAAAACAAAAAAAAAACAAATAATAATATATTATATATATATATATAGCAATAGCCAAAAATACATTTGATAGGTCAAAATGATAGATTTTTCTTTTATGCCAAAAACCATTAGGATATTAAGTAAAGATTTTTGTATTTTGTAAATTTCCTACCGTAAATATATAAAAACTTATTTTTTTATTAGTAATTTGGATTGCTAAGAACTTAATTTGGACAACTTCAAAGGCGATTTTCTCAGTATTTGGATTTTTTTTTTTTTTTTTTTTTTTTGCACCCTCAGATTCCAGATTTTCAAGTAGTTGTATCTCGGCCAAATATTGTCCTATCCTAACAAACCATACATCAATGGAAAGCTTATTTATTCAAGATGTATACCTCTCAATTTCAAAAAATTTACCCATATGACTAGTTTTGTGGTCCAGGGTCACCTTTTAGATGGATAGTTTTCCCAATGTTGCTACTACTTGGTTTCAAATAGGCAAATTTATTTCATACACAATAGTAATTCAAAGCGCTTTACATAAAAGGAAGTAAATTAGTCATAAAACAATAATCAAGGAATTTAAAAGTTTAAAATGATTTAAAAATCAATTTTAAGTAAATTTAAAAGAGTTAAAAATAGGTGAGGATTATACATAGTGCGATCAGTTCAGACATAGCACAGTGTTCATTCAGTAAATGCACAGCTAAACAGATGAGTTTTGAGTCTAGATTTAAATGTAGCTAATGTTTTAGCACATTTGATCTCTTCTGGAAGCTGATTCCAACTGCGGGCAGCATAATAGCTAAAAGCAGATTCCCCTTGTTTGGTGTTTCTAACTGACTCGACCCTAATGATCTGAGTGGTCTGTTAGGTTTATATTCAGTGGGCATATCTGCAATATATTTAGGTCCTAGGCAACTGAATGATTTATAAATGAGTAAAAGTACTTTAACATCAATTCTAAATATAACTGGAAGCCAGTGTAAGGATCTGAGGACTGGTGTGAGTTGCTCAGATTTCTGGATTAGCTGCAGCTGTCTAATGGTCTTCTTGGTAAGTCCGGTGAAGAGACCATTACAATAGTCCACCCTGCTTGTAATAAAGGCATGGACAAGTTCCTCCAAAGTCTTGCCTGGAAACAAAAACATCTAATTCTTGTAATGTTTTTGAGACGAAAGTACGCTGACTTAGTTACTGCTTTGACATGACTACTGAAACTAAGGTCTGTCTCCAGAATCACACCAAGATTCTTGACTTGACCCCTAGAGTCAAGGTATGCATTCACCTTGAGAACTTCATCTTTGTTTCCAAAAGCAATTACTTAAGATTTCTCCTTGTTTAACTGAAGAAAGTTCAACTGTTAATTTCATCAATGCATGGGGCTGTAGTCACTTGGCGATAAGACTAGGTAAATCTGGGTATCATCAGCATAGCTGTGGCAATTTGGTTCTTTCTCATTATTTGACTTAGTGGGAGCATATACATGCTAAACAAGAGCGGCACAAGAATTGAGCCTTGTGGGACTCCACATGTCATGGACGTCCACTTCTATTTGAAACCTGTAAGAAGCGACATTTGGAATGTTCATTCAAAAGTAACATTCTCATGATGTTTGCAAAATGGAATGCTCCTCTTAACTTTTAAACATTTAAAAAATGGAACATTCAGAAATAGGGCTACACGATTATGGCAAAAATCATAATGACGATTATTTTGGTCAATATTGTAATCACGATTATGAGTGGGTCCAGCACTTTATATGATAGATTAGAGCTTGCATTTCAGCCCGATTTTTTTCAACGCCCTAGGCCGGGCTTTGGCCAATTTTCAGGTAATAGTTCAAACGTGGACCGGGCTTCTCCTTATTTTTATATTTTAGACATCCATCAGTTATGGTGATTAAAAAAAATTGCCACGCTAGTGAGACTTCACTTTCGCTTTCACTTTTGAGAACGGCTCAGACGGCGTTTAGTGTCTCAGCCAGCAGCAGTGCCTTCAGTGCAGCTTCGCATTCAAGCAATAGGCTGAAACTTACCACAAAGCACCGGCAAAAATAAATAACAATGAAATGTGTCGGGGGGAAATAGTATTATTCAAGATATTTGAATTGTTTATAAATAAACTAGTGTATTCTGAATTAGTGTTGCAAAGATCCTGACTCGCAGTCTCCTCTTTGACACGCCTTTAGAGAGAAATGCATCTTTACGGATTACATAATGAAAGTTTGTGTTTTCGATTTGTTTTATTTTGTTAAGTAATAATTTAAACTAAGCTTTCTATATATGTCTGTAATGTCTGCATGTATTTGCGAGGTTTTTTGTTTTGATGGATAATTTTAAATTGTTTCCACTGGGAAAAAATGCAAGTGATCGTGCTGGCGCCTCCATGTCCTGCAAAGCGGCTTTAGCTTCCACACTCCGCACAAACGATTGGATATGCGCCTAATAGTGCACATTTATCTAAGTTTAACGTTTAAACCAACATTGTTTTATACTTGAGCTGTTTTATATAGATTTTATTTTAGTCTAGTCATGATGATTTAAAAAGGCAAATTGATCAAACAGACTAGCCGCTGTTCGTTCCTTAAAAAAGACAAAAACGTATATTTAAAGAAAAAAAAAATCCTCCCAACAATTTTCCAAATGAACTTAATAAAAACCGAAACGAAATATAAGCCTAATCACTTTGCCATTACGTACAAAACCTGAACTATTTTAATAGCTGAAACAATAGCTCACTGTACTTGTCCGTGTTCTGTTCCGTCTCTGAACGCATACACAGAACAGCGCAAATTCTCTTTCGTGCTTTTAAAAACACAACATCAAATAAACATTAATAAATCAAGCACGTCCCATTTTATGCAAGTCACGTTACACCATTTTACTAATTTGCATGTGAAACTAGGCTTTTATGGAGGAGCAAAAGCGCACCGAAGGGGGCAGAATCGGGAGCAATAATCGTTTTATCTCGATTATTGTAGTTTCATAATCGTTTGAAGCCGAAAATCAAAATAGATTAATTGCACAGCCCTATTCAGAAATAAAACTGTCTCGTTAGGAAGGTTGCATCCTCCGGAGGTCACATTTGAAGGCTGCATACGTCATTTGAGAAGTTTAATTTAAGAAAAGCTTGCGTTAAATTGCGAAGTAAAAAATACTGCATGCATCCTTAGCCTTCCAAATGAAACACAGCAAAGGTATTTAGAACATTTGCATGAGAGCATATTTTGGGTAGCTGGGATCTTCTTTCTTGATGTAAAAATGATTAGATGTTTGTAATGGAAAATACTCCATTGCAGTGTACTTGATATTCATTTGAACTGCAGATCTGCTCTAGAGCTCACTGAACTGATGTTGCATTCTTGTCATGGGTTGGTTTCTGTCGGTTTACTTTAATGCAATCTCGCTCTCCCACACATGCTCTCTGATGTCTGTAAGGGGTCAGTGTGTGTCTCCTCCGAGCTCTGGCCCCTCACTGCCCTCCCATGTAGTGCTGTGGGAACTTGACCAGTCATCTGTGCAGTTATGAGAGGCATGTGGTGGAGAGGAAGCGGTGGTTTGTGAGTCAGCGCTTCATGAATCGTTCCGTTCCGTTGGCCTTTGGCTCTCTTTAGCTCTTTGAGTCATCTAGATCCCTGTGGTCCTGTGAGATGGGTGTGTATGTGAGGGGGAGGAAGGCTTGCGTTCCTCTGTTTCTGGTCCATTTGTTCTTCTGTCGTATTGTTCAGTGCTGTGAGTGCGACTGTCAAGAGAAGCAGTGAATGGTAAGTCAATATCTAATCAATACTTCCAGCACGGGCGCCCAGTAACTCGTGACACGCGGAAGGAATGTTTCTAATTGCATTCTTTTTAGGCTTGTCTTCTGATTTGCTGCGTTTAAAAGAAATATAGTTCTATAATCACATCATATTGTGTAACCGAAATCGAGATATTTCACTGTGATAGTAGCACTGGGTTGGCACTTTACCAAACCTTAAACACAGTTGCAAAGCGTTTGTTGTAAATTGTGCCTCAAGGTCTGCGGCACGCTGACATATTACAACACATGACATCAATAACGCTTTGATATTGGCGCTGTGCGTCAGTTTGCTAGTTTTAGGCGATGAATCTGCTTGTGCTATGATTGTGGTGATTCATTACCTACAGTATGAATGGTGCAGACGCACTAGAAGTTTTTCATATTGTTCCACTCAGATGGCAGACAGCCATCAGGACTTCTGTTTATTTGCCTTGAATAATTCAAAGTTTTGTTTTATGTTCTTGGTGCGCAGATCCTGTAAATGGACTGTTTTTGAAGCTATAAACAATAGATCTTCTGGTATATCTCATGTATTTACTGCTGGATGTCTATGCCGTTAGTAGGTCAGTAAATTTAACCATTTGATGCAAAAATTTCCTCTAAATTATGTATTTTGTAAGTGTTACTGTCAGAAATGCAGCAAAAAGCTTTTTTGTTGCTTGAAATAAAATAAACAACTGAAATAAAATAAAATTTTTAAAAACCCCTAAAAACCTAAACTTCTTAAAACATCGGCTAGTTCAGTTTTACTCAGAGTACTGCTGAAAACTTAAATAAATTAATAAATATTTAAAAACATATATATTTTTTAACTGTATATTAAAATATTGTTTTTTTTTTATAATTCTAATTTAAATATAAAATGACACATAAAGAGGAATAACATTGAAATATACAAAAAGTTATGTATGAACGTTTAACGGTCTACTTAATGTCTCAGTCTGTGTACTGTAAATGTTTGATCTGACTAGGTTAACCAGTCCTAACTGTTGCATGTTATATAAATTGCCATGAGTTTGTTGTCTATCTGATAGAAAAGGAAGTCTATGTGACCTTCATCGTTTCCCAGGGACCCTTTGGATTCTTCCCAGAATAGTGTGGGAAATACAGTTCCCTCCTCTGTTCTATCTTTAGCTGCTTTGCTGTAGGCAGGGCTTTGTAGTCCATTGAGAGAAACACTATTCACACGCTAGCTATACTAAACAGTTCATAAGATTTAATTAAGTACATTTCTAATCCTAGTAAGTAGAAAATAGAAAAGCTAAAGTGAACAAATATAACTCTAAACATAAAGTAATAATACTTTTTAAGATAAATGCATGCTAAATTGCATGCTAGATGCTACTACCCTGCTGGAAAAAACAGCTAAAACCAGCCTAGGCTGGTTGGCTGGTTTAGCTGGTCAGCAGGCTGGCTTTAGAGGGGTTTTGGCCGCTTTTCCCAGCCTGGCTGGGAAACCACCAGCTAAAACCAGCCAACCAGCCTAGGCTGGTTTTAGGTGTTTTTTTCAGCAGGGTGCAAAAACGGTACTCAACAAGTTCCTGAAGAGGAGCAGTTGTTTTTATGAAAAATTGGGAAGGAATGCAAAGACATAAACAACCTATAACCCTAAACATAAAGTAATAATACATTTTAAGGTTATTATGCTACGTGCTAATGCTAACATGCAAACACAAACAGTACTCGACAAGTTACTGAAGAAGAGCTGTTTTTAGTGGCTTTCATTAAAGAATGCAAAGCCAGAGTGAACTAATATGTACTTAAACATAAAATAAAACTACATCTTTAGATAAATAATGTGCTACGTGTTAATGCTAACATATGAATGCAAGTTACTGAAGATGAGCAGTTTGTGATTGTTTTTAAAAAATTGGCTAGAAATGCAATGCCTATATATATATATATATATATAAGCATTTTAAGATAATTATGCTAATGCTAACATGCTAACATTGTATTCATAAAACTGGCAAGTACATTACATTTGAACCTAAACATAAAATAAAAATTCATTTTTAGACAACTAATGTGCTACATGCTAATGCTAACATATAAACATAGTACTAAACAAGTTATGGATTTAAGAGGAGCAGTTTGTGATGGTTTTCATAAAACTGTCAAGAAATGCAAAGCCAGAATGAATACATTTAAACCTAAACATAAATATACATTTTTAGACATACTAATAAATAGTACTCAACAAGTTACAGAAGAGGAGTCGTTTGTGAGGGTATTCAGAGCCAAAAGAAACCCCAAATTAACATATAACCCTAAAAATAAAGTAATTAAATATTTTAAGATGACTATGCTGCTACATTGCAAACTCAATGAAGGAGAATTTTGTGATGATTTTCGTAAAATTGGCAAGGAATGCAAGCCAAAGTGAACAAAAATGTGAACCTAAACATAAATTAAAAATACATTATAGTTAAATATTGTGATACATGCTAACGCTAACATACAAACACAAACAGTACTCAACAAGTTACTGAAGAAGAGCTGTTTATGATGATTTTCATCAAACTGGCATGGAATACAAAGCCAAAGTGAACATAAATATGAACCTAAACATAAATTAAAAATACATTTTTAGATAAATATTGTGCTATATGCTAATGCTGCATACAAACACAAACCGTACTTGACAAGTTACTGAAGAAGAGCTGTTTATGATGATTTTCATCAAACTGGCATGGAATACAAAGCCAAAGTGAACATAAATATGAACCTAAACATAAATTAAAAATACATTTTTAGATAAATATTGTGCTATATGCTAATGCTGCATACAAACACAAACTGTACTTGACAAGTTTCTGAAAAGAGCTGTTTGTGATGTTTTTCACAAAACTGGCAAGGAATGCAAAGCCAAACAAATATGAACCTAAACATGAATTAAAAATACATTTTTAGATAAATATTGTGCTATATGGTAATGCTGCATACAAACACAAACCATACTTGACAAGTTCCTGAAAAGAGCTGTTTGTGATGTTTTTTTGTTTATAAAACTGGCAAGGAATGTAAAGCCAGAGTGAACAAATATGAACCTACATAAATTAAAAATACATTTTTAGATAAATATTGTGCTACATGCTAACACTAACATACAAACACAAACAGTACTTGACAAGTTACTGAAGAAGAGCTGTTTATGATGATTTTCACAAAACTGACAAGGAATGCAAAGCCAAACAAATATGAACCTAAACATAAATTAAAAATACATTTTTAGATAAATATCGTGCTATATGCTAATGCTGACATACAACACAAACCATACTTGACAAGTTACTGAAGAAGAGCTGTTTATGATGATTTTCATCAAACTGGCAAGGAATGCAAAGCGAAAGTGAACAAATATGAACCTAAACATAAATTAAAAATACATTTTTAGATAAATATCGTGCTACATGCTAATGCTGACATACAACACAAACCATACTTGACAAGTTACTGAAGAAGAGCTGTTTTTGATGATTTTCACAAAACTGACAAGGAATGTAAAGCCAGAGTGAACAAATATGAACCTAAACATAAATTAAAAATACATTTTTTTTTTAGATAAATATTATACTATATGCTAATGCTAACATACAAACACAAACCGTACTTGACAAGTTACTGAAGAAGAGCTGTTTATGATGATTTTCATCAAACTGGCAAGGAATGCAAAGCGAAATTGAACAAATATGAACCTAAACATAAATTAAAAATACATTTTTAGATAAATATTGTGCTACATGCTAACGCTAACATACAAACACAAACAGTACTTGACAAGTTACTGAAGAAGAGCTGTTTATGATGATTTTCACAAAACTGGCAAGGAATGCAAAGCCAAACAAATATGAACCTAAACATAAATTAAAAATACATTTTTAGATAAATATCGTGCTATATGCTAATGCTAACATACAAACACAAACCATACTTGACAAGTTACTGAAGAAGAGAAGTTTATGATGATTTTCACAAAACTGACAAGGAATGCAAAGCGAAAGTGAACAAATATGAACCTAAACATAAATTAAAAATACATTTTTAGATAAATATCGTGCTACATGCTAATGCTGACATACAACACAAACCATACTTGACAAGTTACTGAGGAAGAGCTGTTTTTGATGATTTTCACAAAACTGACAAGGAATGCAAAGCGAAAGTGAACAAATATGAACCTAAACATAAATTATAAATCAATTTTTTTTTAGATAAATATTATACTATATGCTAATGCTAACATACAAACACAAACCGTACTTGACAAGTTACTGAAGAAGAGAAGTTTATGAAAGATGATTTTCATCAAACTGGCAAGGAATGCAAAGCCAAAGTGAACAAAAATATGAACTTAAACATAATTTAAAACATTTTTAGATAAATATTGTGCTACATGCTCACATACAAACACAAACAGTACTCGACAAGTTCCTGAAAAGAGCTGTTTGTGATGTTTTTTTATAAAACTGGCAAGGAATGCAAAGCCAAAATGAACAAATATAAACCTCAAATTAAAAAAACATTTTTAGATCAATATCTTGCTACATTCTAAACACAAACCGTACTCGACAAGTGACAGCAGCAGTTTGTGATGGTTTTCATAAAACTGGAAAGAAAAGCAAAGCCACAGCGAAATACAATATGAACCTAAACAAGAAATACATTTTAAGATAAATAATAGTCTACATGCTAAAGCTAGCACAAAAACATAAACCATACACGACAAGTTATTGAAGAGAAGCAGTTTGTAAAGATTTGCATGGAATTGGCCAGGAATGCAAAGCCAAAGTGAACAAATAAGAATTTAAACATAAATTAAAAATACATTTAAAAATAAATAATGCATTACAAGCTAATGCTAACATGAAAACACAAACACTACTTGACGAATATGAAGATGCATGTTTTCCACACATGTGCTAATACTCCAATATTATTTTACAACATAGTCAAATTATTCAGTTTCAGTTACGAAATTAGTTTTAAAATATTTAGGTTTAAGTTTGTTCAAAAGTTAAAAACCAGACTGAGAAAATGACCCAGAAAAGTCCAAAACACACCAAACCGTAACTCAGCTTCTGGTTTTGATGCTACAGCACTTTTTGCAGAAGTGTGAGAGGTCTCGTTTTGATATTGCCATGCAGAACAGACTAAAATAACCCCTTGATGAAGACATGTACCCCACACTAGTGTACCATTTACAGTAAGTAGAGAGCGTCAGAACTGATAGCGTAAACCACTGGCTCCTGGGAGCATGATGCATTGAACGCTGCGTGGGGTGTATGGGCGGCTTTGACTGAGATGAGTCAGCATTCTTACCCAGCAGAAAAAAAAAAAAGAAAAAAAAATTGATTAGTCTTTAACGTAAATCTTGATCTTGAGCGTTTCATTCTCATAGACAGATGATACTCGGAGAGCTTTCAAATTGAAGAGAAAATTGAATTGCAGGTTTGTTTTGTGATTTATTTTTTTCTTCGAAAGAAGGTTAGGACTTCAGTGTATGTACAGTATAAGCTCGTCTAAATGCATATCCATCTTGTTTTGCATAAAGACTCCATTGCATTGTCGCACTGTTTCTTACAGAAGAATTTTTGTTACTTGTAGCTTCTGCATTCATGTAAATATTTTAAACCTGTACGGCATTATCACAAGTTATGTTATGCTTTGTATTGTGTTCTGTTACATAATATAGATGAAGTTTGCATGGTTAATAAGTTAATACAATTTTTTTAATTAAATCTAGCAATGAATGAGATGCTTTCACTTGCCAGCTTACTGGGCCACGTCATTTATTGCATCCGCAGTTGACCGCTAGATTTGACACACGTCATTTGTTGACCGTAATTGACCACTGTTGCCTTTTGATATTATATAGTGAAGATTTATATTTAATGCAATACAAAATACAAGTCCTAGCTTATGTGCATTAACATTTTAATGTAAAATAGTCTCTTAACGCATTGCACAACTAGACGATTGATTCATTTGGCCTCACCCATAAGAAAGAGATAATATGATTTATTTAGTTTGAAATATGATTTATTTAGTTTGAAATGCGAATGTCATATTTTGTAAAAGGATAATTTCTCATGTGGCCAGTCTTTACTTGTACTGTTCTTATGTGCCTAATTACAGAACTGTGTAAAGACTTGATAGATGGTGACTTTTTAAATAAGTTTATATGAGTTGTTATGATTTCTGGTAAAGTTGACGTTAAATGTCACCTTAATGTCACAGGAAAAGGACGAGTATCAGTTGTTTTGAGTAGAATCAGGTGTCAAATGACTCTAAAATTGCCTATTTGATCATCCAAGCTTGGTTTCAGTTCGATTTATCATCATACCGAACTTAGCGAATTACGAGTCGTGAAATGTTTGTGAGATGGTTTAGTCATTTCGCATGGTCTCTCTTTTTAGTAGTAAGATTCAGCACATTTTTTTTTTTGAAGGGTGCAAAGAGTACGTTTGCTGATGCATTATGTCAGTAGGGCACCGCATGGTCCCGGCCCTCCGCTTTCTTCAGCTTTTAGTCAGCGCTGTAGATTCTCAAGAATCTTGCAGATTGTAAATGTGTTAACTCTTTGCTTATCAGTTCATCATGGCACATTTTGGCCTGTTGTTATAAACTTTCACTTCACTACGAGTCGAAAACAATCAAACGTGATTTTTATGTCACAAAGTGACCCAATAAAATACCAAAATGGTAAAACAATATTTAAAAGTATTAACATGCTGCCTAACAATATGCAAAAATATAATGAAGATATAAAATAGTTAGTAGTAATAGTTTTGTACTTGTATAAGCGAGATTTAAGTGACTTAACAGACACATACACAACACAAACACATATAGGAAGTGTTTCGCCTCACATTTATAAGTTAACTTTTTATTTTGCTATCTGATTTTATTTTTAGTTGCATTACACATTGCTTGTGACTGGGTCTTTAGGTCTTGACACACCAAATCACAGCTTTTTCTCTGATAATATTTTCATGTTTTTTAGTCATGATGATTCAGCATGTTTTCGTATTTAAAGGATTGGTGTAATGAGAAAAAGTAGGTGATATCTGCTGATCGCGATGGCGGCGGTGATGATATTTAGCCGACAGCTATGCTACATGCTTGGGCGGTTTGGATAAAAGAGCCGTGTGATGAGAATGACTCACTGTTTTCTTAGTATAGCTTGTCCTCGGAAAACATGCTTACATTTATATCCTTTCAGTTGAAAATAATTGATATGCAATTCAGAAAATTCAGTTTTACTCACCTTTATGTCTTTTCAAACACTAATTAATTTGTTTTCTACAGCATAAGTTGCTCTTTTAATTACATTGACAGTGAATGGTGACTACAGCTGCCAATCAAGATTTTTTATTAATACATTCAATTTTAGAATGTTCCTCTTATAAAACTATCATATTATAACTAAATGACTTAGTATATAGTGTATGTGTGATATGGAGATGGACATTCATTTGTGGAGCTTATACATTCTACTAAATGTACAGAAGAAATTAATTCATATAGGTTTGGAACAACGTGAGTCTGAGTAAATGATGGCTGGCCTTATACACTACCATTCAAATGACTGGGGTTGGATAGATTTTTTAAAAGAAGTGTCTTATTGTCAAAGGATGCATTTTTTGGTCAGAAATACAGTAAAAACAGCAATATTGTGAAATGTTATTACAATTCAAATTGACTGCTTTCAATTGTATTTTAAAATGTAATTTATTGCTGTGATCAAAGCTGAATTTTCAGCGTCATTGCTCCAGTCTTTAGTGTCACATGATCCTTCAGAAATCTTTCTAATATTGTTCTAATATAAAACTCTGTATTGAAAACAGTCATGGTGCTTAATATTTTTGTGGAAACTTTTTCATTTGAATTTTTATTTATTTAAAACAGAAATCTTTTGCAACATTATAAATGTCTTTACTGTCACTTATGATCAATTTAATGCACCCTTGCTGAATAAACATATTAATTTCTTTGAAAAAAAAAAAAAAATAATAATAAAAATCTTACTGACCCCAAAATGTTGAATGGCAGTGTACATTTTGAGATGTCCTTTGTAAACTGTCAACTTAACTCTGCTCACATCTTAAAAACAGCTACAGAGATGTCGCCTTGCAACTGTATAACTTCCGGTTGTTGGAAGGTCAATCTGACAGATTTGAAATAAGTACTCTTTTGACTCAAACGGTGACCGCTATGCACATGTACGACTACTCTTGTGGTATTTTCAGTCATTTTCCCCCTTACAAGTCTTAAAATCAGTAGACACCGTGTGACTAAATTAAAGAAGTGTCACTGTTGAAAGACTGCAGCACATTTTATGTTGAAAAGCAAGGTATACGTTAAAATAAGTTATTGGTATTATTAGATCCTGTAATATGTTTGACTAAATGAAACTATTTCATTTTGATTTTTATCACATAAAGCACATTTATAGGTTGAACAAAATACTTTTTATGTGTAGGATATGCTACACTATTGAAAAGCAAGGTATATGTTAAAATAAGTTATTGGCATTATTAGATCCTGCAGGGAGAAAACTGATCACACTCATTGTTTGACTTCTGTAGTCTCCGCCCACTGCTTCTCCTCCACCAATCAGAACACAGCACAGTGCTCATCGTTTGCAGCTGAGCTGATGCACAGGAGCTTTTAAAGCTCTCTGGTTGATCAGTGTAAACTGTCCAGAACACAAAAGTGTCTGGTTATCCAAGAAGAAGATGTTTTTGCTACATCTGTGGCTTTTATTTCTTTATTTGAATTTGTTTGGGGCTTTTTGCTGGGATTAAAAAATATATATGTCAGTGTTATACAATGTTTTGTGACCATTTTCTCAAATCAATTTGAGTGAAACAAGTTTTAAGAACAACATTTTGACATATATTTGCAAATGGGAAAAGGTTCTTCCAGTTCTAATCACTACAGTCCCTCATACAATGAACAGAGTTATGAAAAAGTAGAGCAGTCACCGTCTGTTTATTTATTTATTAATTTTTTTATTGTATATTATTTTATTGTATATTATAATATTTATATAACAAGACAGGGAACATCCAAACAACATAAGGCACAACCAAATAAGGAATGTTAAAAAAAAACAAAACAAAACATAAGGAGCAAGATTAGAAAGAATAACAAAGAGACATCAAATAATAAGACAAGGCAAGACACTGCAGGTGAACAGGGTAAAAAAAAAAAACTTACTTATCACCTTACTTACCCAGTTGATTGATTACATTGATAATTGCATTTTTTGTATTACAAGTTTTCTAAAATGTTAGGTTTAAATATGCAAATGAGGTATTATTTAATGAAATATGCACTAATTTGCATACATTTCAAATTTTTTTTACAGAGGGAATTTTGGGGATGTCATTTTGTCACTCCATAATTCAGAAAATACTTAGAACAGACAAAAAACTGAATATTTTTTACAATTTGGGGGAGAATAAATGTTGTATATAATTAAGCAAGTTATATATGAACAAAACCCTCTGTAAAAACCTTCAGGATATAGACAGGAATAAAAATGTAAAGTTTGGTGTGTGTAAGTGCTACTGAAGTGGAGATTTATGGCTCAGTGTAGGAGAAAAAACTCATTTTGAGAAAACAGCCTTTAAAAATATGTATTGTAATTGAAATCTATTGACACAAATAGATAAAAGGCTATAAAAGAAACACTTAACAGTGTCTTTTGGATGTTTTCCTTCGTCTAGTCTGAAAAAACACTTTAGGGAAAAACCAAAAAGCCCAAAATCTCAAATTTGACAGGTGACTGAAAAAAAAACACTGTTTTTGCCTGCAGTGTCTCTCCTTAAAATAATACACATTTTAAGATGGAGAGGCAAAGAGTTTCAGATTTTCTATTTAGTTTTTTAAAGTAATTAAAACTCTGAAACATTTTTACAAACGCACAGAAATACTTTAAAGGAAGGCTTACATTTTTTCCGTCTGTTTATTGATTACTCAGTTCGGCCAGTTGGTGTCGCCAAACACCTGTTGAAGCAGCAGCTCTGTTTTCCTATTGTCTTGAAGTTGTTTCGGCGCAGGTATCTCTCCCCATATGCCACAAATGAGTCATTAGAGTCATTTTGAAACAAAGGGAACTCTCTTTAATTTCGGAGTTTCATTTACAAACGTGCGTATTTCACAAAAATACGGGCGCTTATGATAAAGAACACAGACGCTGTACAGATTGTGACCGAGACCCGTCGAGTGTTTCATTTAAAGTTCTAGTGATTACGATTCAGTCTCTTGTCGTATTTAGATGACAGCTCATTAGTTTCTTAATAAATTACTAACGAACGACCGCTGTTATAATATATTCTTATGGTTTCTGTGGGATTCTGTGCTGCTCTGCTTCGGTTAACACGGTAATTCCCTATAAATAGATTTTGAAAGAACACCTGAAGCCATTTTGAGTCAATCCGGTGAAATGAAAGCTATTTTGACATTGTTTTTATGAAAGGAAAATCGTCCCTTGTGAGCATTTAATAAAACGGTACTCTACCTAATTTATTTTGATTGTTAGGCCTACTTTGCCTTGTGAAATATTAATCTGATCTTTAAATGTCACCATTCTGGGTTTCAGTGTCTCTGAGTTATTTGTCTCTTTTGCTAACCACATTCTGAAATGTGATTAAATATCCAGATTAACATAAATCCTGAGGTTGTTTGTCATGAATTGCAACAACCTTGCAGCTTTTTGTTTGTTTGTTCATTTGTTCTTAGAGTTTTACACTAAAGGTATAAGCAACATTATAATATTGTAAGGTTGTTGTTTTTCTTTCTCTCTCAAATTATACAGATCCAGTACCAGTGTAGTTATATACCTCTTAAACATCCTTTGTAATTTATTTTGATTGATTCAGTCATTTCTAATATTTTTTGACTAAATGAAACTATTTAATTTTAATTTGATCACATAAAGCACATTTATAAGTCAAACAAAATGTTATGATATGCTACCCTACTACTAAAATAGGCCTTGTTTTTCTTTATCTTTGTTTATGTGTCATTGTATATCAACCGAATTACATGGGTGATTTGCATTTGAGTCAGATCATCCGAGGGCGTTTATTTCCTGAGCTACACCTCTTATCTAAAACCTCTCGAATTTGCTCTCATGTGTCAGCATTTAATTTTTTTTTTTCTTCAGCTTAAATGTGTGAACCGAAATAGATTTATAAGAGAAAGATGTTGGGGGGGAAAAATGTGTTTCGATCCATGTGAGACTTACAATGACTTTATATTCAAAAGTAAAGTACATGTTACCTAAATGAAAAATGTATATATAAAATACATAATATAAAACTATAATTATGTATGTATAATATTTAAAAAAGTATATATTTAAATTTTTTTGTCTAGCTCTAGTGTTGACAGAAAATAAAATGCAGCTTCTTGAATGTCACCAGATTAGACAGAGAGAGAGAGAGGCTTCTGAAAATTTCTTATTATTTAAATATACAGCGAGGGCAAAATGTCCATGTGCTTAATACAAAAAGCCACATAATCAATACGAGTTTTAAAGACACAATCGATAAGAGAAACACGCCGCCCGTGCTTGAGTTTCCTCACACAATTACCTCACTGACATTTTGTGAGTTTCACACACACTGGGCGTTAGAAACAGCTTAAAGGGTTTCTATCTTTACAGCCAACACAAAAATTAAAATACACATTTAGCATCAAAGTTTCCATTTCAGATTAACACTTTATAAATGAATCACATACGTATTTAGTCATTTACTATGCATCTGCCTTCTCAGAGTGTTGTTAAATGATTGCTTTGATTATATAAAAACAAGCAGATTTTATATTTAATGTACATGTGATGTTTAATTTGCTACATTTAAACCTGTATTAGATTTAGATTTAGTTCTGTGTTTTTTCTCACGCAGCCACGGTGTGCCTGTTTCCTGTTTGCTATTACAACATCAGACCTGTTTTGTTTTCTTTCTTAATTTATCTTATCTTTAGCTCTCTTTGTTAACTAATAACAGTGATTTATAGGAATATCAACCATTCAGTCCTGTAGTATCAGCCGTATGTGCTGTCTGCATGTAGGCTGCAGCCTTTAATTATGACATTCTAGTTCGCACCGTGGGTGGATGAAGAAAAAGTTTGAATTTCATATGAAAGGGTGTTGTGTTCCGTCTTCTATAATTCAATATGGGTTTCTACTGAGATTTGGATAGACTGACAGCCGTAGTTTGATAAGAGATGATATCACATTGACTATTTCAGTATTACTCAGTGGAAACAGTTCAGGGGTGTATAGAATGGCATATAAAGGATCAGCTTTGGACAGAAGATTGTCAAAAGTTTGTTGTCTACGTTGAGTTAATAATACAGGGGTGAGTTGTTTGCTTTTAAACTGTCTTTTCATCTTAACTGTGCTGGTAAAGATAATAATAATAATGGGAGACTGATTTAGTCAGGCTGGATTTAGGGATATCTGAGATGGCTGTTGTGTTTGAGTAGGGTGTGCGTTAAGAGTTGTAGGCGTCTATATGATGAATATGACTATATTGTTTGCGTGCTGTGTGTTTTTGTTGCAGGGACGTTGATTATGCCTGAATGTGTGCGCGTGATCGTTCGTGGTGTGTGTTGAGTGTAAAGGAAGCACTTTGACAGACGTTCTCTTTGTTCTGAAGCATCGATTTGACTGCACTGGCTGATAAAGGCTGTGGATCGGAGGTTCTGGTTTTTGCTTCAGGACTCTGATTTTACACCATTATGAAATCATTTACCATGCAAAAATAAATAAACAGCCTTGAAATCAAGTATTGGAAGATATAAATATTGCTATAAACATGAAGATGCTACTTTAGACAGTTTTGGTATGTAAAATTGCTTCAGGACTCTGATTGTTACCCCATTCTATAATAGTTTACAATGCATTAATAAAGTTAATAAATGGCTTTAAAATCAAATATTGGAGTGTATAAATATTGCTATAAACATGAAGATGTCACTCAAGACAATTTTGGTATCTAAAACTGCTTCAGGACTGATTTTTACACCCTTCTAAAATGGTTTACCATGCATTAATAAAGGTAATAAATAGCCTTAAAATCAACTTTTGGAGTTTATAAATATTGCTATAAACATGAAGATGCCACTTCAAATAATTTTGGTATCCAATATTGCATCAAATATTTGAAGGTATAAATATTGCTATAAACATGAACATGCTACTTCTGACAGTTTTTGTATTTAAAATTGCTTCAGGAATCTCATTGCTACACCATTCAAAAATAGTTTACAGTGCATTAATACAGTTAGTAAATGGCCTTAAAATGAAATATTGGAGTGCATAAATATTGCTTTAAATGTGAATATGGCCCTCAAGCCATTTTTGGTAGCAAAAAATTGCTTCAGGACTGATTTTTACACTATTTTAAAATGGTTTACCATGCAAAGCTTAATAAATGACCTCAAAATCAAATATTGGAAGGTATAAATATTGCTATAAACATGAAGATGCTACTTTAGACAGTTTTGGAATTTAAAATTGCTTCAGGACTCTGATTGTTACACCATACTAGTTTACAGTGCATTATTAAAGTTAATAAATGGTCTTAAAATCAAATATTGGAGTGTATAAATATAGTTTTAAACATGAATATGCCACCTCAAGACAATTTTAGTATCTAAAATGGCTTCAGGACTGATTTTTACACTATATTTTAAAATGGTTTACCATGCAAAGCTTAATAAATGACCTCAAAATCAAATATTGGAAGGTACAAATATTGCTATAAACATGAAGATGTTACTTTAGACAGTTTTGGTATTTAAAATTGCTTCAGGACTCTGTTACATCATAATAGTTTACAATGCATTATTAAAGTTCATAAATGGCCTTAAAATCAAATATTGGAGCGTATAAATATAGTTTTAAACATGAATATGCCACCTCAAGACAATTTTGGTATCTAAAATTGCTTCAGGACTCAGATTTTTAGGTACAAATATTACTATAAACATGAACATGCTACCTGTGACAGTTTTTGTATTTAAAATTGGTTCAGGACTCAGATTTTTACACTGTTCTAAAATTGTTTACCATGCAAAAGTAATTAAATAGCCTCAAAATCACATATTTTGTAAATATTGCTATTAAATATGAACATGCTACTTTAGACAGTTTTGGTATTTAAAATTGCTTCAAGACAGGATTTTAAAATAGATTACAATGCATTTAGTAAAGTTAATAAATGGCATGAAAATAAATATCTTTAGAACATGAAGATGTCACATTTTTGTAATCTAAAATTGCTTTAGGACTTTAGGATTTTTACACCATTCTAAAATAGTTTACCATGCATTAATAACGATAATAAATGGCCTTTATCAAATATTGGAGTTTATATTTATTGATATAAACATACATGAATATGCCACTCAAGACAATTTTGGTATATAGAATTGATTCAGGACTGATTTTTAAACCATTCTAAAATGGCTTACCATGCAAAACTTAATCATTGGCATTAAAATACATATAAACATATATATACATATAAACATGCCACTCAGGATAAATAATTGCTATAAACATGAGCATGCTACTTTAGACAGTTTTGGTATTTTCTTTAAATGCTTCAGGACTCATTTTTGCAGCATTCTAAAGTAGTTTACCATGCATTAATAAAGGTAAATGACCTTAAAATCAAATATTGGAGTTTATATATATTGCTATAAACATGAATATGCCACTCAAGACATCGGGACTGATTTTTACACCATTCTAAAATGGTTTACCATGCAATTATTATGTAAATATTAGAGTGTATAAATATTACTATTAACATATAAACATGCCACTCTATTCAATTCTATTGAATTTCATGCTTTCTTGAGCTAGTGCAAATTATCAACCACAAAACATGTTTAAATTAAATGTGATACACATAAATGTCCTATATTTAATCCAGGGGTGTTTTCTTTGTCTTGCATATATATATTTCAAACAGCTTGATATTAATCTATTCACTAGGCTTGCTTTTGTGGTTAGTGCAATTTATTTTTTGCATTTGTTTTTTTTCCAGCTCTGTGATCAAAACAGACCTTTGACCCATTTTTTTTCTCACGACCCACCAGCACCAACTCACAAGATGCATTTTTTTTAAAACAGGAAATGGCCACATGACCAGTTTATCACCTCCATTGTCCTTGTTATGTATCAGTTAAATGTCTGTAGCCTGTTGGAGGTTTATCAGAGAACTGAATCCGGATTATGCTGTTACACAGATTACACAGTATAGTGTAGACTCGGGGTAAAAGATAAAAGTGAGCGTTTGTTTTAAGACTCTGCACTCTGCCGTCCATCATTTAAGGAAAACCGTGGTATCATGTTTAGCTCTGTTGATGTGCACTAGGCGCTTTGTGAAACCGATGCGATGTTTCAAAGCAGCTGTATTTGGGCTTTTTACCTCAGAGACACGACAGGCTTGTCCCGTGATGGACTGAAAAGTGCCGAGGGCTCCCGAAATTTAGATTATGAAAACAAGGTGATGACATAACAGAAGATAAGAGCAGATTGTAGCTCCTGAAAGCCGAGATGCTGTAAATGAAGTATTGTAAATCGCACACGGCTGAGACAACCTGAAACTCGAGTTGACTTCCACATTGTAGTTATTTGAAAGCGGCCCGATGGCACAATTGTTCTGCTTTGAGCGAGGAAATTGAGCAAGGCCACTTATTTAAGCAGTGACAAGGAAATACGTAATGGGCTTATACAATGTCCTGAAAAATACACTGTATATGAGTTTTGTTAATAACTGTTTATTTTTAGACAAGCTTATTTTTACAGTCATAACATGGAAATGCGTCACTTAATTAGATATGTTGACGCTATTATTGCTTTTGTATTCTACATAACGCATAAATGTAGATAGATCAATAATTGCATTGGCAATCCAAAACCGTCTAACATGCAGTGTACTGCAAAATTCAACACCATACTAAGTACACATAAATGAACCGGCCTTCTGGGCGTTTAAGAATGTGCATTCTTCAGTTCAATAACCATCTGTCTGCTTAAGTCTGAGTTAGTCTGTTTGCTATTCATGATTTTTTTAATTCCCTCACTGGAAACTGTCGGGAAGTGCGGCCTATTTCAATGTGACCTTTAACCTTTTATTTGTCTCTTTGAAGAACAGCTGCACTAGTCTTACTACACGCAACGCGGGACTATTTCTGCAGCTCTGGAAAAGCAAAAACTGTTGCCTTTTGTGCAGAGCGGAATAAACGGTCCTTTGTTTTGCATTTATGAACTACAATATTGCCATTTGTTTATGTACACCGTCTGAGCAGCAATCGAGAACAGATTATCAGTTATAATCAAAGATAAAAAGGCATTCTCTGATAGTGAATTTATGCACGTTTGATATTAAAAACAGCTTGCTGAGAGATAATAGGGGAGGGAGATGTGTTTGAGTGCGCGTGGGTTGGTTTTGAATGCACAGATGGCACCAACCAAAAACATAGGATGTTTAAATGTCAGGCTAAAATACCATATCCTCCACAAAATATAGTACATTCTCGGCCTGAATAAATTGACTTCTTTTTTTCTTTCTCTCTCTTTCTCTCTCTCTCTCTCTCTCTCTCTCTCTTTTTTTTTTTAGTGAAAACCACAAGACTTTTCAGTTTTGTTTTTCGGGCGTAATTTGGTTTATCTTTAAGTTCATCATCTTTGTGTTAAGACAAACATTCCAGGAACCTCCACTGAACATCGCCAGCATTATTCAGAAAGCCTCTCGCTCTGGGCTTTATGTTGGGTTTTGCTTCGCAGCTATCCATTTACGGACCGTTCTCCACTAGTATTATTCGTTTTTGTATTGTGCACACATTTGTAATGCGGATCGGATTGCACTAATAATGCTTATCCCAAGTTTACTAGGATTAATCCAGATGCATTGGGGTTGCTTTTAATGCATACACTGTTGATACTGAAAAGCATGTTTTAATGAATCAATCATATTTCACACTTTTAGTAAGTGATGAGATTCCAAAAACTTCAGCTGTGCAATTTAAGCATCTTTGCAAAAATATTTGACATAGTACTGAAAGAGAAAAAAAACATCACAAGTCACCATAAGATTAAGATTGTTTCCTTTGACCTTTTATTTTTGCAGAAAGGCCATTTAAAGGCATTTTTAGGTGAGATCTGGCTGTTGGCCCGACATTAAAAACTAATCTCTGAATCTGTGATCCAAAAAACAGGTCAATGGCCCAAAACTGTGCATTCATAAATGCATTCAGTGAGGCTTTTAAAATGTATCTGCTCATATTGAGAACTGTCATTAAATGTTACATTTCAAAATTCACCTTAGTGGTTTAATGCTTGTGTATAATGTGCATGTCTGTGTATTGTTTTGTGTGTATGTGTGTGTGTGTGTGTGTGTGTGTACTCCCACCTGTGGTTGTGTGTATGTGTGCTGCTTTGCTCTGACAGTAGGAGGGCTGCAGACGCTTTAACGGCAGTCTCATAAACGCTCCCGCATGAAGCAAAAAGAGCAAAAAATACCCTGCTGCACACGGTGGACAGTTTAGTAGTTTCTAAAATGTTGTTAAAATTGTTGCCTTTTGCTTTTGAAGTTGATCCTAATTCATTTTTGAGTCTTCACTCTGTATTTGCCAAAGGAAGTGAGCAAAGAGCATGCTATTGAAGTTTCCATGTTTACATAAACGTCTTGCCCTCACCTAATGACCTTTTATGCAATTAAATAAATCACTTATAAATGCAAAAAAAGTTCTTTATGGATATTTGAACTGTTTTTGGTCATTTTGTTGATTGTTATTGTTGAGTTTCCCTTACATTTTTCTTGTGCATCTTTTAGTTGTCCCTTTAGATAAGTCAGTGTTGACTAATAGAAGAATAATAAGGAATTTAATTATATACTTTAAAAAAATATGTGGGTAAGAGTGGATGAGCTGTGCCGAAGGCTGGTCTGTGTTGACTGTGAAGTTTCAGTATTAATTGTGTCAGCGTGTGTAGGTGTAACTTGTTATCAGCAGTCAAAAACAGCGTATGATTTTACTCAAACTATACGTTTTAGAGTTGTCATCATCTGTGTTGCTCAAAACACTCGGGCTGCGGCGATTTTTGTGCGTGAGTTTTTGGTAAAAACTGTACTAGGTTTGTTGGATGATAACGCGAACATATATGCAGAAAGATTAGAAGAGTTTGCCTGAAAGTGAAAAATCTTATTTTTTGACACTATAAAGCATTAAATTGTGTGAGGTGCACCGCAACAAAAAAGAGCAGCTATGAAAGAGCTGGAGATGAGAAAAGTGCTGTAACATTTGTTTTGATCTTCTTCAGGAAGATCTGCATCAGCACTGCCTTCGTGTGTGTGTGTGCTGCACTCATATCTGAAGTACTGCTTTAAAATGACCAATTGTCTCTCTCAGGCTTTTTACATATTTTTGTAATCTTCTTTTTCTTATTTTGTTGCGATGTAGGAGAGGAAAGACAGGAGTGAATTCGACACTCTGCCCACGACGGTTTGCTCCTCTTTGCCTAACCACGGAGATCATCAAACGCACTTGTGTTCTCCTGTCTGCCTCAAATGACTAATTCTGATAAAGTAGAAATGCAGAGTAAACGTGTGTCTTTTTAGAGCGTTGTCATATTTTCTTTCGAATTGTGGAAATTGAGATTTTTCTGTTGTCGGTAGTGGATTGACAGTTCGGCTTGTTTTGGTTTCTTAAACAACCTAAAACGCTGATATCTGAACATGGTTAAATTATTTCTAAATTGTACATTTCATTGACTAATTTTGTGGAAGTATCCAAACATGCTTTTGTCAAGTATATTTGGTTTCTTCGAATAATATAAAGGGTGCAATACTTTGAACTCTTGCATGTTGTTTACATCCCTTTTTTCCCTCTAAAATGATCATTTTACAATTATTAAGCAAACTATAATTTGCAGACACATTTGTCTTGTAGTTGTTTTTATATAAATAAATTCAAGTCATTTTGAAACTGATGGTTTAGGTGATATTATAGAAGACACAAGGGGAAATTTGCCTCTTGAGCATGTCAACCCACTCAGTTTCGTAGGAAAATCTTTAACCTTTTCAGCAACAACAAATGCCCATCAAAAAGTCAGAGAGAGAGAGATAGAGAGAGAGAAGTCTGTTTTTCAGGCCACGAGTGTTTTGAGACCGATCTTAAGGACACCATTTGTGATATTCATTTTTGGTTATGACTCATTTTTTTCTCATTTGAAACTACAGATTTTACGACGATTCACAGACTGATTGAATATTTCTTTCATGAAAATTCATTTCGAGGTGTCAAATTGGAACGGTGTTTGGCTGAAATTCGTCGAAGACATTTTAGGATGTATTACAAAGCTTATTACATAAGTAGTTTCTTTGAAAATCTGTTTTGTGATCTGCTGGTTTTAAAATTGAGCACTTTAAATGTTTTAAACACTGATTTGGGCTTTTTATGATTTAACTGATTTGATACAAATCAGTATAAACATAATAACTTCATAACATGATTGTCTTTCACCATATTTTTAAAGTGTATTCCAGAGCAGCCTGGCAGAATTAATAGAGACCTCATGCACATGGTAAACTTTTCATATGTGGCCCATTTAAATCAGAAACATTTCTAATTTGACTTCCAATTCTAGTTATGGTTAATAAAACCTGTTTCATGTCTAAACAAATTGATTGAAGTAAAGTGAAACACAGTTTAAATGCATCATTTATTTCTCAGGTTTTTTTCAGGCTACACTAGGCCTCAGGTTTTGACCTTTTTGTTACCTGAAGGTCACATTAATATATTCAGCAATGCATCGAGATTGAGATTTTCAGAATATTTGGAATTGGTGAATTTGGTGTTTTCTCATGAACTGTCTCCTCTCACACACACACGCAGATATTAGCCTCTCACTTCCTGTTTAAACTGTTTTGTTTACCATTTGAAGGTGCTATTTTTAACCCTCTCAGTAGCGGCCGTTCAGACACTTTCTTGCGTGCTGCTTCTCTCCTTGTCTATGTTTTTGCATTGAATAAAACAAATGTAAATTCTCATGCTCCCTTTGACAAATACTCTTTGACCTCAATTGAGAGAAAAACACACCGCCTCTGAAGTCTGTCAGCTCCCACACGACCTCTAAAACTGACTGTAGACTGTCTGAATAATAATTCCTATAACTTTATCAGAAACACAATGAGCTGATAAATCATTTTGAAGAAAATAGATTGCCATCTGCTTAGTGTTCCTTAATGCAGCACGTCAGAGAGAATAGTGTTCGTTGAATTAGCGGCGTAAAGGCAATGGGAAACCGCGTATTGTCTTTTTCACTGTCTGACTAACTCCTGTAGTGCTCTGTGGTGAGTTAATTCAGATACTGCACAAATTTGACTCTAAGATTTAGTGTAAACTTGACTTGTCTCCTTCATGAAAAAGTGTGTGTCGTAACCTCTCCTTCTCTGTCTCATCCAGATGAGTAAGCGCGCTTTTTTGATTGATATCTGGCAGGAACCTTTGTGCATGAAGAAATTTCTCGCCTACCATCCACCTACGGGACTGGTGCATTTTCACGCAGCTCGCCTGTTTTCCTCAGCTCACGCTGGAGACGGTTACTAATCACCATTTTCTAATTTGGAACTCACTTATTAACATATAAGATTCTGTGCTTGCTTCAGCATGCCGTACGCACTCGTAACACACACTATGTTATGAGATCTCCACAAAGACGCACCCGGATGTTTGCCTGTGTTCCTCTCGAGTGTCCGCAGATTCCCGTAAAGCTGCATATTTTCTCTTACATCACCCAGAACACAAATAGCATGGCAATTATTGATGGTAAAGTGCATTTCTGGAACAAAAGATTACACATTTGCGACGACAGACATTTTAGGATGCTTCTACGATCTTATGTTCAAACTATTTGAATATGAATTATGCATGCAATTATTTTATATGTTGAAACAGGATTTATATCTCATAAGATTAGAATTCAACACTTTTATTCAGCAAGGATGCATTAAATTGTTCAAAAGTGACAGTAACAATATTTATAATATTACCAAAATAATAATTTCAAATAAATGCTGCTCTTTATAGCTTCCTATTCAACGAAAAAATGGTTTCCACAAAAATATTAAGCCGCACAATGTTTCTTAAGCAGCAAATTGGCACATTAGAATGATTATGGATCATGTGACACTGAAGGCTTGAGTAATGATGCTAAAAACTCATCATTCATTCACAGGAATAAATTACATTTTAAAATACATCCAAATAGAGACAGTTATTTTAAATCGTAATAATATTTCATATTTTTTCGGTATTTTTGATCACATAAATATAGACTCGGTGAGCATTAGAGCCCAAAATTGACATAATGTAGTCAGTGTGATACAATGGTGAATCATATTTTCAGTTCGTGGACATACCATGATTATTTTTAGAAAAAGTTATTAATGTAACCTTAATGTCACATCTGTCACTACATTGTATTTTTCAGCATTGAAGTAGTCGGTGACCGATTTAGCCATTGACTACAACAATAAATCAAAAAGCATGTGGTGAGTTTTTTGCATTCACTTATTTATTATATATATATATATATATATATATAATGTATATTAGTATTTATATATTAGGTCATCTAATGCACATCCACATGGACTGAATTAATAATTAATCATAAAAAATGTGACCATGGACCACAACATTTTTTTTTGAGATATATACATCACATGAAAGCTGAATAAATAAGCTTTCCATTAATGTATGGTCTGTTAGGCCGAGATACAACTATTTGAAAATCTGGAATCTGAGGGTGTGAAAAAATTGCCTTTAAAGTTGTCCAAATGAAGTTCTAAGCAATACATATTATTAATCAAAAATTACGTTTTGATATTTATCTTAATTGAACAATCTTTACCTAATATCCTACTGATTTTTGGCATAAAAAGCGATAATTTTGACCCATACAGTGTATTGGTTGGCTATTGCTAAAAATATACCTATGCTACGTTCGACTGGTTTTGTGGTCCAGGCGTTATAAATATACGTGATAAATAAACTCCCCAACCCAAAAAGACTGCCGTTTTAAAATGTCAGCATTCGTCAGCACAGGCCGAAACCGAGAGGCTTGTTTGCACTCGGATCTTTAAAGAATAACCACGAGGAGAAATGGAGACATTAATCTCACTCAAGCATCAATTAACAGGTCAAAGACTCGCTCGCCAGTAACCTGCGGAGCTGCGTGAATATTTAATAGACAGGGACGACGTGTTGCTGAAAGGGTGTGAGTGCTGGCGTCAGGAGTTTGTGCAGTTTGTGCATTGTGGTCATACTGCAGTAAAACACTTGTTGATACTGTGGTAAAAAACAAACTCGGACACAAAAAAGGTGATATGCGTTAGGCTATTCAATCATACACTCTGAAAAGAAAGGTAATATTTACAAGAACATACTATTTTAGTCTTTCTCTTTCAAAATGTCATGTTTAATTTAGTGACACTTGCCATTTCACGAGTTCGCAATTCCATATAATAAACAGAGTAAATGTAAAGCATATTTGGCGTGCTGTCCGGGCTCCGAAGTGTGATTGCAGATGATGGACGAGCCGTGTAAATTATCTGTGCGTGCTCCTCCCGAAATGTGTTAATAAAACATCATGAAATGTAGCCTACTAGCAATTTCTGAGTGAAAACCGTTTCTACACTTTTTTTTAAAGGTGTTTTAATATAAGTTGTGTCCGTAATCTATTAAGTGCTACAGCAAACAGGTGTTTTGTCTCATAGCTAGGCTAACTGTGTTTTATAGCAATTCTTTGAATCGCCCCACATGAAATTGTATAGGTTACATTGTGTTTTTGCTCTGGTTGCATGTGTACATAGTCTTTGTGTGGGCCTGTGACTGTGTGTGTGTGTGTGTGTGTGTGTGTGTGTGTGTAAGTATCTAGGCGCACTCGGCCGCAGTGTCGGGTTTCCCATCAGGCCCTGAGAGAGCTTTTCTGGCTGTTATCTCTTTAGTCACGAGCAGCGCCGTCCCCTCCAGCGCTGACAGAGAGACGGGTGCGAGCCTCGCCTTCACTCCTACTCAAACGCTTCCTTACGCTGCGCTCATTTACACTCTTACTTTGCTAATTATTTTGCAACTGAATTAGCACATGGTCAGCGTTTTTGCTCAGATGATAACTTGAAAGCTAATAGAGTTTGCTTTAAAATTAGTTTCTGAATATAGCAGCTCACATCATTTGGTCATGAGAGAAATGTGTGAGCTCAATTTGAGATCGACATTTTTTTTATTGCAGTATTTGATAAAGATTACTTGGGCTTTTTTAGGACAAAATAAGCACACACAAATTTTGCATTTGTAGTTTCAGTTTAGGTTGGACATATGACTCTTCTCTTAAATATGTGACCCTGGACCACAAAATCAGTCATAAGGGTCAATTTTTTGAAATTCAGATTTATACACCATCATTTGGTCATGAGAGAAATGTGTGAGCTCATTTTGAGATCAACAGTTTTTTATTGCAGTATTTGTTATTGTTGCAAAACTGAGCACACTTTAATATTACTTGGGCTTTTTTTTTAGGACAAACAAAATAAGCGCACACAATTTTTTTCATTTGTAGTTTCATTTTAGGTGGACATATGACTATTTTTCTCTTAAATATGTTACCCTGGACCACAAAACTAGTCATAAGCATAAATCTTTTCAAAATTGAGATTTATACACCATCTGAAAGCTGAATAAATACATAAATAAATAGTTTGTTAGGATAGGTTAAAATTAAGTTTTGATATATTAATGGTAGGATATTTACAAAATATCTTCATGGAACATGATCTTTATATCTTAATATTCTAATGATTTTTGGCATAAAAGAAAAATCAATAATTTTGACCCATACAATGTATTTTTGCGTATTGCTACAAATATACCCCAGCAACTTATGACTAGTTTTGTGGACAGGGTCACATATGATTTATTTATTTCAATTTATTTATTTTAATACACGTTTAAATAATGGAATAATTGCATTTTTAAATTACATTTATTTCAATTTATATATTTATTTAAATCCTTTTTATTTTAATGTGGTTTTATTTATTAAAATTTTTATATTTAATTTTTTTTTTTTTATATATATTTCTTTCATTTATATTGATTTTATATTTATTGAGATGGCATGTTTCAGTCATTCCTGTAAAAATTCTCAGCCTTTGTGTTTCATGTATTCTTCAAGGATGTGGGCTTTTTATACATTTCTCAGCCATTAACCAACAAAGTGCTTGATCAATGACTTTGTAGAAGGGGGACTAACACAAAATCATGTGGTTGAAGTTGAGAGGGAGACAGCCGCCATGCACGATGCAAATCTAACAGTGTGTGGGTTAATTTGTATTTGTTTTTGACATCATTTTCTAGCACAGGTTGTACCGCTGCTTTTCCGTTGAATTGCGATTGTCGCTTACTATTTGTTTTTGCCACGCTGATTATTTAAAAAAAAAAAATACAAAAAAAATGTGTGACGTGATTTAAAAAAAACTGTTTGATGCAAATGCGTTCAGACCACGTTGTTTTTCTCTGTAGGAAAGACAAAAATAAGTATATTTTAATAGCTGCATGGTTTTGTGGCAACAAAGATCAAAATTAGGCTTTTTAGCTTTGACATTGTGTGTTGGTATTTAGAAACATCTTGCTATATGCCAGCTATTGACTTATATCTGGCTTTTTATTTTACATAAGCAAATGTAGGAGAAACATCTTATACTTAAACTGTGACTTATTAAATCTCCTGAGCTCTGAAAGAGCAAAAGATTTTTCTCAAGGCAGTTCTTGGTCATTTAACTTTTTTTTTGTGCTGAGGTTAACTAGATTATCCTCTCAAATCCCTAATCATTTTTTATGTAAATCCTAGTCATAAAACATGTCAGGTGGCATTATTTCTATACGTGCTGATGTGACATATTTAGACTGCTTGTAATGTGAGGTTTAAGTATTATGTTCCTGGAAACCGAACATGTGCATGTGCGCAGCTAAATCTGCAAGATGATCACACAGCTCAAATAATGTAGGATCTTTCCCAGATTTTTTATATATATATATATATAGTTGAGATCAAAAGTTGACATGCACCTTGCAGTATCTGCAAAATGTAAATTATTTTATCAAAATAAGAAGAATCATACAAAATGTGTTTTTTTGTTTTTTTTGTACTGACCTGAATAAGATATTTTACATAAAAGATGTTTACATATAGTCTACAAGAGAAAACAATAGTTGAATTTAAAAAATGACCTTGTTCAAAAGTTTTCATACATGTGATTCTTAATACTGTGTTGTTACATGAATGATCCACAGCTGTTTTTTTTTTATATAGTGATAGTTGTTCATGAGTCCCTTGTTTGTCCTGAACAGTTAAACTGCCTGCTGTTCTTCAGAAAAATCCTTTTGATCCCCCAAATTCTTTGTTTTTTCAGCATTTTTTTTTTTTTTTGTATTTGAACCCTTTCTAACAATGTATGATTTTGAGATCCATCTTTTCACACTGAGGACAATTGAGGGACTCATATGCAACTATTGCAGATGGTTCAGATGTTCACTGATGCTCCAGAAGGAAAAATTGTGCATTAGGAGCCAGGGGGTGAAAACTTTTGAACAGAATGAAATTGTCTTATTTTGTCTAAATATCATATTTTTGTCATTTAGTACTGCCCTTTAGAAGCTACAGAAGATACTTAGATGTTTCCCAGATGACAAAATAAGTTCAATTTACCCCGATCTTCAAATTTAAAAAGTTTAATGCATCGTGTTTCCTCCTGGAGCATTAGTGAGCATTTAAACCTTCTGTAATAGGAGTCCCTCAGTTGTCTTTAGTGTGAAAAGACAGATCTCACAATCATAGACATTGTTGAAAAAGGTTCAATTACACAAAAATGCTGAAAAAACAAAATTTGTGTGACCTGAAGGATTTTTCTGAAGAACAGTGGGCAGTTTAACTGTTCATGACAAATAAGGGATTCATGAACAACTATCACTAAACAACAACAACAAAAGCTGTGGATCATTCATGTAACAACACAGTATTAAAAATCAAGTGTATGTAAAGTTTTGAACTGGGTCATTATGGACTATATGTGAACATCTTTTATGTAAAATATCTTATTCAGGTCAGTACATTTTGTACGAACCCTCTAATTTTGTCAAAATAATTACCATTTTGCAGATTCTGCAAGGTGTATATAAACTTTTGACCTCGGCTTTATTCTACAACATTTTGCAAATGTTATAAAAACATTTTCTGAACATTCAAAATGTTAGTTTTTTTCTTTTGTTTGTGAACGTTAAAGCAACATTCCATTTTAGAATTTTGCAAACATTCTAAGAATGCTTACATTCAAAAATGCAAAAAAGTGCTGCTGGGGTATAAAAATCCATAAATCGGTGCTCTTTGGATGTGGGAATCTTGTATTGCATCAAAAAACTACTAAATCCAAGGCACTCAAGTGTGAAAAAAATCTAAAAAGCCTTTATTCACATTCAACGGCTACCTTGCCTTCATCATTATAAGAATGCTATTTTGAATGTTCTCTGTACATTCTGAAACAAGTAGTAACAATTAACATCACGTTAACCAAAGTTCTAAAAATGTTTCTTGTTTTTGACCTTTAAAAGCAAACAAGTTCAACTATATATTCGAAAAGTCTAATCCGTGGCAGTCATTATCTTCTCTGCGCTTGTGTCTGTGTGTAATGAAGTCCGCCCGCTCGCTCTGGGAACAAAGAGACTTCTCTCACTCACGACTCGCTGTGGATCGGGGAGGAGGGGGTGGAAAAGAAAACACAAAAAAGCAGAAACGGGGGCTGTTAAGGGCATGGCCTCAGGCCCTGAAACCTCAGCCCTGCTATTACTGCACGTCTGCAGAGAAACGCTCACAGACAGGTGCCGCAGCCCGCGGCGCTCCTTCTCTCTCTCCTGACGTTTACTTTAATCGTTGTGATTCTGGAAGCTGCTTGAGTTCTGTTAACTGAAGCTTGTGTCCTTTTGTGCAGGTCATGGCGAGGAGAGACAGAACAGCGACTGTCGTCCAGCAGAATGGCGTCAGACGTGGGCCGCAGCACTTGAGGTCAGCCGTTCACTCAGCGCACAGTGTTTATTCTGCCTTCAGGTCCTCCTGGGAAGTTCCTACTTAGGAGTTCGGAAGTCATAATTATGATGTGAAGTGATTTTGCTTGAAATAATACGGATGAGTAGAGCATATTTATGTGTGTCTTTAACCCAGCTAACAGGGAGTGTTCGCAGAACTTGGTTGGATTGTTAAAAATTAAAACTCAAAACTTTAGCATAACAATTTTACTGTACATTGCTCATGGAATGTTTAAATTGTGATACATTTCTGATACGTTCATCTAATGTTTTTTTTTTTTTAAATGTTACTGGTTTCGGAATGTTCAGAGAACATTTAAAAGTAACATCCCTAATGTTTACAAAATTATTAAATGGAATGTTTACATTTTTTAAAACATTTTGAATGTTCACACAACATTCAGAAGTAATGCTTTTAATAAATTAACTATAATTAATGGGTTCTTAGAACATATTTTTGTTAGCTGGGTCCCAGTGCAAGAAAATGAAGAGCAAATGATGCACATTTGGTGTGATTTAAGCTTTATGTAACTTATCATTCTTGTGCAACCGCATATAATGATTGAAAATGTTTTTGTTTTTTTTCCTTCATTACAAAATGTATACTAATTAGTTTTACACTACATCAACATTCACAGCCTTGGTTCCAGAAGTGTTTTTCTCATTAATTTTCTATCATGTATAAAGGGATTTATCAAAAAAAAAAAAAGCTTTAAAGGTTTAGTTCAACCAAAAATGTAAATTAGCCCATGATTTACTCACCCTCAAGGCATCCTATGTGTATATGACTTCCTTCTTTCAGACAAATACAATCGGAGTTAGATAAAAAAATGTCCTGGCTGTTCCAAGCTTTATAATGGTGGGTGTTTTTTGTACAACAGTCCAAAAGAAGTCCAATAAAGTGCATCCACCCATAATAAAAAGTGCCTCACACTGCTCCAGGGGGCGAATAAAGGCCTCCTTTAGCGAATCGATGCATTTTTGTAAGAAAAATATCCATATTTAAAACATTATAAACAGTTTTCTCTAGTTTCTGCTGAGAAGTGACAAACGTGAAAGAACAGAAGAGAGAGCAAACAAAACACAGTTTTTTTCTTACAAAAACACAACATTTTGCTGAAGGAGGCCTTTATTCATTCCCAGAGTCATGTGAGGCACTTTTTTATTATGGGTGGATGCACTTTATTGGACTGTTGAACAAAAACACCCACCCACTGCCATTATAAAGCTTGTAAGAGCCAGGACATTTTTATATAACTCCGATTGGATCTGTCTGAAAGAAGCAAGTCTCATACACCTAGGATGCCTTAAGGGTGAGTAAATCATGGGCTAATTTTCATTTTTGGGTGAACTAACCCTTTAAAGGTGAATCACAAACTTCACCCAAAAAAGGCAGAAGTACAAGATGGTGCAGTTTAAATTTTTAAGTGGAAATGTCAAATGTAATAAATATAATGTAATATAATAAACTCCTGACTTGCAGTCGTTTGTTGTTTATTATACTGTATGTTGTTTGTATTAAATATAATAAAAAAATATATAAATAAATAAATAAATATAAATAATTTATTATTTTCATTTGTATTTATTTTTGTTTTGATAGCTTTTGAGCCAGATTTATTAAACAGGCCCAATTAACATTAGAGCACAACTCCATAAAAGCACAGATGGGAGGGGAAAATTCTGCGTATGATTTACTGACAATGCGCACATTAAAGTACACAGACATAGCCAGATCATTTCCATAATGACCAAGAGCAGCGCAAATTACCGCCTGCTCTAAGGCTTGCTTTTTTTTTTTAAATTACAAACAGTAATTTGACAAGGGCAAACGTTAGTAAATTGCATTGCGTGATTCATTTTAATACTCTTTTCCCATAAATTTTGCATCTAAAAGGGAAACTCACAAAAATAAGTGTATCTACGCCTTTTCAGCGCTAATTGGCCCTTTGCAAACAAAGAGGAAACTGACAACATGCCGAGAGACAAGATAGAGGAGCTTACTTCTGGTATGAAACAAGGTCTCACCTTTAATAATACATTGTTCATGGAACGTTTAAATGAACTGTTAAACTCACCTTTAAAATGTCGTCATTTTTAAAAAAAATTCAAACAATAAATATAATTTTGTGGCTCTTTGGTGTCGTCACTGATCAATGTATTGCCTTTTTAGATCAATCGACATGTAAACTGACTTACTTAAAGAAGTAAATAAATAGGGCCCTATGAAATCCATTTTTATTTGATCTCAAATTGCCTTAATTTTTTTTCCAAATTCCGTTTTTATTCCTTTTTAATGGTTAAATAAAGTCTTATTAATCAAAAAAGCATGTCTAATTAATTTAATTCATGAAACGTATACAATTTAACATCATTTTATTAAAGGTTTAACAAAAATGACACGTTTAGAGCCCTATGAAATATTGTATTTTATTGTTACCAAATTCTCTTTTTAGCATATGTAATTATTTGAATGCATAACAACTTTAATTTATTCTTACAATAGCCTTGCGAATTTTTACTCACTCAGAAATTCTGTGTTGTGTAATTCTATTAACAGAAGGCATAAAAAATAATTATGTAGTATTACTTACATTCTAAATATTAAAAAGATATTTCTGTCATCTTTAAGTTAAACCGAACTTTTATTTTGACGGGTTTCTGTGAATACCTGTAACTGAGGCTTGTTGCGGCTAAATTGGATACAGCTGCAGCCGTAAACTAACAATAAATGTTACTCAAATGGAACAGTCAAATGCGAATGAAGTGACTCTCAGAGCAGTTCTGGAGACGCCAGATGCTAAAATCACAGCGAGTGTCAGTATGCGTAGTAAACAAAACCACGCGTCTGCCCCATTTATAAACACAGAGACATCCAGGATTCATATTTAAATAGTCTTTTTGTGGCTTAATATTTACACATACTAGTTCATATCACAATTTGATTTAATCTGACGACATACTTTTGATTAATTCTTCTAAACTTTATGACTGGATTCCGCGCTCTCCGCATCGCGGAAATCATAGGGCCCTAAATAAACATGAATAAACATCAAAACGTATTTTATTTCAACCACGGAAATGTGTCAATACACACAATTTTTCAAGTTTAGGGCCGCCAAATTGAATCTACTCTCCTGTCTGAATTTTTTATTTCTGCATTATGATTGGTCAGAACACCTGCCAATCAAGCTGTTTGCAAAGAGTCAGTTCTTCACTGCACATCTTTAGTAAACCCTGACAGTACTATTCTGGCCCTTGGTCCCTTTTCTTATCTCTCAATTTTGCTTTATGGAGTGAATTGTCGTTAAACGAAATTTGCTTTGAAATCATTTACTTCGAACTTCTGCAGAAGTATGTCTTTTCAGAGCTCATGTAGATATTGAAAAGACAAATGGGATTGTACTTCTGGAACCCAACTGTTGTGCTCAATAGCAATTAGCATCTGATGACATTTTTGCACTGATGTGAACCCAAAAGTCTGGGCTCGTATAAAATCCCATGTTTCTCATTACTAGTTCCGACATCATGTTGAATATGACTCTGACATGACTTGAAGGCAGCATGGTCGATTTATTTTCGAGCTACGCTACTGTGGACTTGTAAAGACAAACAAGCGTGCAGCATTGCCAAACTAGCTGAAGTTCTGTTGATGAGCCGATGCAGAGCCATGTAACATGAACACTTATCACTCGCAATAAATGTTTCCCTGAAAAACACGATCAGTTTGACATTTTGTCTTTTTCTGTGGTCAGACTTGTGACTGTTTATTTTAACGGTGTGTTTACGTTGAGCTGTCCTCCTACGATCTGTCTGCCAGTCGCGAACAGAGTGGTTGAGTTGTGGTTTACATGCGCGCAGTGCATTCCCAGAGTCTGTGTGTGAGGACACGTGTAACGCTCTCAAATGTCACTCACACATGAGATGCGAGCTTCATGTTGTTGACATGCAAAAACTCCCTATTTGAAATATTTCTGCAGTTTGTGCCATTGCATTTCTGCTTGCCTTGATTTTAGGAGGATGCATTTCCTGAGCATGACTATTAATAGACATGTTTTTGTGTTTTGTTATTCAACCTTATTCAGCATGTTACCAGGAAGAATATATTGGATTAATTAGTAAATAACGGTGCAGTTAATTCCAACCAATTGTGCAGTGATATTTTAGGTGCACAAAAAAAAAAGTTTCTAATTTACATCTGCAGGTGTAATTGCAAAATGTGCATTTTTAACGTTGATGTAAGATTGCAGACGTGTTTGTGCATGCACTGAATTTGTATTATGCAGATGACAAATTTAGTCCTCCCACTATTAACACTAATGGGTGTCGGTTAAATCAAGCGGTTGAATCATGAGTTTTGCATAAATGTTAAAAGTCAGTTACAGAGTTAAGGGTTAAGGACTTTAGGGTGAGTCATTGTTTGTTAAAATAAGAACAGAGTCATTAGTTCTTAATCAGTGGTTAGTAGAATGATAAATATGCTTCATGTGTAGGTGAAGAAATATTGAGTTATACGGAAAGTGGGTGAGATTCAGAATAGTATTTGAAAAGTTTTTTTTTTTCTCTCTCTCACAACACATATTTCTTTCCTTTCTTTGATATAAAATACAATCTATGATTAAAAATAATTTTTAAAAAAAATTATATGGAATTCATATGCTTTATTTTATTATATATAATATACAATATGTGTGTGCATTAATATTATTTAGGACACATTTTTAACTAAAATAAATCCAAATGAATGCTTTGATGCATATTACACCATATCACCGATGTTAATATGTCCCATAAATGTCAACTGATCATTTTCTGAGCTTTGTGTTTCAGGCTTATAAATTAATTTTCTCAAGTTAAGTTTCTTAAGTTAAAATTTATATAAACCACAATCTATGATTAAAAAAAATTATCATTTTGTATGTTTATACATTATATATTTGATTCAAATAAACATTGAAATTAATGCTTTGATGCATATATCTTATACCAGATGTTGACTTTATTCATAAATGTCAAAACATCATAAGATGTTATGGATTTTCATTGATTATTTCCTCAGTTTTTGTTTTCCTGGCTTTTTTTTCTTCATTAATTAATCTTATACACTATCAGTCAAAAGTTTAAATGTGTTTTAAAGAGTTCTCTTCTGCTCACCAAGTCTGCAATCTAGAGTACAGCAAAAACATATAATTTTAAAACAAGTTTTCTATTTGAATATGTTTTAAATGTAATTTAATCCTGTGATCAAAGATACATTTTCAGCATCATTACTCCATTCTTCAGTGTCACATGATCCTTCAGAATTCATTCTAATATGCTGGTTTGCTAATATTTTAATAAAAAAATATTATTTTTATCAATATTTAAAACAGTTAAAAGAAAATTCTAAAAGAAAATGTAGAAATTGATAGTTTTATATAGCAAGGATGCTTTAAATTGATCAAAAGTGATGATAAAACATTTAAAAGGTTACAAAAGATTTCTATTTCAGATAAATGCTGTTTTTGTGAACCTTCTATTCATCAAAGAAACCTGAAAACATTCAACATAATAATAATAAATGTTTTCAAGCAGCCAATTGTAATATTAGAAGGATATCTGAAGGTTCATGTGTCTGGAGTAATGATTCTATATAGCTCTGAAATCATAGGAATAAATGTAAAATTTAATTTAAAATGTTAAAATATATTCAAATATATAAAAAATAAATGCAGGCTTGGTGAGCAGAAGAGACATGTACTAAATTGCATGTCATAAATTTATTATACTATATATTTTACATTTGTAGTATATTATTATATAAGTAATATAAGTATGTGTGTATTTAGAACATTTTATTTTTAACTCAAATAAGCCCAAATTAATGCTTGCATATCATGTCATATCCTATAATAGATGTTGACATTTATGTCAAAACATATCATAAAAGTTTATGGATTTTCATCGATATTTCCTCTTTTTCTTTATCATAAATAAATTGTGTATATAAACCACAATTTGACATGGAATTTACTTTGTTTATTATTTAATAGCCTATATAATATTATATTTATGTAATATTATTATGTAAGCAATATGAGCATCAGTGTGTGTGTGTGTGTGTGTGTGTGTGTGTGTGTGTTTATTTAGAACATTTTGTTTTTAACTCAAATAAATCCAAATGAGTGCTTTGATGCATATCATGTCATATCCTATAACTGATGTTGACATTTTCCATAAATGTCAACACTTAGCATAAACTGATGTTGTTGAGTGATAAGGAACATGTGTCAGCGGTGGTCTCAGTGCTGAGGGGTTCAGATCGGGACACTCAGGGCGGGTCACCTCAGGTCATGAAGGCTCTGGGTCTTTGCCAGGATCTACTAACCGGCTGGAGATTGACTGTCCCAGCTAATCACACACTTACTGCTAGAGCTACAGTGTAAAAAAACGATTTGTTGAGTCAACTTATAATAATTTGTTACCTGGCTGCCTTAAAATTTTAAGTTCAGCCAACTCGAAAAAAGTTTAGTCAACTTGAAATGTAATGTTTTACCAAGTGACAACTTAGACATTTGAGTTGACTCAACTTAAAATTTTAAGGCAGCCGAGTAACAAACACAGCTTTTAAGTTTAACAAACAGTTAGTTTAGTCAACTCGACTTTCTAAGTTGTCACTTAGTACAACTTAACATTTCAACTTGAATAAACCTATTAACAAATTATTTAGTAACAAATAATTTTAAGTTGACTCAACAATTTATTTTATTTATTTATTTATTTTTACAGTGCTGTAAAAAACTATTTGTTGAGTCAACTTATAATAATTTGTTACCTGGCTGCCAGTGTTGCCAAGTCCGCGGTTTTCCTGTGGAATTGTGCTACTTTCATACTGTTGCCGCGGGTTGTCTTTCATGTCAGTGGGTTGAAGCGACCCCAATAACGTAATATTTAATCCCAGGAATGCTAGTTTTACAAGAAGTTTTTACAAGACCCCCTGGAACGTGATTTTTACACTCCTCGAAACACGATTGGGCTACTTTTGGGCTAGTTTTGAATAGCAATTGGGCAAATTTTGTTGTGAAAACCTGGCAACCCTGCTGGCTGCCTTAAAATTTTTAGTTCAGTCAACTTGAAATGTTGCGTTTTACTAAGTGACAACTTAGACATTTGAGTTGATTCAACTTAAAATTTTAAGGTAGCTGAGTAACAAACACAGCTGTTAAGTTTAACAAACAATTATTTAGTCAACTCGACATTCTAAGTTGTCACTAAGTACAACTTAACATTTCAACTTGAATAAACTTACATTTTTTACGCAACAGAGTAACAAATAATTTAAGTTAACTCAACAAATTGTGTTTTTTTTGTTTTTTTACTGTGTAAAAAAATTAATTTGTTACCTGGCTGCCTTAAAATTAAGTTCAGTCAACTCAAAAAAAGTTTAGTCAACTTGAAATGTTACATTTTACTAAGTGACAATTTAGATATTTTAATTGATTCAACTTAAAATTTTAAGGCACACTGTAAAAAAAAAAATTGAGTCAAATTAAAATAATTTGTTACCTGGCTGCCTTAATTTTAAGTTTAGTCAACTTGAAATGTTACGTTTTACTAAGTGACAACTTAGATATTTTAATTGATTCAACTTAAAATTTTAAGGCAGTCGAGTAACAAACACAGCTGTTAAGTTTAACAAGCAATTTTTTCGTTTAGTCAACTTGAATATCTAAGTTTTAAGTTAGTACAACTTAACATTCCAACTTGAATAAACTTATTTGAGTTGACTGAACTTAAAATTTTTAGGCAACAGAGTAACAAATAATTTTAAGTTGACAACTTAGATATTTTAATTGATTCAGCTTAAAATTTTAAGGCACACTGTAAAAAAATTGAGTCAAATTAAAATCATTTGTTACCTGGCTGCCTTAATTTTAAGTTTAGTCAACTCGAAAAAAGTTTAGTCAACTTGAAATGTTACGTTTTACTAAGTGACAACTTAGATATTTTAATTGATTCAACTTAAAATTTTAAGGCAGTCGAGTAACAAACAATTTTTTAGTTTATTCAACTTGAATATCTAAGTTGTCAGTTAGTACAACTTAACATTTCAACTTGAATAAACTTATTTGAGTTGACTGAACTTAAAGTTTTTAGGCAACAGAGTAACAAATAATTTTAAGTTGACTCAACAAATTGTTTGTTTTTTTTTGTTGTTTTTTTTACAGTGTAAAAAAAAATTAATTTGTTACCTGGCTGCCTTAAAATTAAGGCAGCCAGGTAACAATGTTACGTTTTACTAAGTGACAATTTAGATATTTTAATTGATTCAACTTAGAATTTTAAGGCACACTGTAAAAAAAATTGAGTCAAATTAAAATATTTTGTTACCTGGCTGCCTTAATTTTAAGTTTAGTCAACTCGAAAAAAGTTTAGTCAACTTGAAATGTTACGTTTTACTAAGTGACAACTTAGATATTTTAATTGATTCAACTTAAAATTTTAAGGCAGTCGAGTAACAAACACAGCTGTTAAGTTTAACAGGCAATTTTTTAGTTTAGTCAACTTGAATATCTAAGTTGTCAGTTAGTACAACTTAACATTTCAACTTGAATAAACTCATTTGAGTTGACTGAACTTAAAATTTTAAGGCAGCAGGGTAACACATTATTTTAAGTTGACTCAACAAATTGTGTTTTTTTTGCAGTGTACAGGTGCCGCACCACATCAGCAAACTCATCTGACATTTAATCAACTACTGTAGGAAGTTGAAACTGATGAAACAACAAGCTTTCTTCTCATTTTTCCGTATGATATTGTGATATAAGCGCGCTGTTCATTTTCAATTCAGTTGAGGTATACATTAATATGTCCTTTCATGGGCACCAAAGCATTTTTTTTTCTCCATGCTTTCCTTGAAAAACAAAGCGTGAACCCAAGCGCTGGAAGTTTATTAGTTTAATTGAGGGAGTAATTACTTGAATCATACGAGGAAATGGGTAAACTTGTAATCATGCTTACTTACCCTCAAGACAAAAACATCCTGTAGACAGGCCTCCTCGCGCTACAGCAAATGTGGGCAGATTGATCTGATACTTTGTTTTCTTGAAATTGTTCTTAATATCTCCAGCAGCAGATGCAGAGCAGATTTTGCATGGAGAGGGTGAAACTGCGCAGCTGCAGCAGTCATCCTGAATCTCAGTTTTACAGTGAAGATTTTACTGCCGCACCTTAAGGTTATAGGCAAATTTCTTCTGGAATTGCATTTATATCATACACCGTAAAAAAACATGTCAACACCGTTGACTCAAAAAAAGTTTAGTCAACTTGAAATGTTAAGTTTTACTAAGTGACAACTTAGATATTTGAGTTGATTCAACTTTTAAGGCAGCTGAGTAACAAACACAGCTGTTTGGTTAAACAAGCTATTTTTTTAGTTTAATCAGCTCAAATATCTAAGTTGTCACTTAGTACAGCTTAACATTTCAACATTTTTAAGGCAGCAGGGTAACAAATTGTGTTTTTTGTTTTTTACAGTGAGGAGCATTGCCTTAGAATTATAATGCCTTATTTAACTCAAAAGCATGTGAAATAGCAATTTTTTAAAATGCAGGTGTGTTATCCAACGTCAGTAACTTACAACACAATGTTTGACATGAAACTTGAAATAAAATCAGGAACTAGCTCTATTTTAGAGGTATGGGTGAAACATCTCTCGCAGAGAGCAAAATTAGACACATGCGGGAAAATACTGACCAAAACCCCCTGAAATACTGTTAGTATCACCCAAAGATTATATTTTATGTGTTTTAATATCTTTCACATGCATATTTTTATGTATACATGCCACTAAGTATCTATTAGATACTATTAGATAGATGAAATTTAGATCAGTAAAAAGAAAAAAAAAAATGTAGTATTTTTTTTTACACTGGTGAGTTTTTCTTATTAAATACTTTTTTCATTATTATTGTAATATCAGTTTACATAACAGTTTAAAAATGCAGCTGAAATTAACAATGTATTAAGATTAATTTATTAGTATTTTTGTTTGTATTATTTGTGCCCCTGAAAATAATGTCAGTATTACCCAGAGACTATATTTAGCTTCAATATTTAATATTTTTGTGTACAGTACTAAGTACTACGTACTAATATTTTTGATCAGTAAGCATTTTAGTATTTGTATAAATTATTTTATGTTTTAATATCTTTCACATAAATATTTTTATGTAGACACACCACTAAGTATATATTTAGATTAGTAAACAAAACATTTTAATTATATTTAATATTTTGTATTATTATTTTTCTTTGTGTTTGTTTCTTTGGCCCTAAAACTGTTAGTATCTATATTTTACATTTGATTATCTTTCACATAAATTTGAAATATAACCCTATATAACCCTAACCCTAACCCTAGGAAATGTATAGTAGTAAACCAAAACATATGAACAATTTTATAAACTAATGAAATTCACAACACAAGCTTATAATGTGAATTGTTCTTATTAAATACTTTTGTCATTATTTTTTGTATTATTTTAATATCAGCAACAGTTTGAGTAAAAATGTACTTAAAATGAATGATGTATTATGTTTAATTAATTTATTAGTACATTAGTACTTCACTGCACAAGTTTATTAAATATTATTATAATTTATTTTAATTATTATTTTTATTTTGATTTATCAGAATAACAATTCAGGGGGAAAAAAGTCTTGAAATTAATGACATGATTAATGGCTTTCTTAGTGTTTTTGTTTGTCTTATGTGCCTCTGAAAATATTGTCTGATTAAATTTTATATGTTTTAATATCTTTCACATACATATTATTATGTAGACACACCACTAAGTATATATTTAGATCATTAAACAAAACATTGTAATATTTTTAGAGATTAATTACATTCATTAGACAAGTTATTAAATTATTTAAATATGTTTTATTATTATTTTTGTTTGTCTTTGTTTCTTTGCCCCTGAAAATGCTGTATCTATATTTGACATACATTTTAATGTATACAAACATCTATCTAAACCAACAGCAAAACATATTCATATTTTTAAAAACGAATGAAATTCACTGCTCAAGTTTATAAAGTACAAATTATAATATAGGCATAAAAATGTTATTTTAACTTATCTTTCATGTGAATATTTTTATGTAGACACACCGCTAAGTATCTAAAAATAAATAATAAACAAAACCTTTTAACCCTAATAAAATTAAAATATATTTTTTATAAGTGCAAAAATAACATTTTCTAGTTACAAATTGTATTATTAAGGTAACAATTTGAGTCAAAAAAGTATTGAAATTAGTCTTATGCACTTAGAAGCAAAACAATCTTATGTTTCAACATGGTTATCTACTGAAAAGCTGAAAAAGCAAGCATGTGGAGCATAAGCTCCTGGTTCACGAATGTGCAGTCTGCCCACTCGTGTCTTCCTGACCACACCCTCAGCTGTGAGTCAGCAAAAAATACAGGAAGTTGTTTCATTACACAATGCCTACTAACTGTTCCCAGTGTTTCTTTTTTTTCACATGCTACTGTAAATCTCTTCGGCAAAACTTTCTTCTTATGTTCTAAGCGCATTTTAGCACCATAATGTAAAACAGAAGACAAACACAATCCAGTGTCATAACCATTATCTTATCTGGCGAGAGGCGAGAAGTCAAGGTCAGCCGAGCGACGGCGGGAGCGATGAGAAGATGAGAGGCATAAAAGAGCTTGACAGACGTGTTGGAGCCAAAAGCATGTGTGATACAGATATGATGAATATCTGTTTACAAGCCACCGGGAGCCACTTCACAAAGGCTGCGGTGACTCACGGCCATCCAGATGCCGTCCTGCTCGCCTCGACTGGGGCTGTAAGTCAAGCGTCGGCGCCTAAAGCTGTCAGACCATCAGATGCCCCGCATTTAACCACCTTAATGCCTCCAGGTCATGCGTTTAACAGCAGGGGTTGAAATTAACAGGCCTAGCTAGAGAAATGGCTCTCAAAGAGGCCAAATTGCTACAGATATTAAGGATAAGAATGCAGAAACTTCCTTTTGTAGTGAATTTATCAGTTTTTATATTATCTTATGCTTTGTATTATTTTATTTTAGGTTTATAAACGCTACTGTTTAAACGTTTGTGGTGTGTAATGTTATGTTTTTAAAAAGTCTCTTCTGCTCACCAAGGATTCTGCTCACAGTAAAAATGGTAAATATGCAAAGTAATTTTACAATTCAAAACAACTGTTTTCCATTTTAATATATTTTAAAATTTAATTTATTCCTGTGATGCGAAATTGAATTTTCAGCGTCATACGATACTTCAGAAATCATGCAGATTTGATGCTCAAGAAACATTATCAATGTTGAAAACATTATTAACGTTTTTTTTTTTTTTTTGTATTGTTTTTATATGATATTCAACATCTTATACTTTATTTTATTTTATTCTAGGTTTAGAAACACTACTGTTTAAAAGTTTGTGGTCTGTAAGATTTGATCATGTTTTTAAAAAGTCCTCTTCTGCTCGCTAACGGTGCATATATATGACCAAAAATACAGTAAAAATGTTAAATATTATTACAGTTCAAAACAGCTGGTTTCCATTTGAATATATTTTAAAATGTAATTTATTCCTGTGATGCAATGCTGAATTTTCAGCAGCACATGATACTTCAGAAATCATTCTGTTATGCAGATTAGCTGCTCAAGAAACATTATTAATGTTGAAAACACTAGAATCATTTTTTGTATTGTTTCTTTTTATATGCTATTCAACATCATATACTTTATTTTATTTTATTCTAGGTTTATAAACGCTACTGTTCAAAAGTTTGTGGTCTGTAAGATTTTATAATGTTTTTAAAAGTCTCGTCTGCTCACCAAGGCTGCATATATACGACTAAAAATACAGTAAAAATGGTAAAAATGTGAAATATAATTACAATTCAAAACAACTGTTTTCCATTTGAATATATTTTAAAATTTAATTTATTCCTATGATGCAAAGCTGAGTTTTCAGCATAACATGATACTTCAGAAATCATTCTGTTGTGCAATTTGATGCTCAAGAACCATTATCAAAGTCGAAAACTTTATAATTTTTTATATGTGGTTCAACATTGTATACTTTATTTTATTCTAGGTTTATAAACTGTACTGCTCAGAAGTTTGTGGTCTGTTTTTAAAACGTTTTTCTGCTTACCAAGGCTGCATATATATGACTAAAAATACAGTAAAATTGTAAAATAATATTACAATTTAAAACAACTGTTTTCCATTTGAATATACATTCAAATGTAATTTATTCCTGTGATGCAAAGGTGAATATTCTGCATCATTACTCACATGATCCTTCAGAAATCATTGTAATATGCCGATTTGTGGCTCAAGAAACATTTATTATCAATGTCGAAAACATTATTATCATTTTTTGTAAAGAAGGTTTTAAAAAGCAGCATTTATTTGTAACAGAAATGTTTTGTAAAATTTATAAATGTATTTTCTGTCACTTTTGATAAATTGTATGCACCCTTGCTGAATAAAAGCAGTCATTTCTATATAATATAGAATAATAAAAAAATATATATTTAATAACAAATATTTAATAATACTTGATAATGAATATTTAAATATATGGATTTTTTGGTATATATTTTTTATTTTCTATAAAAAATATATATTACTAAAATCTTGCACTGTAAAACAAATATTGTTTCAACTTAAAATAATTTGTTACCTTGCTGACTAAAAATTGTAGGTTTAGTCAACTTGAAATTGTAAGCTATTTAAAGTAATATTAAGTGAAAGTGACAACTTGGATATTTTAGTTGACTAAACTAAAAATTTTAAGGCAGTGGGGTAACAAATTATTTTAAGTTGAACCTTTTTTTTTAACCATTTGTACTGACACCAAACTTTTTAACATTAGATATCAGATGTGTAGCTCATTTGAAAAGGGGAGAAAAAAATGTATATGCAACAGCAGAGAGTGATCAGATCAATTGCCCTGAGAATCAGTTCTGGAAAGCAAACGTCACATCATCCGTATATGTTCCAATTTCCAAAGGAAAGCCGTGTCATAATGAAAATGTTAAGTCACGGAGGAGTATTGACACTCTCACAGAACTCTATTTGCGTTCATGCTTGATGTCGTAGCATGAGGGCCGTTTGTTTGTGTTTCTACTTAATCCACCTGAAACTGTCTGTTACGGACCGTACAGTACCTGACTCACCGATATTAGCATTTACGGTTATAATCACACCATGACAACTCAGGCCCAATTACCCCTGCGCCACTCTGGGCTTTTATTAGTCTGAGGTGTGGTCATTATCATGAGACGGCAGTCTGCCTTTTGTTTATTCTCATGTAGTTATGACACAAATGCAGCGAGAGAGGAGCTTGCTGTCTGGGGCCTGCGAATGCCGCGGGCGAAAAGGTTCCTTGGTGTTACGCAGACGGGACACGCCCTGACATGTTTCTCCGCCGCTGTTCTCGTAGCTCGCCGCTCTTTGTCCAGCTCTGTGTAAACAAAAGCTGTGGAATCAGGTGCTGATTCACTGAGATTAAACCTAGCAGGAGTAAAACACGTCGCCTTTGGTGCCACAGAAGGACAATCCGTTGGTACAGTCATGCCCAGTGCGTTTAACCTAAACCCAAAACATCACCCCGCTGGAAAAAGGATGGACAAATTACAAATTAGATATCTTTAACGTCTCGTGTTTCTTCTAAGCATTAAATAGAGAGCAAATTGACACTTGCTCCTTTTTTCCCTCAAGGTCGGTCTTAGTCTTTGTTGTATCATTGTATCTCACATGTGTCTCCTTTAGTTTCAGAAGGATCTCAGTCAAAAAGTCGACCTTTCAATGTGAAGATAAATTCAAAATGAGTGCAGTTTTAAGCCTCATGAAAGCAAAGTCACAAATTAGGTTTTTATTGTCTTAAGTGTTTCTCAAATAGAAAGCAAATTGACACTTTTTCTCATGAAAAAAGGCCTAGAGATCTCACATGTGTCTCTTTTACGTTTAAATGAGTGCTCAATCAAAAAGTCGAAATTTGAACACGAAGAGACACTCAAGATGAGTCTAGTTTAAAGCCACATGAAAGCAGAATTACAAATGATATTATTTACATTTCTCAATTGTTTCTCTTTGATGTCTCAAATGTGTCTCCTCTGGTTTCAGAAGAGATCTCAGTCAAAAAGTTGACATTTCAATGTGAAGATAAGTTCAAAATGAGTCCAATTTCAAGAAAGCAAAGTGACAAATTAGATTTATTAATGTCTCAAGTGTTTCTCCTAGGCATTAAATTGAGTGCAAATTGACACTTTTGCGCTTTTTCTCAAGAAAAAAAGGTCTAGTACGTCTTTCAGAAGAAATCTCAATCAAAAAGTCAGCATTTCAGTGTGAAGATAAATGGAAAAGGAAAATGGAAAAAGGCCCAGTGATCTCCCATGTGTCTCTTCTACTTTTAGTAGACCGAATACAATCAAAAAGTCGACACTTAAATGTGAAGATACACTCAAGATGAGTCTAATTTAAAGCCACATAAAAGCAAAATTACAAATGAGATCATTTTAATTTCTCAGTTGTTTCTCTTTGATAGAAATGAGATTTCTTTAATGTCTTACATGTGTCTTCTCTGGTTTCAGAAGAGATCTCAGTCCAAAAGTCAACATTTCAATGTGAAGATCAATTCAAAATGAGTCAATTTTCAAGCCTCATGAAAGCAAAGTCGCAAATTATATCTTTTTAATATCTCAAGTGTTTCTCCTAGACATTAAATAGAGAGCAAATGAAACTTTTGCCCCTTTTTCTCAAGAAAGGTCTCAAACTGTGTCTTAATGAAAAGGCATAGTATCTGACATGTGTCTCCTTTAGTTTCAGAAGGATCTCAATCAACAAGTAGACGTTTCAATGTGAAGATAAATTTAAAATGAATGCAATTTTAAGCCTCATGAAAGCAAAGTCACAAATGGTATCTTTTTAATGTCTCAAGTTTTCTCCTAGGCAATAAATGGAGAGCAAGTTGACACTTTTGCTCATTTTTTTTTCTCAAGGGAAAAGGTCTAGTATCTTATGTGTCTCCTCTACTTACAGAAGGTCGAATACAAACAGGAAGTCGACACTTGAATGTGAAGATACACTAAAGATGAGTCTAATTTAAAGCCACATGAAAGCAAAATTACAAATGAGATCATTTTAATTTCGCAATTGTTTGAGATTAAACCTAGAGCAACCCGTCCTGCTTGTCTTTCTGTTTCATGTACGATTTCTTAAATGTCTCAAGTGTTTCTCCTAGGCATTAAATGCTCATGCGCTTTTGCCCTTTTTTCTTAAGGAAAAACATCTAGTATTCAAGAGAGCTTAATCAAATGTCAACATTTAAATGTGAAAATGTGTCCAATTTCAGTCCACATGATAGCAAAGTCACAAATTAGGTCTTTTTTAAATCTTAGGTGCTTCTCCAAGGTATTAAATGGAAAGCAAATTGACACTTTTTTTTCTCACGATGTATCTCTTTTACTTTCAAATGAGTGCTCAATCATTTCGTAAATGTGTCTCCTCTGGTTTCAGAAGAGATCTGTCAAAAAGTTGATGTTTCGATGTGAAGATAAATTCAAAATGAGTCCAGTTTTACACCTCATGAAAGCAAAGTCACCAATTAGATCTTTTTAATGTCTCAAAAAAAAAATCTGATCTTTTGCAAATTTTTCTTAAGGAAAAACTATTTCTAGTATCTCACATGATCTCAATCTCTTTTTTCTTACGGGAAATGGTCTAGTATGCAAGAGATCTTAATCAAAAAGTCGACATTTAAATGTGAGAGTCAAATTTCAATCCACATGAAAGCAAAGTCACAAATCAGATCTTTTTAATGTCTCAAGTGTTTCTTCTATACATTAAATGGAGAGCAATTGACAATTTCTTTTTCTCATGGAAAAAGGTCTAGTATCTCACATCTCAATCAAAAAGTCAATATTATAATGTGAAAAATCCAAGACGAGTCAAATTTTCAACCAACAGGATCAATTTAATATCTGAGTTATTTTATCTTGAAAACAAAGAAATTAAACTGAGAAGATTTGGTTGAGAAAAAAACTATGTTCTCTGTGTTTCAGGACAGATCTCATCAATGTCTCAAACATGTTCAGATTTGCCTCTCAATTAAAATGAACTCGGACATTTCTCATTAAATTCCCCCAAGACAAAATGATTCACATTCCATTATTGCAGTGATTAGAGCAGGTTTATCTTCTACTGCTGTGCGACAGACCAGAAAAATCACAAATCAGAATTTTAATGACTTAAGTGTTTGTCCTAAGCATTGAATAGAGAGCAAATTGACACACTTGCTCTTTTTTTCTTAAGGAAAGGAGCCTTGCGTCTCTTCTAGGTTTAGAAGAAATCTCAAGCAAAGGGCCGAAAAGACGTCAGTGTGAAAAGATGTTCACGATGAGTCAAATTTTAAGCCACATGAAAGCAAAATTACAAATGAGATCACTTTCGCCCTTTTTCTCATGGACAAAAAAGCCCCAAAACAGTAATATGCAACTGCTACTTCAAAGAGATAGATCATTTAAGCCATATAAGTAGTTTTGCTTGTATTAAGGAATGTTTTAGGTTCATTCAGAGATATTAAATGATATTTTTGACGTGAATAAGTCCAGTTAGTTGTCGAGTAAGTCCAGTTAGTTAGGTGTTGCCTTTTTTTTCAGTGTGGCATCAGAGGAGATCTTAATCAAAAGATCGACACTTTGATGTTGAGATGAGTCGATCTCTCTATAATCTAGACTTGTGTCTTTTCATGAGGGAACCCAATGTCTCAGATTTGCCAAGACCTCAGTGTCAGTTATAGCAATACAAACTATGACATTACTCAGTAAATTTTCCAAAGGAAATGATTTAAGGCTGAAAAATGGTTGACCCTTTGATGTAAAGAGAAATGATGAGTCAAATTTTAGACCTACTGAATTACTTGACAGCAATGATGTAAAACCACGAATGCTTCTCATTGCTTTAATGGACATCTCTTTAATGTCTCAAACTGTGATCAGATTTGCCAAAACATTCAATTCTCTTAAGACCAAACATGCTGCTGTTCGAGGGGATGGAAAAATCACAAACTGGATATCAGAACTCAGAGGCTTTTCCTTTGAATTCTCCTAAAATGAAATGATTCACATTTAAACCACATTCTTTCATCCACAACTATTGATTCATTTTTATTTTAGGTTAAGTCACTTGTACTCATCCTGAGTCAGACGCTCACGTACGACACAGATTTCCTCGGTAGAGGCGATCGGTGAACACTGATTGTGGTTTTTCAGAGCAGGGCCTGTTCTTAGATCAACATCTTATTGTTAGTCCTAGAACAACATGTGTCAAACAAAACGTCTTAACTCTTCTGCTTATGCTATCACACAGATCTGACTGCTTGATAGAGATGTCATTCCAGGACCAGACTGATAAAAGTCAGACAGTCATATCATTTATTTAAAGTGCTTTTTTATATTGCTGTAATCAGAAATCATGGTTCAGTTGATTTCTGATTAGTTCAGTTTAAGTTTTTTATTCAGTTTGTCTAAAAGCAAATAAGACTCCCCATACTAAAAAAAATAAATAAATAATTGTGTGTGTGTGTGTGTGTGTGTGTGTGTGTATATATATATATTATTTTTGTTGTAGTATCTTTGTAGTATCTTTTATGAATATTTGGAATCTAATTAAATAAATATTTTCCATTTTTTATTTACAGATTTGCTTTGTGTTTAAATGCTTATTTATTGATTTTAGGTTTAGTTTTTTAGCACATCAAGTTAAACTAAATTAAAATGTGCACAAATTATTTTTTATTCAAAAAAAGAAGAAAATGTGATGCATATTATAAAGTGTATTATAAAATATTATTAAATGTTACAATTAACAATAATGTCTTATGAAGTTGTCTTTATTTATAGTAAGTAAACTACATTAAACATTGACTAACAAAAAGGTTTTGTTTTATTTTTAATTCTGAATTCTACTTTCATATTATATCAAATTTAGCATTTGTTAATAATGAAATTAAGTTCACTGCCACTCAAGTTTGGGATCACAACTAAAAACGTTTCTTATGCTCATCAAGGCTGCATTTATTTGATCAAAAATACATTAAAAAATGTAATATTGTGACATATTATTTCAATTTGTAATAACTGTTTTCTATGTGAAAGAAAAAGTGTTTATTATCAGTACTGAACAGTTGTGCTGTTTCATTTTTTTTGTAAACTGATGTTTTTTTCTTTTCTTTTTTTTGCAGGATTCTTTGATGAATAAAAGCTTAAAAAGAACAGCATTTATTTAAAATAGAAAGGTTTTCTAACAATATACACTACTGTTCAAATGTTTGGGGTCAGTACAAAAAAATCACATCTGTCAAAAAAATATTTGGCAGCACAACTGTTTCCAACATTGATAATTCAAATAATAAATCAGCATTTTAGAATGATTTCTGAAGGATCATGTGACACTTAAGACTGGAGTAACAGCTGATGAAAATTCAGCTTTGCATCACAGGAATAAATTATATTTTAAATTGTATTAAAATAAAAAACGTTATTTTATATTGTAATAACATTTTGCAATATTGCTGTTTTTTCTGTATTTTTGATCAAATAAATGCCCGATCCCAAACTTTTAAGCAGCAGTGTACATTAAGTAACATTTTGGCTTGTATAAATATCTTTGTCTTTGAGGAAATAAATATTTTGATCAATATTAAATCAAAATGTAAGGATTGGACCACACCATAAATGTAATTTGAGAAAAAAAAAAATTAAAATTATTTTATGTTGGACCAAGTGTAATTTTTTTCACCGTATTATGTCATTTCAAACTCTGTTTTACTCACTGATGATAAGATTGCAGGACCTGGTGATGTTTTTCTGTATGTTTGCTGTGCTGTGTCATCCATCCATAGACCCAACCATCATGCTGAGATGCACAGGCCTGTTCAGGACTCTAGGGAAGTCTTTGTTTAGTTAAAGGTTCGGGTCGTGGCAATAAGGGGCCGTGCGATGCAGGCTGCGGCGTTTAGAGCAGGGTTCATTCAAATAAGGGAAGTGTTTCTGATGCTGGTTTTGGACAGACAGTGCATGATGTTCAGACATTTTCTGTTTTTGTCCTGACGAGTTGTGATGTGTCTAAAAGTGCAGCCTCCTGTGCTTATCAGATAGAGCAGCCCATTACTTTCCTAAGAACCGTAAGGGTCGTGAAACGACAACACTCTGATCTCTGATTAGCACCAGACTGGAACAGCTGCCCTTCGCCTCACGGTAATATCAGTGATTTATTTCAAGCTAGTTTTAACACTGTAGCCGTTTGGTAAATATTTATACATTTATTTCCGTTCGGCTTAATGTTGGGCAGAGGCATTTTTATGTTCCCAGATTGCGAAGCTGTGACGTTGTTGTTGTGAGAAACATGCTTTACCTGTATTGACATTGGGAACTTTTGAAAATAAATGAATCAGTGCCATGCACTATCTATATTTAGATACCTATAAAGAATTGTTTGTATATATAGAGGGAGAGACAGAGAGAAGGGTAACAGTGTTGTATTAAATATTTGATCAATATGTAATTATTATGTAAGTATATATATATATATATATATATATACATATATATATATATATATATACATATAGTATACACACACACACACTTCAGGTTCTTCATAAGCATGTGATGACATTAATATGTTAAGAGAATCATTGTTAGGGGAATCACTGATTTTATTTTTATGTATTGCACTATAATTGTGCATTGCTTTCATGCATGGTGGTTTTTGCGATAGTGCTACTTTTTAAAAGAAGAAGTGAAATGTCAGTGTTAAAATGTGGCGGCTTCTATGAAATCAACCTGGTAGTAACAGGTAGAGTGTGTGTGTGTGTGTGTGTGTGTGTAATATATGTATACACGCACACACACACACACACACACACACTGTATATGTACAGTTTTAGTACTGACAATTGATTCTAAATTCTGTGTTGTTACCTGTTTTTTTGTTGTTGTTTAATGATAGCTATTCACAAGACCCTTGTTTGTCCTGAACAGTTGTCCGCTGTTCTTCAGAAAAATCCTCCAGGTCTCCAGGTCTCATTTTCTGTCGCTTCTGGAAGGCAGTACTAAATGAAAACAATATGATATTTAGGCAAAATCAGGAAAAATATACACATCTTTCGATCTGTTCAAAAGTTTTCACCCTCAGCTCTTAATGCATTGTGTTTTCTTCTGACGCCTCGGTGAGTATTTGAACCTTCTGTAACAGTTGCATATGAGTCCCTCAGTTGTCCTCAGTGTGAAAAGATGATCATACAGTCATTGTTGGAAAGGGTTGAAATACACAAAAATGCTGAAAAACCAAAGAATTTGTGGGACCTGCGGGCAGTTTAACTGTTGAGGACAAACAAGGGACTCATAAACAACTTTCACTAAACAAAAACAAAAACAAAAAAAGACACAGCTGTGGACCATTCAGGTAACAACATAGTATTAAGAATCAAGTGTATGTAAACTTTTGAATGGGGTCTGTTTTTCTTATAAATTCAACTATTATTTTCTTTTGTTGGCTATATGTAAACATCTTTTGTGTTAAATATCTTAGTCAGGTCAGCACATAATAAAAACTAACATGCATTTTGTATGATCCCTGTTATTTTGGTAAAATAATGAACATTTTGAAGATTCTGCAAGGTGTATGTACTTTTGACTGTATTTATGTAACTATATAATGTGCATTGCTAATGTTTTACAGGGTTTGCGATTGCGCTACTTTTTAAAGCGAGAAACAAAATGTCTGCGTTGAAACATGGCAGCTCCTATGAAATGAACCTGCTAACAGATTGTAGTGACTCACGCTACAGGACGCTCGGATAAGCCTGCCGGCATTTTACTCATCTGTCCTTACCACAGGCTCTGCCATAATGTAGCCTATATAATTACATGCATTCATCTCCTGCAGTTAATGTCAATCCATTAGAAAAACTTTATTTTTCTTGCCTTTATTTTGGACAGTATATCTATGTCTTTATTTTTTTTTAACTTAGAATTAGAAAACCATTTTCCATTTTAGGTGTGACCTTAGTGTTGTACTTTTTAGGGTCAGTGGCCTATATTTCATGATAAACAGTTTACACAGTGTTTCTTTATAACAGTCAGTATTATGTGCAGGGAAGAGGAAGATGTGTGTTTAAGGTGAATGGAGGCAGGTCAGGAAAGGGACACAGTTCTCCCTCTCTATCAGTAAGCGAGATATACGGGATATTCCAGAGACATATGACCGAGTAGTTTCCTCTCTGAGTTTCACCTGAGCTTGCTTTATACCTCCTCAAAATAACCCGTCCGGCTAAGCCACACCTCATGAGTCATCAGCCGCTCACGCACATGTGTATGCGCACAAACACTAAATCCACACATTTACATGTGCCGCTGTTTTTGTTTTAGTTGTTCTGGTTTATTTGGAGTCATAAAGCGTTTTAACATTTAAATATTTTGGTAACACTTTACAATAAGGTGCAGTGAACAATACATTTATTACACTATTTAATACAGTCATTCATTGTTTGTTCATGTTAGTTCACAGTGCATTAACTAATGCAACTTGTGATTTTAATAATACATTAGTAAATGCTTAGTTAATGTTAATTTAAGATTAATAAATGCTTAACTAATCTTCAAAATCTAATGAACTAAACTAAACTAATGAACCTTATTGTAAAGTGTTACCAATATTTTAGAAATGTTAATTCTGTTCTAAAGTTTTATGTCTTCAGTATATTTAGTACAGACACAAGTACAGGCATAAAATAAATAAGTCGAGTAAATAAATAAGTGCAAAAATAATACATTAGAAATAAATTTAAATGTGTACCAAAACGACTTATAGATACCTTTTAGGTTTTCTGTTAAGATCATTTATTCTATTAAAAATTTCAGTTGACTTGATTTTCTTATTTTTATAGCACTTTTAATCTTTTTTTTTTTTTTAAGTGTGCATTTTTGTTGTTTTTTTGTGGGGTTGCATTTTATTGTGACTTTTTACTTTTTTTTTTTTTCACATGTTCTGATGCATTTTCTGCAGCAATTCTGCTAGGCAAAACATTAAAAGCAATTTCAGTTTAATTTTATAACGTATTATGTATAATTTATAACTTTTAATGCATTTTTATTGTGTATTTGTTGTGGTATTGAAATTAGTAGTCAAACTTTAGAGTAAAAGAGTATTTTTGATGCATTTTCTCTAAACAGAAAATAAAGGCGATTTCATTTCACATATTATGTTTTCTCATAAAATAATTTATTTCATAGAAAATCCAATTGAATGTATTTCTTATTGCACTCTGTACTTTTTCATAGACTTCTTACTAATAACTGTGATCTAGATTTTTTTATTGTTATTTTTGTTGTGGTGAGTTTTGTCTAGTTGCATTTTGGTCAACATTTTTAAATGGTTGACTTTTTTAACCTGTTTAATGCATTTCCTGCAGCAGTTCTGCTAAGCAGAACAATAAACATCGAACTCTACAAGCGAAAGCCAATAATAGCAAACATGAACACCCATAAGATGCTAAGGAAGATGAGGGAGAAACCTTGTTTGCATTATAGCGTGCACTCATTCTCCTGTAAATGCTGGCAGTAAATGGTAAAGATGGTGTTGTGTAAGTTTCTGGGTCGCCCTCGGGCAGAGCGCTGTTCATGTTGACACTTCCTGAAGGGGATTTTTCAGGAGGGGTTGAGCTCGAACGAGTGAAAGGGCCTATAGGATGACTAACTCACGCTGGAAAGTACACAGAACTCCTGGAGGGTGAGGGGCCGGAACACAGGTGTGGCGGGAGGTAACCATACTGGGAAGAGGAATGGGTTAGGACAGTGTTTACCCATGGAGTCTACAGCTGGAAATCTTTGGATCGTATTTGCTCAAATTAAAAAATCAGTGCATGGCACATGTGGATGCCTTTGGACAACTTCCTGAACTTTTATGAGGTTACACAGTTAATGTTTGGTCAGCATGTAGGGTTAGTTCAGCCAAAAATGAAAATGATGTCATTTTCATGTCATTGCAAGCTTGTATGATTTACTTTATTTTTTAAAGCAAAACACTCCAGGGAAAAATATTGTTTATTCATGCACTGGTCAGTTTTCAGATTGCCTTATAATTATTAAGGTTTTTTAGATTAGTGGAAAGAAAGTGTTTATTGCACTTCATCTATTTGCGTCTGAATATTTCAATTACAATGCATATCTTTATATTTATATTTTTTTCTCCACTTTAGCAGCACTTGCATAAACCAAAACTTACAGTTTTTAACCAATGTTCAGATTTATGTTCTAAACATTAATGCAAATTAGCGCATATTTTTCACAAAATGAGTTTTTTCCCCCATTTCCGCAGCACTTACATAAACTAAAACTTACATTTTTATTCTTATGTGTATGCTGAAGGTTTTTGTAGAAGGGTTTGTTCACCTGAGTTTTTACAGCATTTAATTCCTAATTCCTTTTTTTTTTTCTGGCTGTTGACAGTATTTTCTGAATCATGCAGCCATAGAAAGAGAAATCTCAAATCCATATTTAATCAAATAATGCATAATTTTCATAAATATATATTTTTATATATATTTTTGGACGGAAAGTGTTTATTGCATTCATTTATTTGTGTCTGTATATTTCAATTACAATAGATGTCTTTATAGGCCATTTTCACAAAATGAGTTTTTTCTCCACTTCTGCAGCACTTACATAAACTAAAACTTACATTTTTACTCTTATCTGTATGCTGAAGGTTTTTGTAGAAGGGTTTGTTTATATATTATTCACTTATATATTATTATGTCCTTTTTTCCTGGCTGTTGAAGATATTTTCTGATTCATGGAGTGATAAAAAGAGAAATCCAAAATCCAGTCTGTGAAATGATTTGATTGATTGATGTCAGGAAAAAATAAACAAGAATTTTTTAACCAATGTTCAGATTTCTGTTCTAAAAATGTATGCAAATTAGCACATTTTTAATCAAATAATGCACAATTTTCATGTTTAAACAATATTTCAGAAAACTTGTTTACACTTGTTTTGTTTTAGAAATAAAAGTATTTTTGACACTATTTCAAAGTATCTCAACAAAACAAAAATAAAACCTTTAACCAAAACTAATACAAATACGTTTAATACATTTTCTACCCTGTTCACCTGGGGTGTCTTGTCTTAAGAAAACCAAGCAAACTGCCATGCAATTTGAAAGACGCAGTGGTTTCAAGTATAAAAAAGCGCTGTAAAAGTATCTGAAGTCATGCATTTTTGAAGTCATGCATCTTTTATTATACTTTCAGCAGAAGCTCCTACAGGTGGCATCTTCCAAACGGGTTGCAAATCAAGTTTTTCAGAGTAAAGCAGTCCAATAATGGCGATCAAAGCTGGGGGGTGTATTCTTCTGAAGGATTTGGGTGACACACATTTTCCATGACTCTGGTGGCCAGCTCATGTGTTTGTCCTCCTTGCCCTCTATAGAGACAAGCTCAGAAAGAGTCGCTGCTGCCCCCCCTTCCTGGAAACAGCTGCATGCTGAGAGAAAGACGGAGAAAGAGAGAGAGAAAAAAAGGAAGGCAATAAACTAGAGGGCTGGATGTATTTATTTGCTTTTGGTCTGGATTACCAGCAGCGCTAAGTTTCTCTTCCCACTAACACTTTACCAAGAGAAGTCCCCAGTCAGAGTTAAAATCCAACACGCTACGGTAAATGCAACCACACTGCAGTGTGGCCCAATCGCATTCTATATACAAACACTGATGCACATAGTGGTGCATCTTTATTTGTCCCATCTGTTTCGACACAAGGAAGTAAAACTGCAGAATATACTACACTGCTTCTGTTTGCCTTTTTTAATGGCAGATACTTTTGACTTATGGTGTGTTTATTCCATTAAAGTTAAACAACTAAATGAATCCCAGAGCAGACCTGTGAGTGCAGCTGCTTTGTGACTTAAATGTTTTTTTTTTTTTTTTCAGTTACAAGCGTGCGAGGAAAGATAGATCAGAAGGAAAAAGAGAGAAAAAAATTGTGCTGTGCAATACAGCATCAATTGTGGTGTCTGAAATTTTGGGGACTTTTGACATTTCATATTCAAATGAAAGATCAACATACTGTACAGTGGCCCCAAAAGTATTACATTATGAAATATCAAAGCAAATGTCATGTGCATTCAAGCATCTTTTCACTTCAGTATTTTTAATCACCTGGTGTTTTGATGACTTTTTTTGTGGATGCATGAAGTACATCCACACAGATGTTGTTCAAATATACATAATTTTAAATATATAATTAAACTTATTCAACTTTTTCTTATGCAATTTTCTTATAAATCAATGCCAAATGCTTTTAATATTTAGTTGTCTTCCAAAATACACTATTTATATCTATTTGCGTCTGTCGATTGAAATTACAATACATATCTTTGAGTTTTTTCTCCGCTTCAGCAGCACTTACCTATATCAAAACTTACAGTTTTCTTCCTATCTATATTCCAAAGTGCATATTTTCAGAAAACTTAATAATACAGAAAAACTTGGTATGTTCTACATTTTATTTTTTACTTAAAATGAATGGCTTTTTGTGCATGTAAAATGCCACTTTAATATTCTGTTGTTGAATGCATTGGAATTCAAAGATTTTAAATATTGATTATCTCAAAAGTAGCGGATACAGTAAAGCATTTCCAACAGACATAGGGCAACATAAATGTTAAAATACACACTGTGAAAGTTCAACCACAAGACTTAAACATTAAGCATCTCAAACTGAGACTGAAGTCAAAGAAGTTCAGCTCCTGCCATGACCACTTACATCTGGTAAACCACAGTAAGTTTCATACGATATGCACAAGGATCCAAAGAAGAACATTTAAATGGAGTAACATCTGTCCACAGGAATAACATCTGTCATGCATGACTAACACTTCATGTGGTTTGAACAGCAGTTCCACCACTAAAAGAACAATTTAAGACACCTTACAGACCAAATAACACGTCTTTTAGGAAGAAAAAGTCCTGAAATCCAACAAAAATGCTTTTTAGACTTTTGCACAACCTTTCACTATAAGTGCTTCACTGTAACTTAGGCATGAGTTTTTGATGCAAAGAGTCCGAGTAGTAAGTGTGGTTTGACATTTATGCCACAACTCATGCAGAATAAACCAAAAAAAATAGCCAAAATATATATTTGAATATATATATTCAAATGTGATCATGGACCACAAAAACAGTAATTTATACAAATATACTGTGAAATAAATTTCAAAATATATATTTGAATATATATTCAAATGTGACCATGGACCTTTATACATCATCTGAAAGTGGAATAAATAAGCTTTCCATTGATTGTATGGTTTGTTAGGAGAGGAAAATATATGGCCATTTAAAATCTGATGAAAATCTGGAATCTGAGGGTGCAAAACAATCAAAAATCACCTTTAAAGTTGTCTAAATGGAGTTCCTAGCAATGCATATTACTAATCAGTTTTCATATATTTATGGAGGGAAATTTACTAAATATCTTCATGGAACATGATCTTAATAATTTTGATAATTTTGACCCATACATGCTACTTAAGACTGGTTTTGTGGTCCAGGATCATTACAAAGTAATTTATGTAAATATATTTTCTGTCAATATATTGTGGCCTTGAAAATATATTTTAAAAAGATATTTTTAAAAGCATTTAAACATTTATTTTGCTCTTTATGTTTTTCAATAATAAAAAAAAAAATCACATGCTATATTTGATAAACTTTTTGTTCATTTATTTAAATATCTTTTAGAAATATATTTTCTGACAATATATTGTGGCCTTTTATATATATTTTCGAAAATGTATTTTAAAAATATATTTTTAAAAGCATTTAAAAATGTATTTTGCTCTTCATGTTTTTCAATAAGAAGCATCACATGCTATATTTGATCAACTTTTTGTTCATGTTAATAATGATTAAAAATCAGCAAAGAACATACTTTGGATTTGAATATATTTTGAATATACTTTCGATAGCTTAATATGTATTAAACCAGCAACATTCATCTACACTATCAGAAAAAAAGTACAAAAACTGTCACTATTGCAATATCTTTTCAATGTGTATACCTTACCCCAAAAGGGTGTATATTAGTACATTAAAGCCATATATTAGTACCATATGTGTACATATTACTAGTACATAATAGTATCTTTTGAAAGGATTCCGCCCCAATGACAGCTTTTGTACTTTTTTTTTTCAAGATTTCAGAAATCAGACGGGGCAAAATTTGATATCAATAATAGCGTTCATCTATATCCCTAAATTCTGATGCACATGCAGCTTTAACCATTGATTAACATTGTTCAGCTAGTAGAACTAGTACAGCTGCATAGCTGTCGTATGAGCTTTTAGTCACACTTTCCTTGTCAAAACAATCATGCATGGCTGTAATTTCTATGACCCACTCCGAAGTGAAACTGTTCAGAACCGGATGGCTTAGAAATATATCTGTTTATTTCTTGAAAAGCCAATGCACTGCTGAAACGTGCCGTTCAGCTTGATGCACTGAAGCCTACGTGACACGGACGGCTCGTGCCATGGATACTGATGTTTGAAAGGTCTTTCAGTGGCTGGACTTGTGCAATGCCTTCTGTGAGTGACCTGTGACCTACTTCATTTCTCATAAAGCATGGACATACACAGAAAACATGATGAACAACGTACATGGAATGTACTCAAACCAACATGTCAGAATTTCCCTCACAGTTCCCTGAGCATTTCCTTGTCATTATTTGAGTTTGTTTACGTTTAGTTTTACGCAACAGTCTATTGCAAAAATCTATGCAGTGCATGTTCATGTGCACATCATATATGTTAAATAAAATATTCAAGATGGAAATGACATTAGTTTTCACTTACAGTGAATTATAAATGAATTGGAAATACATTTAAAAATGCTACTTATTATAAATGTGTTTACTACTTTTTTTTTCCTAACCAATATATTTCAGCTAGAATGTGTTTATTGGGTAAAATTAAGTTGGAAATCAGTTTATGCTAGTTATTTCATCTGTGTCTTAATGTAACTTTCCATCTCGTGTTGCAAAAGTTCCTTTAACTAACAAAAGCCACTTCCTTAATGACGTCATCCTTCAGGAAATGACATCATTTGGGAGGAAAAACAACAACACAAGCATCAGTAAATATTTGTAATGGATTTGATGAATTTGATATTAGAAATAATTAAAAATATAGAAAAACAAATACAATGAAAATGCTAAAAATAAAGTTTAATTGTTTTTATTTTTAGAATTATTTTTTCATGTTTTTTAACGAAGGCTCTTCTGCTCACCAAGCCTGTATTTATTTGATCCAAAATACAGCAAAAGCAGTAATATTGTGAGATATTTGTACTACTTAAAATAACTGTTCCTATTTAAATATATTTTAACATTTTATTTATTTCTGTGCTCAAAGCTGGATTTTTGATCATTACTCCAGTATTCAGAGTCACAGGATCCATCAGAAATAATCTAATATGCTCATTTGCTGTTCAATAATATATATTTTTTTATTAATATTATCAATATTTAAAACAGATGAGTAATTTTTTTCAGGATTCTTTGATGAATAGAAAGATCCAAAGATCAGCATTTATCTGAAATAAAAAGCAGGAACTATACCATTCAAAAGCTTGGAGTCAGTAGGTTTTTTCTAATTATAAAAATGAATACTTGTATTAACTAGGATGCTTTAAATTTATTAAAGACATGTATAATGTCACAAAAGATTTCTATTTCAGACAAATGCTGTTCTTCTGAACTTTCTATTCATCAAAGAAACCCTAAAAAAACATCATAATAATAATTTATTTATTGAAAATATTGAAAATATTAGAAAAATAGAATGATTTCTGAAGGATTGTGTGACTGGAGTAACGATGCTAAAAATTCAGTTTTTAAATCACAGGAATAAATGACATTTTCAAAATAAATTCAAATAGAAAACAGCTAGTTTAAATAGATCTTACTGTTCAAAAACTTTTGACCGGTAGTGCACATGGGATCATGTTTGATTTAATTGTGTATAAAACATTTAGTGTTTACATTTATTCATTTAGCACATTCTTTTATCCAAAGCAACTTTCAAAATATATCTGAATATATTAAAATATTAAAAGTAGCTTGCGCTTGAGCCGATTTCTGAAAGTCTGTTATAATACCTAAAATATTTCCTGTATACTGTAACACAAGCATATTAATATTTAAAGTGACAGAGCTGCAAAACAGGACCTGCTACTGTCACAGTTATTGCTTTCTTTGAACTTTTTTTCCAGTTCATCTTCTGCGATGCATTAGCGGATCCATAAACGAATCACTACGCCGAGTGTCACTTATTAAACCTGCGCCGGCTGCTGCAAACCTGATGCAACTCCGCGTCGCGGCAGAGATGCACAGCGTAGATCTGGAGGTGATTCAACCGCTGGCAACAAGTCAATAGAAACTCTTTATTATGAGCTCTGTGTTTAACAGCACAGCGAGCTCTGATTATTTACCACCTGAACAATAGCGCCCAAGAACACAGCATGCTCAGCATGTTCGTCGGTGACGTTCAGGACTTGGAGGACACGCATGTCTGAATAGACTGTTTGAGGCGTTCCTTTTTAACAAACACTGAGATTATTATTAGAACCGACTGCTGGGACTGTGAGTGCGTTGCTATTAGCTGTGCATCTCACAACTCTGCTTTTCACATTAGAAACCTGAGAGATGCTGGACTGGTACAAGCTTCTGACAGTGTTTTACGCAGGAAAATAACTTTTAAATCTGCAGGCTGTAGCTCACTTGCCTGCTACCTACTTTAACCTGTGACCTAGAGTAGGCCTGCACGTCCTGATTTTGCCGAGTTAGAAGTGTTCCTGGGTCAACATATTTTGTTGACCGTGGAACAAGATTTTAATCCCAAAATTTAGTCTTGGCCACATCCCACACCTAATCCTAACTTTATCCATGAGTAATGGATCAGAGGAAATGATAGATGAATGACACTGATGTACAAGAACCAAACAGTAATTATAAGCCTAAATTTCACAAAAACTATAAACTGTTTTTTCAAATCTGATTGGTTAATCACAATGTTGTTCCAGGGTCAACAAAGATGTTGATCCAGGAACATGTCGCACTTGGTAAAATCAGGTTCTGCGAGTAAGTAGAGGCCTACATTAGTATGTCAGTGTTATTTTGATTAACTAAAACTTAAACCACAAAAACATATTTTCATTTTCATTATATTACTTTAAATAAAATGTAAAAAACTTACTATTACTTTAGCTAGATGCCAAGACATTTTACTTTAATTTATTTCAACTTGATGTACTAAAATAGCTAAAACTCGAATAAAAATAATAAAATATAGATATTATAGATGTTAAAAAACAAGCACTAATAAAACAATATTATATATAAAAAACTTTGGAGAATTGGAGAATATTAAGTCCATTTTGTGTTGTAAAATTTCCTTTACTAACAAACTAACAAAAGCCACTTCCTTAATGACATCATCCTTCAGGAAGTGACATCACTGGGGTGGAAAAACAACAACAAATGAATCTGAAAATGTTTGCAGTGGATTTGATGAATTTTCTGATGTTTGTGATATTATAAATAATTCAAAATAATACAAAAAAGCTTTTAACACATTTTTAAAATAGTCAGAATGCATGCATACATATATGACCCTAGACCACAAAACCAGTCTTAAGTAGCACAGGTATATTTGTAGCAATGGCAAACAATACACTGTATGGATCAAAATTATCAATTTTTCTTTTATGCCAAAAATCATTAGGGTATTAAGTAAAGATCATGTCCCATGAAGATATTTTGTAAATTTCCTACCATAAATATTATTAAAACTTAACTTTCAATTAGTAATATGCATTGCTAAGAACTTCATTTGGACAACTTTAAAGCAAATTTTTTTCAATATTTAGATTTTTTCATATTCCAGATTTTCAAATTTAAAGGATAATGTACATTACAACTTAAGTGGTCAAATTAATGTTTTAAAAATTCTTACCATTGTACATAGTTCAGATGTATTTACATATAAAGACCGAAAATGATTTATTGAATTTAAATATTTATAATTACTTACAATTTTAACTTGTGGTTTGTTGTTGTTATGTTTTTTTTTTTTTTTGAGAAATTACTAAACACACATTTTAACAGCTCTGCTATTAATATTAATATTTTTTGTTCCTAATTACTGTATAAATACTGAGCCTAAACACTCTGAACTGACCAATTAGAATCATTGTGCAAGTGATGCAATGCTGTTTGTGACCCTGGACCACAAAACCACTCTTAAGTAGCATGGGTATATTTGTAGCAATAGCCAAAAATACATGGTCCATGTCAAAATTATCGATTTTCCTTTTATACCAAAAATCATTAGGATATTAAGTAAAGATCATGTTCCATGAAGATATTTTGTAAATTTCATTCCATAAATTTATCAAAACTTAATTTTTGATTAGTAATATGCATTGCTAAGAACTTTTATATTTTCTTAATTTTCTAAAATTCTCAAATATTGTCATAACAAACATCAATGGAAAGCTATTTATTTAGCTTTCAGATGATGTATAAATCTCAATTGCAAAAAAAGTACCCTTATGACTGGTTTTGTGGTCTAGTGTCACATTTATTTCTATCAAAAGGACTAGAAAAAAAAAAGAAATTAAATTATCCGTAAATGTTAAATGAAAAAAAGTACATTTATCAAACCTGTAGACTGCAGTTCAAATTGTTCACCAAGTTTGCTATTGAAAAATGTGGGGATTATGATTGGAAAAAATTGCTACTTTAAGGTTTGTCATTTTTTGCATCCACAACCGGAATGGCAAAGCTTATCTGTGTGACTGTAGTACTCATATGTCACTATCACCTACACTCGCTGTGCCATGGCTCTGACAGTAAGGAACAAAACAATATGCCGTTTAAATTTTGATCCGTTTTTCACTCTGATGATGAATTTATTTCCACATCCTGACTTTGCTGTGATACTGGAGCACGTGCTTTTCCACCCGCGTACGGCCTGATGCAAACTCCTCCAGTGCAGCTGGTAATGGAAAATGCGACACCGGCTGCCACTTCAAACGCACGCGGAGATAAAAGCCTGACAGAAGAGCATCTCGAGCTGTGTGCTTTTATATCTCATTCAGAACTATTGCAAAAATCTCTCTTTCTCACACACCCGATCCTTCTCAACCCTCACCACAGCCTTCATGTAGACTACAGCCGCTTGATCTTGAAAGTCAACAACTGAAACAACATCCCATTTCAGCTGACATCATCATGACGGCACGGGAGGGGAAAATAGCCAAACGTTCGACCACTTCCCTTCAAGCACCTGTCTGCTGTGAGCCATAACCACCACATAAAACAGGGCTGTTTTTCCTCCCCAAACCCCATATTCCCAAATTAACCTGCTTGGGACTCGCTGGCTTTAAAGTTTGCACTTTGAGGAACATCACAGGAGCTGTCACTGTGTTTGAAGCATTTGAAATGATTCCAAAATTTTAAGAAACTAAATTCTGAAGTTGTTAACATGAAATCAAAAACTTTTCTCTTCTTTATTATCGGCATCAGTGGTTCTATGAAGAACCTTGGACATCCATGGAACATTTCAAGTGCAGAAAAGGTGCTTTGTAGTTGAAAAAGGTTCTTTAGATGTTCTTCAAATGGTTCTTTTAAGAACTGTTCACGGAAAGGTCCTTTGGGGAACCAAAATTGGTTCTTATGGCATCACTGCAAAAACACCCTTTAGGAACCTTTATTTTTAAGAGTGAATGAACATAATGGAATTTGTTAAAACATTTTCGATGTTGTAATACAACAAAAATTTTTTTTTTTCAATGCATTAAGTCAGTAGATATAAGTCAATGCATTAATTGTTGTTTCTTTGTAATCAATTGTTAAATTTAATAGCAATTTCTGAGTGAAAATTGTATCTATACCATTTTTTTTTCAGTGTGGTATTTATTGTGCACATTTAATCAGTGGATTTATTGCAATGAAAAAAAATAATAAAAAATTATTTAAAAAAAAAACATTTGACAATTGATTTATTTGCTGTTATTCAAGCATGCTGGAAATCACAATTTCGGGAATGCCAATCCAATCTCATCATAAAATGTGTTTTTTGAAGTGGCAATTTGAATAATTTTTTATGACGTGAATCGTATGAAAACATACACTTTTTAGAAAAAACAAAAAGTAAATTTGAAGGTCTACCCCAAATGTAACCATCACTTGAACATTAAAGGATTGTACGAAAATGCTTAAATGAGATTTGCACTAAAACGTACAATTTTTAAAAAACAAAAAATGCCAACTTGGGTGAAAGTGGACTGTACGAAACATAGGCCTACATATTCTCATGAATTAGCCATCAACTTGCCAAAACTTTATTACAAATAAGTAAATGTCAACAGCAAGTGAGATTGTATGAATTTTATGAAGTAGCCACCAATTCGCCAAAATGTAAAATAGTCACGAATTGCCATGAGATTGTGCTGGTAATATTAACCTCAAAAAAGAAAGCAACTTGACTTTCCTATAGAAATTTGTTTACTGGTAGATTCGCTGAAAAAAAATGTTGAATTCACATGATTTTATCATCTACACTGTTTTCACATCAAAGCAGGCACCAGATGTCAATATAATGTCAGGTTGACGCTGGACCCCAATGTCGACAGACATTGTATTATGGTTGAGAATTAAAATTGGTTTGATGTCAGTATTTGTCATCAGTTTGTCGCTGACTTAATGTTGGATTTTGGTTACACAACCTAAAAACAACAAAATTTTAATGTTGACGTTAGACATCAAATTAACATTAACAATGAATTTTGGTCACTCGACATCGCAACCTAAATTTAGCCAAGGATTAAACATGCCTTATGAAATTTGAAAGTGTCTCAACTTTTCAGGGGAAATTAGCTCACTGGTACATTCACCGAAAAACTTGAATTCACATAACTGACATAGATTTTACACAAATCAAAATAATGCCTAATGTAAGTTTTTTACTCTCCGATAAATAACTTTTTGTGACCCTGGATCACAAAAGTAGCACGGGTATGTTGGTAGCAATAGCCAAAAAATACACTGTATGGGTCAAAATGATTGATTTTTCTTTTATGACAAAAATCATTAGGATGTTAAGTAAAGATCATGTTTCATAAAGATATTTAGCAAATTTCCTACTGTAAATATATCAAAACTTAATTTTGATTAGTAATATCCACAGCTAAGAACTTCATTTGCATAACATTTAAGGTGATTTTCTCAAAACTGTGATGTTTTTGCACCCTCAGATTTCAGGTTTTCAAATATTTGCATCGCGGTCAAATATTGTCCTATCCTAACAAACCATACACACACATACATTGAAAGCTTATTTATTCAGCTTTCAGATGATATATAAATGTCAATTTAATAAACTTGACCCTTAGGGTCACACACTTGGCCTAAGCAAATCATACAAATTAGCCAGTTCCAGTTCATGGAAGTAAACGTCAACTGCTATGATTGGCTAACAGTTGTGTATGTTTGACAGCCTACATCCTTCATAAATGAATGCATAAATACTCAGTACTTAACAATCTGTAATAGCAGACAAAACGGTGACCACAAAATAAAAACAGTTACTCACACTTGTGTGGTGCTACATTACTGTTGGATCCAATATAGTTGGCACAGCGTCGTCTTTTAGTTTAAATCTTTCTGAATATCCTGTGTGAAACTGTGCCCTGTTTGTAAACAAATCAGCAGTAAAATAATGTGAACAAAGGACCAAGTTCTAACTAACTTGGTCTAGATCTTCATTAAAAACAAAGTTCATCAAAGTTGATCATTTGGTTTCTGCGTAGACCTGCGTTTGCCTCTCTCGTTATTTACACTACGTGTGCAAATTGGTGGGCGGGGCTAAACAGGAAGTGATGTAGAAGCAGGGGTTGATCTTCTTCTGCAGAGAGGCAGTGCTTAGCCACACTATCATGTCATAAAGTAGCACTTTCCACAACCTGACATTTTGGCAGACTGGCTTCAATATAAGCCATTTTTACACTAGCAAGAAAGTTTTGAATTGAATGAAACTTACAGAATTTTTTTATAGTACAAAGACCTCTTATATGTCAAAAGATCAAGGGTATTTTAATACAATAATGTCACTAGCTGCATTTTCATTACCCTTCAAATTGCTCAAATTGAAATTGTGAATTGAAAATATGCCTAATTAAAACACGCCAGTTTTGCAAAAACTCCCATATATTGAAAAAAAGGGTAACACTTTATTTCCTAATTAAGTACTTAGTAGTAGTTATGGGAAATTCGGATCATTTTGTCCGACTCAGACCTTTGAGTCTCATTCACCAAAGTGAACCAATCATTTTTCGAGTCATTCATTCCGTTCATTTTAGCAAAATGTAATTAAAATGTTAGGTGTTACTTCCCAAACACATCTACTGCTTACACAAACGTTGATCACACTACAAACAAGAAAAGTATAATGCTATAAGAAACAGAAAAGATTAATGAATTGATTACCTGGGTCTTTTGTCTATGCTTAGCTCACCTCACCTCTTATCTGACAAGTTTTCGAGTTCAGGTTGGAGTCGTTCGTTCATCACGTGACAGCCCCATAAGCTTAACCTATGCAGTCTGAGCCGGAAAGAGAATTGATTAGTTCATCTCTCAGAGTCGGGTTTGAGTCGTTCGTTCATCACATGATAGCCCCATAAGACGAACGAACGACTCGAAAAACCCGAACTAACAGGTGAACGACTGAACGAATTACTCCCCGAGACAACTTGTTCCTCCCGAGTCACATAAAAGATTTGTTCAAAATGAATGAATCGTTCAATCCATCACTACTTAGTAGTAGCCATTGTACTTACATGAAACAAAATGTACTTACCATGTAACTAAGTTATGGAATAGCGAAGGGGCGTAGATTATGCCCCGCACTTTTTCGGGCAAGTGTGTTGGTATAGAGGCTTTCACGGGCCGGTGTGAATAAATAAAAATTTAAATTCAAAGAGACAGGATAGTCTGTGCATGACCTGTTGGTTTTTTTCGTACCCAGAATGACGCGATATGAACATCACAGAGCGCTAAACACTCCATGCAGTGTGTGTTTCATTCATACTCGAGGCCAGAGGGAGCTTTCACGCAGAAAATCGCACAAGGAAATCCCTAATATGGGCAAAAGCGTCCAGCTATCCCTGTATGAAAACTGTTGTTTTCACAGAAAAACAGAAACGTTTGGAAACATGAAGACATTAAACACACAATTGTGACAATATATGGTTTATTTGTGTTTTTCAAGTCATCTTCAGGGAATAAATAAAGTATATAAACAATTCAGTACTAATTGACATAACATTTATTACAGTATAGAAAATATTCTACCTCATGTAATAAAAATGAAAAAATGTGTTTGTAGTATATAAATAAATCATTATTATTGGTTATTGTCCAGCAGTGTATCTGATTTTCCCCTGCTCCTTTGAGGTCCGATGTATGTGCCCCGGTCCGCGATTTCTAAAAGCAATTTCTACCGAGAGGGCCCCTCCAGAGGTCTGTGTACTGCTACCAGGCAAAAGTTATTGAACAGTAAGATTTTTATTTATTTATTTATTTTATTTATTTATTTTTTTGTGTGTGTGTGTTATAGAAGTATGCTCTGCTCACACAGCCAGCATTTATGTGATCCAAAATACAGCAAAAGCAGTAATATTGTGAAATGTATATATACAATTTAAAATAAGTGTTTTCTGTTGGAATATCCCGTTTCAAAATGTAATTTATTCCTGTGATTTCATTTTTTTTGCATCTATTATTATTATTATTATTATTATTATCATCATCATCAGGTTGAAAACAGCTGAGTAGAATTTTTTAGTTTCTTTGATGAATAGAACGTTCAGAAGAACAGCATTTAAATCCTTTTGTAACATAACCAATGTATTTATCATCACTTTTGATCAATTTAAAGCACCCAAAATAAAGGTATTACTTTCTATAAATTTGCTGTATTTTGGATTAAATAAATGCAGGCTTGGTGAGCAGTAGAGAATTCTTAAAAAATTATCTTTTCTTTTTCGCGTTTAGAGGTAAGTGTCACATGATCATACTTTAAAGATGGTGCAGTATATTTGGACAGAAGACAAGATAGCGAATATAGCAAATATTATGCTCCAAGTGGAAAGCTCTCAAACAGAAGTGTCTTTTAGAAAAGAGAAACCTATGCAAAACTGGTACTGGTGGGAAAGGAAAACTAAAATATAAATATATAAGTATAGCAACCTAATAGATGAAGTACTTGGCCAGAGACCAGTTGTCACATGAACACAGTTCTGATCAGCATAGGCAAGGATCACGCTTAACTTAAAGAAATATCGCTAAAATTTTGTGCAAAGTAATGGAAACCAGGCTAATGTTTTTACTCTCCCCATTATGATATCCAAGCATGCTGGGAACTACATTTTCAGTAACGTCAACCTGATTTCACAAGTGTGGTGATTTTGTATAAATTTGTACAATGTGAATCATGAAAACATGATTTTTAGAAAGAAGAAGTAACCTGAAGGTCCATCCGTAAACGGATCATACAAAAATGTATGACTGAAATTGTACGAATTAGCCACTAATTTGCTGAAACATCCCTGATAGCACACGTACATCACTGAGCTGTCTATTTGATGTCTGCATTTACATCTGCAAGCCGTCAAATCTTTTAAGATGTGTATGATTTAAAATGTATGCAAAACTGACATCTTATAGACGTCTGTCAGATATTTGTACACAGCAGATCAATTGATCTTTAAAAAACATCTTGCAAATGTCCATGTGTTATTTGGGATTGCTATTTTGCAATTTTAAGACGTAAATCATACTAGCACTTTTAGAAAAAACGTCACTTGCTTGTAAGCAGATCATACAAAAACATTCAAAAAGGGTTGTACACATTCTTACACATTCTTAAAAACTTAGTTACAAATTGTCATGAGATTGTGTTGGTAATGTCAAGAGCAAAAATGAAGATGACTTACTTTTTTCTAGTGCTGCACTTGTTGACAAAAGGTGTTGAATTTACATGACTTACAGTAATCTTATACATCAGTTCCACACAAATCGAAATAATACTTCATTATACTGCATATTGTTCCCATTCCCATATCCAAAGATGCTGGGGATACATGGATTTTACATGTAAAGATGCTGTTTAAAATGCTTGATTGGTTCACATTCATCCTAGTTGAATTTGATTTTACATTTCAGGGAATTACATTAATGGAAAGCAAACAAATCTAGTTCAGATGAGAAACACAACTTTGTTGTGTAGATATACACAAATAATATATATATAGAAATAATATGACTGAGGTCTTTTCCTGTTTCTTAGTAAACGTTTGTCAGGAGTGTGACAGTAACTCAGCTGTTCTCGGTACACTGTTGCTTTTCCAGTAACTAGCTGCTTTTAGCGACGGGTAGCAGTGTAGCATGACATTTGTTGACTTTTTCACGCACACCTTTACAGCCGAGTGAACCGAGGTGATAATCAACTGCTCTGCTGAAACAACCACACCACAGTTTCATTATTTCTAGGTAATCGGTTTGTTGTTTTTGCAGCAAAATACAGTGGCACTGCTGGTTTCCCGGTATGGAGGTCAAATCCTAGTATATCTGATCTTCTTGATTACTACCTAGGTACTATAAAAGTGTATGAAATGGATTTAGATGGATTTCATAGTTCATCATAGTTGCAGATTTTAATGTAACATGGCATGTTACCATTGTTGAGATTTATAGTCCAAAAAGCTTTGTGTTAGATCGCTGTAGTGGTTTCTTTCTTTTTTTTAATGGTTATATCTGCTGTTATTATAATTTATAGTGCTGATACTATAACATGACATCAGTGATGTCATCCTAAATAAAACAAACACATAATGTTTTGTTAAAATGTTGCTGTTAGCTACTTTGTTTTCAAGTTTGTGGCACTTTTAAAACAAATTATTGTACAATAACCATTCATACTGGATGACATCATTTGAAAGTCATACATTTAAAAAGATTTCACCCTCTTAAAAAGTGTCATTATAGTTAGCTACACCTCAAACTACTAACAAAATATAGCAAACTAATTATTCAGAAGGTTATTTTGACTATAGTTTGTAGCATTGGAAGCTATATCTTCAAAGTAGCTTTAGACTGCCCTTACCAAAAAGATATATAACCTAACAGATGAAATACTTGGCCAGAGACCAGTTGTCACATATATGAGTAAGGTTCTGAACAGCATAGGCAAGGCATCACGTTTTAGTTGGATAACATTGATCATTTTGCAGTAGTTTTTTTTACCAACTTTAAAAAAAATATCGCAAACATTTTGTGCAAAGTAGTGGAAACTCACCATTATGATATCCAAGCATGCTGAGAACTACATTCTCAGTAATTAAAAATATTTCACCACCTTAAAAAGAGATTCATTGCCAAGTATGCTTGCGCATACAAGGAATTTGTTTTTGTGTCATTAGCTTCCAGTACACAGAGACAACAACAACACACAGACAATAAAAATAAGATGAGAATAGAAAATACACATGTAAATATAAATAGACAAAAATATATAGAAAAATAAATTGAGAAATATATAAGTGGTATGTACAGTTGTGTTATAGATTAGTTTGCATGTGTTTTCAGTTTGTACTGCAAGTATACTAAAAGTGAACTAATTCACTGTTTACTAATTAAATAATTTATGCATTTCTAGTACACTTTGAACTATAGCCTCAGCAAACTACTAGTTTAGTAGTTTTATACTGCAGGTACTTTAAGTAAACTTTATATCATACTTTAAGTATACTATGTCCCTATTTAGGTATTAATTTGTATATAATTTGCGATATGAATATCTGAACATACAAAACATCAAATGAAAGAACAGGGTATCTGCTTGTAAACAAAAACATTTTATTCTAGCTTCATGCTTTCTTTTTATATATATATATATGTATATATATATATAAACACTTGAATGTGGGTAAGTCTCATAAATTAAATAAATAAATTGACAATAAACTATTCATGATGATCAAAACTTGATTATCAGAAGCTGATCAACACCCCAAAGCTTGACAGTCATTATTACCTCTTTTTTATTATTATTCCATAACGTTACACAGTTTTACATATCTATGGTTTTGATGCTGTTTTATGTCTGACGATTGTGTTAGATTACATGTGGAAGCATGTCAGGGTTGCCAGGTTTTCACAACAAAAACCGCCGAATTGCTGCATTAAAACTAGCCCAAAAGTATAGCCCAATCGTGTTTTAAAGGGGGTCCCTCTTTAAAAATTGCATTCCAGGAGGTAAAATACAAGATTTTTGGCTGGGTTCCCCTGGTAAAATTAGCATTCCAGGGGCTAATGGTTATTGGGGTTGCTCCAACCCACGGACATGAAAAACAACCCACGGCAGCAGTGGTAAAGTAGGCCCATTCCGCAGGAAGACCGCAGACTTGGCAACACTGAAGCATCTGTTGTTTCGGTTTCTTCTTCACTTGTGTTTTGGAAATTCTGTACAGATCTGTACGTATAACAATGAAAACACGGATCAAGTATACTTTAATGTCATTTCTGAGACGTATATAAAGCACATTGTGGAGAAGTACATAAGAAGTATGGTTTCAGTATACTTTCCTATTTTTATTATTTTTTTGTTGTTGTTTAAGTATACTAATAGCACACTTAAATAAACTTCTTTTTCGGGTGGCTTTGGATAAAATCAACTCAGCTTTCAGCATATCTGCTAAATGAATACATAACAGTTTGAGGCATTTGACTCTTAAAATGCCAAAAATGTAAGGCAAAACATAAAATAAGGCTCTCTAAAGCTGACAAAATGAAATCAAAATGAACATAATGGCATTTTTAATGCATGTTCCTAGACTTCGAAAGAAGGAAAGAAGGAAGGAACTAACTAAATAAATAAAATTTCCATCAACATATAATAATAAATATAATAATAATAATAAAAAAAGGTCACTACATTTTCTTATGTTTCTTGCTTTTTCACTTTTTGTTAGGTTCTCCTGAGAAGTTTGTATTTACATGTTGGGAAGTCGTGTTTATGATGCATTCAAATAAGTCTTTCGTTTTATCATATTTATAAAAGAAATCTACAGCTTTCCTATTCTCTCCGGAAAAAGCCGAGCTTCTGGAGGCGCACCGCGGGCGGAGCTAAGTTCAACGAGCACTCGTTGCCAGTAAAAACACATTGCCAATAAAACACAGACATTTGATGCCATTTCACTTACCATCTGCAGTTCATGAGCGGGATCTTTTATAGCTGGGACCGCTTCATCTTTCAGTATCAAACAATGTGCAAATCCAGCGTCAAACTGGGCCTTGTATATGAAACTTTCTTCAACAAACACACTTGCAAAACTCCATTGCTGCCCCAGAAAAACGAACTGCATCCACTTTTCACGTAACGCTGGGTTCTTCGGGAAGCTGAGCAAAGTTATCTTTGCCTTACAACCAAAACCACACTTCTTTAGAGACATTCTTCCTGAGTGAATCCCTTGCAGCAGTGCAGCCGAATGAAGCGTTTATGGGCACGCGCTCCAGGGTTGCCAGGTTTTCACAACAAAACCCACCCAACTGCTACTCAAAACTAGCTGAATCGCGTTTTGAGGGGGGTCCCCTGTTAAAAATCGCATTCTGAGAGAGGAAATACACGCTTTTTGTCAGGTTGTCAGGATTCTTCGGCTGCGCTTTCCGGGAGAAATAATAAGCTCATATAAGGAGTTCCACCATCGTCTACGTCAAAAAAACAGCCGAAACGTCTACCAACCCGGAAGTAAGATTTTCGGCACTTTTTATTTTTTTTAAACTTAGTCCATGTTTAGCATGAGAATCCAACTCTTTAACACTGTAAACAACTCTGAATACACCAACCACCATTGTACCCCCCCTTTAATGCAATTTATGTTTTTATTTTTTTAATTTGTGAATCTAAATAAAATCACTACATATTCTGTTGTACTTGCACAATACTATGGTATTTTGTTTTATTATAAATGGACAAAAAATATGAATTTTATTTGTTTTTTGTAACAAATTTACCATTAATACAGATACTGCATCCATTGCATCTGACATTGTTTCTCAAACTCTGGGCCTAAAGAAAATCCCAAGTTTCCCATCTAAATAATAAATATTATTTTTGCAATGACATTCACATTAATTTAACTAAAAATAAAGAAAATTTTAGAAGATTATATATGTTATATTATAGCATTGTAGCAAAATATGAATCATCACAGATTGTTTCAAAGCCACTTCACAGTATTAAACAGGAAAATCACAGCAATGCAATGAAAACACGATCATATATCAAAACAAGTCAAATCAAAATGCTGTAAAACAACATAATAGCATCATTATTCAGCTCCAAATAAAATAAATAAATAAAATGAGTGCTGCTGATGTCATAACATTGCATTTAAATGCTGTTGTTTGATATCTGTTGCTGTTAGATAAAAGCATCTGCTTTATTTATATGTAATACTAATACTGTGGTTGTTTAGTGTTTTGTTCTCCCTCAGAATGGAATGTATCATAGACACACCTGACAGGAAAAAAAAAAATCTGCAGTGTTCTGGAGATGAAGGTTTCTCCCAGGTGAGCTGACAAACATGTTGAAGTGTTTTCACGATGGAAATTCTCTGTGTGAATGAAGTCAATAAAGGAAGACATTTGTCTGGGGTCTAAACCACAATATCCTGAGCACAAGGGTGAGCTGTGACAGCCAAACGCACCTGTGAGTATATGTGTGTGTATGTGTCTCCTTCCAGTGAAGACTGTAAATTTCCTGAAAGATGTGGTTTCAGATTGAGGGGAAACCAACAACGAACAGTGACTGTGCTGGACTGTGCCGTTTCAGAACCGCACGACGAGGATGAATTGAGTTTAAAACAGGATATATGTCAAAGCAAAAAGTTTTTCGTGTGTTTGCTTTGAGTTACATCACACTTGACAGCACAGACACCCACTGACAATGCAGATGATTTCTCTGTCATTCAGGTGAAGTGAAGTGTGCAACATAATGTGTTTAAGAATTTATACTCTAACCCTAATGCACTAAGTACTTCCTTGTGTCAAAAACATTTACAAAAAATAAGAAAGATACTCATTTAGTTTACTTGTCCTGTGAGGAAAAGGAGAATCATGTGCGTTGAAGCTTTTAGGATTATTGGTCAACGTCTTTCAAAATTACTGTGATGTGAAATATTTTCTGTGAAATATGTGCAATGGAACATTTAAATAAAATTAAGTACATCAATTCACAACTTTATTTTATGCAATGCAACGCAACGTTATGCAATGCAACGCAATGCAATGCAACGCAACGCAGCGCAGCTAAATGCAATGCAATGCAACGTTATGCAATGCAACGCAATGCAATGCAACGCAACGCAGCGCAGCGCAGCGCAATGCAATGCAATGCAATGTAACGCAATGCAGTGCAACAGTATTTCTTCAAGGAGTCTTGCATTTCTAGACACCAGTCAACAAGTAGTAATATAATCTAATAATTATGTTTTTTATTAATGTGATAGTGTAACCATTGAAATGTAAATAAAATTAATTTCTTTATTTCATTTTATTTGCAAGGCAACCCAACAGTTTATAACACAGATTAAAGTGACATAATAAATATATATTTTTAAAATCTATATTATCATCATCATCATCATCATCACGCTGATTCAGATTTGAAACTGACTGATATGAAATATTTGCTGTGAAATATGTGCAACGGAACATTTAAATAAAATTAAGTACATTAATTCACTATTTTATTTATTTTTTATATTTTTGTATTTTATGCAATGCAATGCAATGCAACAGTATTTCTTCAAGGAGTCTTGCATTTCTAGACACCAGTCAACAAGTAGTAATATAATCTAATAATTATGTTTTTTATTAATGTGATAGTGTAACCATTGAAATGTAAATAAAATTAATTTCTTTATTTCATTTTATTTGCAAGGCAACAAACAATCTGTATTATCATCATCATTACGCTGATTCAGATTTTATGTTGTTTATGTTGTCACCAGTCAACAAGTAGTAATATAATCTAATAATTATGTTTTTTTATTAATGTAATAGTATAACAATTGAAATGTATTTTTTTTTTTCAAATCTATATTATCATCATCATCACGCTGATTTGTTTTATTTAAAAAAAATTATCGTATGAATTTATTTAGTCTGATAGATTTGATAGACTATTGAAGAGCACCTAAGGTCTACTGATTTAATATCATATTATTTCTTAATTTTAGGTCTGTCAGTTTGGAAATTTTAGTTACAAAAATTGCAATATGTGTTGATATTGAAATGTGCCCTCAAATAAAGTTATTTTGAGGTCAATGATTCTTTGATGGTTAGCTGTATTGCAAATCATTTGCGTGGGAATTTTCCCTTATAGATCAATAAAGTGCAGCTTTTTATCAGTCTGTGTGATGCAATTTGTTTTTAACTTGCTTGTGCATATTTTGATTGGTTGGAAGATACAAATATGATTAAACGCTTTCACTTATAATTGTGGGATCATATTGTGAAATTAACGAGCAGTTTTATTCCCCTAAAACTCACCACATCAACAGGCCGTGTCAAGGCACGGCTAACTGAGTCATGCTAAGCTAGACATAATTGTAAAACTCTCAATAAATCCTTCCTCTTCAGTGCATGTGCAGTCATGTGACTACACCCTGATTGGCTGAATGCAAACTATGGAATTATGTCACAGTTTATGCCAAGTCGTGGAAGGTACCGTACTTTCCATGTCCTGCTAAACAGCACTGATAGGCTGCTCATTTGGAGGAAGAGAGACTTTCCAGATCACAAACAAATAAAGTCTTTGTAGATTGTGTCGCAGAAAGAGTTTTTCATGCAGGCTGTACAAAGTGTACCTAATCTGACCCATCAATGACTTTTAATGATGTAATCCAGTGAATGAAGTCAGGTTTAATTGATAATTAATTGAAAGCAATTGTCAATTTTATTACGCATTTTTCCACATACTTCAACTTCACATACAAAACTTAAGTTCAGTTGCTGCCTTGAAATTTTAATCAAATTGGCTGTTATATTATATTAAACTGGCTTTAAATGTGTAATCTTGTACAATTTAAATGAAGCTGAAATTGGTTGATTTTATGTGTTAAATTAATGGATAAAACACATGTGGACATGACTTATTGATCAAATCAAACAGAATAAAGGTATATATATATATATATATATATATATATACAAAACCAGTCATAAGAGTCCGTTTTTTTTAATTGAGATTTATACGTCATCTGAAAGCTGATAAATAAGCTTCCCATTGATGTATGGTTTGTTTGTGAGGAAAGGACATTAATTGGCCGAGACACAACTATTTGAAAATCTACAATCTGAGGGTGCAAAAAAAAAAAAAAAAAAAAGTTGTCCAAATGTAGTTTTTAGCAATGCATATTACTAATTAAAAATTACTGTTTGATATATTACGCTATAAATTGTGCTAAATATCTTCATGGAACATGATCTTTACTTAATATCCTAATGATGAATTTATCATTTTGACCCATACAGTGTATTTTTGGGTCAAAATTTTATTTTTGGGTATTTTGAGAAAATTGGCTTAGCAATGGCTTAGCAATTTTTAGAAAATTCTTAGCAATGCGTATTACTAATTAAAAATGACGTTTTGATACGTTTATGGTAGGAAATTGACAAAATATCTTCATGGAACATGATCTTTACTTAATATCCTGATCATTTTGACTCATAAAAATGGGTCAAAATTATTAATTTAATGATGAATTTATCATTTTGACCCATACAGTGTATTTTTGGGGCAAAATTTTATTTTTTGGGTATTTTGAGAAAATCACTTTTAAAGTTGTTCAAATGAAGTTCTTAGCAATGCATATTACTAATTAAAAATTAAGTTTTTATATATTTATGGTAGGAAATTGACAAAATATCTTCATGGAACATGATCTTTATTTAATATCCTGATTTTTTTTTTTTTTAATTTTTTTTTTTTGACATTTTAGGTCTGTTTATCATGTCGATTTGATGATGCATTAATCATACTGACTAAATCTTCCATTTAATTTACATTTTTGTATTTATCTACTTATTTTGCTCTGTCCAAAGCATGACATTTTACATAATAATGACAATTTTGCATGATGTACAGTTTTTAATGTTGACAGTCCCAAGTATGTTTATGTTGGATTAATAGTGCTACTAAAATGGCTTTATTTTCTTATCCCTGTGATTTACATACAATGTTGATGCAACTAGATTTCATGCAGGGCATTAATAAAATACTTAAGTTCAACAATTTTATTAAAACGTGTGGATTAATGCTTATTGAAGCAGACGAGTTTGTATTTAGAAAGTAAAAAGCGGCTTTTATTTACAAGCAGTATTGCACAAATTAGCACAGAAATGGTTCAGTGCAAAATACAAAAAGATGCATTTAACAAACAAACAAACAAACGAACGAAAACAAATTAACATTGTGCTACAAATGTACTGGGTCCTGGGTGGCGTCAGATCGGGTAATGCGGGTGTTCAGTGCAACAGGACTGAAAAGACTCAGTCAGAGGTCCAGTGAGAAATACACAGGTTGGCCTGAAATTCATGGAAAACAAAAACAAATGATTTGTTCTGGAATCAAAGGGCTAAAGAACGGGAATGCTGCTGGAATCCTTCAGCAAAGGCAAAGAACGAATGACACAATGGTACTATGCATTGAAAAACGAGGTCTTTGGTTTGAGTGGTAAACCTGGAACGGTAGACAAGCTCAACATTGTCATTTTGGCAAAGAGCATCAAACTGATATACAAACAAATGCATATGATAACACAGGGCCATGCGTCTTCCACAAGTGGAATTGTCTAACCGACTTCCTTAACTTTCAGCAATACCTTTCATGGTAGGTAGTCAATACATCAATTCATAATTAAATCTTTGCAACTAAAAAACACATCACTGTTATACCAACATACTTGACGACTCGTCCCGAGCCTTGTGCATTGATTAATGGAATACTGGGACAGTAAAAGGCAAAGCTGGAAGGAGAATCTACAAGCCAAAGTAAAGATGGAAGACTGGTTTGTTCAAGAAACCTACACAGGTGTATTTCCCTTAGTCCCTGAGGCTATTGAAGGTCACTGAGTCAGGCCAGTTTGTTAGACTCGGGGTAAGGCTGGAGTTGAGCAGTGGTTGTAATGTGCACACTACTAGTGGACATGGCCAATTAACTAGAACGGTTGCAAATTTCAATCCCAAATTTGGTGCAACCAGAAACGACGTTTCTGCGAATGAAATCCTCATCTATCACCACTGTGCCGTTAAGCAAGGCACTTAAATGCAGTTTCTTCCATGTGGATGATCACTTTGGGAGAAAGCTGTTCAAAATAAAACCCCTTGACCTAAACAAGATTCACGGAAGTAGTAATAATCACATGCTCATTAATGGAATCATCGGTTACAAGCCCAAAATGTCACTTTTGCTCATAAAGAAACAGACCGAATAAGGAATCTAACAAAACCGAAATATGTGGAATGTTTGTTAAAATAACAAATACGTCCATGTTGGTTACACATACTCACTATCTGTGCCTGTCCGATTTGATTTAGTTAGTGACAAGTATTCAATAGCAAAACAATGCTTCTGAGTACCTGAAGGTGTTCGTAAGACCTCTTCACACGACTCTCACAAGCATAAAACGGCATTTTGACCTTTGCGTGAACAGCGTTGCAGATAGCGTAACGGCAAAGCAATTTTCTTGACTTCATAGGTAAGAAAAACGGAAATTAGTGAATAAAATGGATGGTCAAATGAAGGTTCACAAAACTTTTCTGCTCAAGATGTGTTGTATATCCACCTTTTTTCTTGATATTGCAAACTGGTGTGTCTAACCATATTATTTGAATGTATTACCTTAATTGTGAGCACACTGGTTTGTAGTGCAAACAGTTTTACCGTTTACTGCACATGTTATTTCCCTATAGCGGCTAATGAACCAGAAGTCTCATCCATAGGACTTCCGCGTTGAAGATAAAGGTGGATAACACACTTTGAAAGTTCAGTGGCAAAATGGGTTCAAGTTAGTATTATTTGAAATTACTTTTAGGCAAGGCAATATCGATGGTTATAAGTGAAATATCAGTTAAATTTCACAGGCCAAAAAAGGTCTATTGCCCATTGTTGCTCACACAGAAGTACCTGTCAAACCGAGCAGCTTTTGGTCGGTCAATGCGACAAAATTCGCATAACCAACTTGAACACAAGTGAAATCTGCGTGAGAAACTTTTTCACCCTTATGCGAAACTCCCAATTGTGTTGATTCCTATTGAAATGACTGGATTTTGGCCTCGAAATATCCCAGAGTCACCTAAAGGATAGGATATTTTTAGAAAGAATAATTATTTTTTTGTCATTTTTGCTTTGCTAATCTGGAAAGTGCAAAGCGAAAACTTCTAAATGGTCAATGTCTGATATGAGCGTGCATCATATCACCTAATTAATATTAATGAGCCAAATCTTCACGTTTTGTAATGTGTCCCTCCCATTTGTACCAAAGGTTGCAACACAGTAGCTTGACACTTCAAAGTTTCCCAGTGTATTGGGATTGACATGAGTCATGTGAAAAGGCCTTTAGTTATTTGGCTTCAAAGTGAGGATATATCAAATATCTATATATAATTGATGCTTTCGGACTTCATTTTCTGTTTGGGGGCTTATCATATTCTATCTGATTTGTATAGATTATGCAAACTAAACGCAAGTGCAAACTTGGGAGCCAATGAACACACGAGGGACAGGCAGAACCACTAAAGTCATCGCTTGGCCGACTAACGTCCACGTTCATGAAATTATACACAAAATGTACAAATTAAATACAGTGAAAATAAATATAAAAGCAATGAAGAAAAAGACAGGGTAAAGACAAAAAAAAAAGATGTGTCAAAGGCGAACAAGCAATGAAGGCACATTTTCCATACACCACATGAGGTTCAATAAAAACCTCCACGTCAACACAGCATCAAATGGCTCAGCTTTCCATGTGAACGCAGGAAACTCTGCTGTGAGTCAGTCTATGGATGGCCGAGGGTTCCCGATTTCTATATCCGTCCAGGTCTGCACAAATCCCGACAGGTCCAAAACTGTACGCCGAAACCCGGAGAGGTTGCGGAAGAGCAGCACTGCTGTTATCCCTTATGTACATATTTACAGTCAGGTGAGGGGGTGATGGAGGATGCTACATGTCTGCTACTCGTCTGCTGGGTGTTCAATGTGCCAATCATCTTCTTCGCAGGAAAAACTGTACTACGCGTCCGATGAGGATGTTCATCCACATGACGATGGCGTGCTCATTGGGAGCGCGCAGCTGGGCCGCGTTGTTCCCGCCTGCACCGGCCTGTGAGGATGAGAGAAAAACAAGGCATTTCAGTGAGAATCATACAGTCAAATACAAACTGCAAGTATAAGACAAAGGTGCAAGATCGCCAATGGAGTCCAGAAATTAGTTAGCATTTTAGCACTTCTGGCAATTAGGTCAATGGGTTTTTGGCCAAAAATTTCTTGGTAAAGACAACCTCAAGACAAGATTTTTTTAAGCTTTACGTGTCATGAAAAAGGAAGTGGCTGAATGGGACTACAAATACTAATATGAATACAAAATACTATGTTCATTCTCAAAATATTACTAAGACTTTATTCTCGTGTTGATACTTTGTTCTGCTAATTTTGACTTTATTTTCAAAATAAAAATAGTTACAACTACTTTGAAAATGTTACACCTTTAATTTTACAATGCTATGACTTTGTTCTTGTGATCTTTGAAATATATTGATTTTAATGCAACTTTATTCTCGTAAATTTGACTTTGTGTCCATAATCGTAATTTCTTTAAATGTTTTTTAATAGGCCGTATAACTCAAACTTCCAGGGAAAATGTTTTCGAAATAACGACTGAAAACTTTTTACTTTTGGCGACTGTATTTATAAAAGTTGTTGGCCACAGAGCCTATATTCTACAATAATCCATAAGCCAATGGAAAATCCTATTGGCTTTTCATTGAGACACAACCAGAGTTATGCTCATTGGTGGGTTGGCTTACAACGATACCTTATCGCTGCAGAGCTATATTGCATTTGTTGGAATTGTTATAAAAATATTATGTAAAAAAATATACAAATATTAAATATAGTATTTGATAGCTGTAATTTAGGGCATAAACATGGAGATGTGACTTTAAATTTAGGGTTTATCGTGCTTAAAAGCATGTGTGACCCTGGACCACATCTTAACCAGTCTTAAGTAGCATTAGCCAAAAATACACTGTACGGGTCAAAATTATAAATTCATCATTCAGATATTAAGTAAAGATTATGTTCCATGAATATATTTTGCACATTTTCTAGCGTAATATATCAAAACGTAATTTTTAATTAGTAATATGCATGCTAAGAACTACATTTAGACAACTTCCTCAATATTTTAATTATTTTGCACCCTTAGATTCTAGATTTTCAAATAGCTGTATCTCTGCCAAATATTGTCCTATCCTAACAAACCACAATCAATGGAAAGCATGTTAATTTAGCTTTCAGATGATACAATTTCAAAAAATTGACCCTTATGACTGGGTTTGTGGTCCAGGGTCACATTTTAGCATAGCACGCTAACTATTTTTTATGTTGCATCTATTAATTCAATACACTTGCTAAATGCTTTTTTTTTAGCAAATTGGTTGAATTTAGAGCTAAATGCTAATAAGTGGCAAAAATATCACTGTTTACCTTAGTAATCTACTATTTTTGGATCATACGGATATATTTCTACTGTATAGATACAGACACATTCATATTAGCACACGTACACACATCCTAAAACCATTCGGGTTCATAGCAACTTATCTTTACAGTAAAGAGAGGCCAGGTAAGTCCTTCAGCATATACGGTGACACTCTGCACCATGTTGACACATGAAATACTATGTTGAGACCTTGATGCTTTGAGGGATTTACAGTATCTTTACGGCAACAAATGCAATACAGGAACTAGCAGCTGCCAGGTTATCCGGTGAGAGTCTGTGCGATTTGGCAGAGGTTGACCTGAACCAGGTGGCCTCTTTTTGGCCTGCAGCTCTGCACTGCGTTCACCCGGCGTGCTGAATGATTGCGATAAGCAGCGAGGGCATTTCCCCCAGGAGACTGGCAGGAACTCGTGAGGAAACACACTCTACAAGCCAGAAAAAAAGAAGAGAAAAAAGCCTTTCCTGTAGAGAATGAAAGAAGGATGAAAAACACCAGGCCGGGGCGTGACCCTCACCTCCACGATAAGAATCTACTCTGAGATGGCAACTATCAACAGGACGGGTGAATCTCATAAAAACTGGTATTTCCATCCCACAAACCAAAGACAAATATTTCAAAATAACAAAATTAGATGTATGCATGACCATAATGGCAAGGCATGGATTGCATGGTTATTGTACTACTAATTTATGCTGTCTAAACCACAGAAAAAATGTGTGGAAGCTGCAAAATCATATAGAGACGGACTTAGTAAGTAGGAAAGGCCGCAATAATTTGACAAACTAAAGTTAAAGATACGTATGAGCAGTATTAATTAAGATATAAGTCTAATATTTCACCTACCTGACCACAAATTATAAGAATAAACCCTGCAAATACTGGTCCAGTTTGGCCAACCACAAATGGCTTTTGTTCAGTTTTTTGCACTTTTCTGCTTGATTTATATGCACGTTTTGTTCAGTTGAGTGGCATTGTTTACGTTTAGTGCCACCAATATGGCCTCTGTATTATAAGCTGGGTGTTAAAATGCAAAATAAGTCTTAAAATAGCCCTTTTCTTCATGCAAAATGTATTTGCTTCATATTATTTTTAAAGCTTTTCGCTGATGTTTTAAATATAATATACATAATTTTCGCAGACGAGGCTTAAGCCTAGTCCCAAAGTAAAACGCAAGTCTGAGCTGTTTCAACTGAAAGAAACTTGCATTAATGCCTTTGTTTTGTCTCAAGATGGACACCATGTTTTTGTTCAAAGCCACATTTATAAAAATTACTTAACTGTCCTAATTGAACTATGGCCTAATCCTGGTTTAAGCTAAGACCTGTCTGTGAAACCAGGCCAGAATATGTTGTAAATATTTAAAATGTAAATTTTATTATAACAAGTAACAGCAATGGTAAGCTTGGTGTTTAAAGAGTTTAATTGTTATGCTAATAATGTTACACTGACAAAAAAGGCCCTAAAATACGCTTTTTGTTTATGCCTAGTTTATTTCTTTCTTTTGGTTTTGGGCGGAAACATGACCCGTTTAATGAGATTAACCTGGCTATCACACACACACATGCAATAATTAACTAAATCACTGAATCAAGGCAGGTGTGCGTCTAAGAATACAATCGACCTGCATGAGGTCTAAATTAGGCCCTGTCATAAAACACTTTCTTTACAAACAAAGACAAAGAGTGAAAAAAACAGCTTTTAATTCACTAAAAGCCCTGCCAAAAATCACAACGTGCCCAAGGAGGGATTGTGTATTCAGCCAGAGGAAACAGGTGAGGAGGAAGTGGAGTGAAATGGAGGGAGATTTCACCCTGTGTGCGCGTGTGTGTGTGTGGTTATATGAGAGATTCATGAGTCAGTGGGACTGACGCGCTCAAACCGAACGTGCTTCAAAGAGAAACGCTCGTTTCAAATGCTGCATATTTTCACATGACGTTCATTTCGACTCGAGTGAGTCAATGCTAAACTACGCATCACTGCGATTCAATGACTTCCACAACAAAATAGCTCCTGAGGTCACTGGGTTTAGGTGAACTGAATAACAAGGGGCATTTCAGAGAGGAAGCAGTGCCACATATTGTATTGAATATGAAGGAAGCATTATCTGAAGAAGTGCTTTGTTCACTGATATGAGTTCTTCAATGGCCAACAGCAATAAATTGAGAGTAGGATTGTCGTTGCGTGATACAAGATGTGCATATCAAGCAGGGATGGGTGAATTTGTGACTCAAACACATCTGTCAAGTGCATGGTGCACAACTGTGCAGTGGAAAGAACTACTACGGTGTGTTTGATATTTCATGGCTGAAAACTGCTGTTATTTTCTGTTTTTACAAAACATTTACTGTTAATAATAGCATACTATTGGTGTTATATTTTGCCATTTTGAATTTAAACTGCCTTGACTTTTTGAATGTAAACTGAATGTTTACATTTTGGCAAAGAAATATATAACATTAACATTACTTTATATCAGTTCTGAAAATATGTGACCACATAATAAGCTGAATAAATAAGCCTTCCATCGACGTATGGTTTATTAGAACAGGACGATATTTGGCCGAGATACAACTATTTGAAAATCTGGAACATGAGGGTGTAAGAAAATGAAAATAAAATTGTCGAATTTAAAAAAAAAAAAGTGTTTAAACTTGTCCAAATTATGTTCTTAGCAATGCATATTGCTAATCACGAAATTATGTTTTGATATATTTATGGTAGGAAAGCTACAAAATATCTTTACATAAGCTTTACTTAATATCCTAATATGGCATAGATCATTTTAATATCAAGTACACAATGCATAGGCCTGTAGTGTGATTAACATAAATAATTTTACATTTTAAATGCATACATAACATATGAATGCTGGATGAAGCTGAGCTATACTTACATTATACCAAGGTCTGTTTAGTCCCCATTTGTAAAACCAGACTGGCTTGAGTTCAATCGCACTAAAATATTTACACAACATTCAAAAAGGACAAATGACTGTTGTTATCCGACTGTAATCAAATGTTACAGTGCATTAAACCCCCCTTAACGATGATAACATTTTAAAACCGTTTCAAAAGCAATCAGAATTCCAAGTCGGAACTTTCTGTTTTAAAATTTGGAGGGAGATTTAATGCTTCCATTAATTAGACACAGATATGATGACCCTAAAACAGTCAAAAAGCATCAGATTTATTGGTCTGTCGTTAGTTTACATAACTGTTCATATGTTGTTACGAAAGAGCTGTTGTGTGTTGTATGCACAACTTGAGTGGGTCACGAAAAGGCTCTCCGTTGTGATGTGGTGAGCATGTCTTCGAAACCAGCGTGACGCTGCAGAACGAGTAAAATGACAGAGGCGCATCCCTCTAATCAAGCACAATTAGCTTACGCACCGCTGCGGAAAAACACATTTGACTTATTTACCATTTCGTCCCGGGTTTGAGTCGACACAGATCAGCGCTCGTCTCCTCCATCTGGGATCAATTCATCAGTGTTAGCTTTAAAAACAAACTTGACACAAAAGATGGTGTTTATCTAGAGTCCTATCTGTACTGTGGAAAGCATACGGGAGAAGAAGAGTGGCATCCCTGACTCATCTCGCTGGGACAATGGAGTCTAGCGTGGAAAAAAACCCAGTGACCACATGCAAGAAAAACAGAGCTGCCACAACTCAACAAAGCCAGAGCGCAGCAAAACAATCCTGTAGCGAGCTGCTAATACATTCACAGATGGCCGATCCGCTATTGCCAGAGCTGGTAAAACCGAATGTAATACAACACAAGAGCATGTGCTTTCAGTTTACGTGGAGGAATAGCATGTGACAAACTCACGAAATAGAAAAACATGGAGCAACAAAGAAACTACAGCATACTAGCTGCACGTCAGCCTGCACTTGCACTCTCATGTAGTGTGATGGAATGTATATTATTGAGAGAATCAGTGTAATGACATGAAAACATGAATGAAAAGTACAAACAGATGCAGAATTTGGAACCTCAATCACCCCCTGACAATATTTAATCAAAATTGAAACTTTACAGTAAGTTTCCATTTGTGTACGACATTAACAAAAAAAAAAAAAAAAAAAAAAAAAAATTAAATAAAAAATACTTGGCATTTTATTTTATCCTAGTTTAAGTTCATTTCAACATTTACTAAAACTTTATTAAAATAATCAAGTATCTGTCATGTATACATTATCTACTGGATCTGAGCCAACAACCTAACAATGAACAGAAGTGATATTTTAGATTCTATTGTAGTTTTTGTTAAGATTTTGATAGTGTTAGATTTATTAAATAATACATTCTATACTTCACTTTAAATGAAAACTAAATTAAAATTATGAGCCCCCAGTGTTTGTTTGTTTTGATTTAGTTTTTGATTTTGTTCATTGTAAAAGGGTGTTACAGACGATATGTACATGTCAGTTTTAAGAGTTTAGAGAAAATTTAATAAAAATATTTTTTTTTTCTTAAAATAAAAAATCTAATTAAATTAAAAATAAAAGTAAAAGAGAAGTACAATTTTTATACATATATATATATATATATATATATATAATTAAAAATATTTTTTTTATTCAAATTTTGCAGAAAATAAAAGTTTTGTTGTAAAGTTTTACCAAAATGTTAAATATATAATAATAATAAAAAACTATTATTATTATTATATATATATATATATATATATATATATATATTTTTTTTTTTTTTGTTTTTTTTTTTTTATATATATATATATTTAATGCATGTTCCTGGTTTTATTGTGTTTGAGTCTTACGGTCACAATAATTCAAAGCCATTTTATGTCTAATTTCTAAAATCACACCTAATTAACCTTAAAGTTTAAGAGTTGTATTTTTTAATTTAGCACCAACCTACACAACAAAATATTGAATGCACTGTACTTCCAACCCTTGCAGAATAATTTCCATCCACATCATATTAAATATCTACACCAACTAAAGGCATGTTCATACCAAGAACGATACCTATAACAATATATATATATATAACTATATTAGTGTCCACACCAGTGCACGATAATATTCTGTTTATTAAAAACACAAGCTGCAGTTTTGTCATCTGCCACTTTAAAAGTTCAAGCACTGTCTATAAAATAGTTATTGTATAGGGTAGTTACTATCTTTGGTGTGAACTGGCCTAAAGGTTAACTGAAGTATCTTTTTCAACTTGATGAAGCATCCAACGATTCATTAAGTTGCACTAAGAGAGACAGTTGAGGTTCTGACTAATAGCTAGTCACTCAAACAACACTAGCCCTTGGGCAGACAGTAAGTTTGCAGCATGTTCGGACATAAACGCATGCAATCATCTCCTGAGAGGTAGCCGCATGACTCAATAGAATCTCCACCAGCTACAATACCCTAGACTGTTCCAAATCTCCAGGGAAGAGGCCTGCAACAAAAGAGCATTGATGCAAAGAGCTGACAAAGGTCCGTCATGTGCGATTTTGCAGGGCGAGATGCAGACATTAGCGGGGCTGGAACAACAAGCGCGCTCTGTGGCCAGACATCTGCTCTGCATTAGCGCGGTGCTTACTAACAGAGTGCTAGCATGTCACACCAGCACTCCTCCATCAGAGCCAACGCTGGAGAAGTGCTGAGGAGAGCGAACGATCTGGAAACAGACTTTATCACGCTGCACATCCAGGACAATTATAGGGTCTCCAATAAATCCCAGCTGAAGTTTCTGATTATCTTTCTATTTATGAGAGGGACTTGAACGGAAAGCGCACACTGAGTTCTTGCGCCGCTGCATTTAATAAACAAGAGTGCCAAAAAAGATTTGATTGCTCAAGTTTTTCTTAATTTCTTTTTTATTAGCGCCAAGCATCATTATTAATATTCCTCATACTTACTGTTATGGCTTTATTCAAATCCCTAACACTCAGTGTAAGACATTATTAGGCACATAACTTGTCCTAATACCTCATGTTGAGGAGAGGTGTTATATTACTTTTCTAAGTGATCGAAATTACAATTTTCATCTGGCAAAGAATAAAACGAAACAAAATAAATCTCATAAACTTCCACTAAATTAGTGACCAGGCCACTTTAGGATATTATGAATGTACTTAAGCATAAATTTTAATGTGGAAAGGGGTGTAAATTAATACAAATTATATTCAATAGGCATTTCTATAGTAAACATGGATTTTGTCTAGTTATGCCAAGCTCTAAAATATTTTACCAAGTAGAAATTTTGAAAAAAAAAAAAAGAAAAAAAAAATCTATATACAATTACGAAAAACTATCTTTTGTCATTTGGTCTTTGAATATTGCTGTGGGAAATGGGGGTTTAAAAGGTTGAAAACCACAGGTCTGCATTATAATTTCCTTAAGTTATACTCTAGCAACCACTTAGCAACACTCTAGTAACCACTTACAACACCCTAGTGCATTTTATGTATTTATTTTTAAGTCTAATGTTTCAAAAGTGCACATATTTCAATTCATTGACAGTTTTTCCCAATCAATTATTCCAAAAATAACCATACCGACGACTTTCCTCAAAATTCTAAGTTTACATCCTGAAACTCTGACTCGTTTCCTCTGAATTCTGAGTTTAAATCCCACAATTCAGACTTTTCCTCTTAGAATTCTAACTTTACATCCCAAAATTTTTCCTTTAAAATTCTGATTTTACATCCTGAAATCCTGACTTGTTTCCTCAGAATTCTAAGTTTACATCCCAGAATTCTGATTTTGTTCCTTAGAATTCTAACTTTACATCCAAAAATTCAGACTTTTTTCATCAGAATTCTAAGTTTAAATCCTGAAATTCTGACTTGTTTCCTCAGAATTCTGAGTTTACATCCCAAAATTTTGGCTTTTTGTTTTCATCCCAACATTAGCAAAACCCTAGCAACCACTTACAATTACCTACCAACCACATTGCAGCACTCTGCTACACATGAGCTTTACACATGCAAGATATCATTTTATCATAAAGTCAAATGTTTAATGATATACTGTGCCAACAATTTAGATGTAGAAATACTTCAATTCATTGGCTGTTTTACCAATCAATCATTCCCAAATTTGACACACAGAGGTCAAACAAACAGACTAAATAAATAAAGACACACTCATAAGCATCAAAATCTAAAACAACCCCCCAAAGTGGGTTTACTCATCCAGTAAATCACTTACAAACTGGAAAAATCATCAGGGGGGCTTTTTATGTTGCTGTGGACTATGGTGAATCAAAAAAGGCCTCTGGTCTTCATCATAGTTTACTTGGTACTCTCTATCAACCACTTAATAGCACCCTAGCAACCAAATACCAGCATAGAAGCAAAAACCGATCATATTTTATTCCATTTATCATGATGCCAAATGTTTATTGTGATTTTGTGGAATTTTCAGGATTTTTGTTTAATCCAAAGTTCCAGAATGTGGAAACACTTCAATTCGTTGACAGATTTTCCAATCACTCTTTCCAAAATTCACTATACCGAGGTCAAACAAACATGGACTAAATAAATAAACACACACAGGAGCATCAAAACCCCATACAAACTCGCAAAGTTACATCACAGACACGTGAGAAGAGAAACAAACAAAAGCGAGGAGTCCAAAACCCTCCATTTGGAGTGCTGGCAGGCCGTTTCCTCTCTGACCCTGACAGTGAGCGGCTCTCGCTAGGCCCGAGTGCGTCTCTATGGCGCTGAGGAGACTGACCCGCTGCATAATTAGAGCCCAGAGCCTAACCGCAGGGTAAACATAATGAAGCTGAGCCGTCCCAGACACATACAGCTCTGCCATGCAACCCTCCCTCTTTTTTTCCCTCTCTCTCTTCTTTTGAGATGACCCCTTGGCCTATTAGAAACTCCACCAGGGCTATTAGTCTGAGTCTTAAACAGAAGTGGGCGGTTAAGGGGGGGTTGGGATGAATTCTGTTCCTCCTGAGTTTTCCGAAAGACGGCAGAAGCTGTACGAGGCTGTTGTCACGCACACTCTCCTGTAATGTTAGGGCTGCTTGTTGTGATTCATTTAATGGATATAACATTCGAATGGACTTCACATCCAATCCAAACTTTGATTCAAGATTACTTTTGAGTTTTGTGTTCTGTTAACGTTTAAAATGGCTGAAATTATACACCTGCTGTACTTCCAAAGGGGACCTCAAGATTTTTTTCCTTTGAATTGTGAGTTTAGTTTCCAAAATACTGACTTGTTTCCTCAGAATTCTGAATTTACATCCCATAATTCTGGCTTTTTCTCTTAGAAGTCTAAGTTTACATCTCAAAATTCTTACTTTTTTGCCCTCAGAATCTCTTTATAAATGTTTCGTTTTTTTACTTAGAACTCTGAGTTTGCATCCCAATATTCTGACTCGTTTCCTCAGAACCCTGTTTACATCCCAAAATTCTAACTTTTTTCCTTGCAATTTTAAGGAAAGAAGACAATTTCAGGATGTAAACTTAGAATTCTGAGGAAAAACGTCAGAATTTCAGGATGTAAACTTGTAATTTTAAGGAAAGACGACAATTTCAGGATGTAAACTTATGCGTTTACATCCCATAATTCTGGCTTTTTCTCTTAGAATTCTGAGTTTGCATTCCAAAATTCTGACTTGTTTCCTTAGAATTCTAAGTTTATGTTTCAAAATTTTTACTTTTTGCATCCCGATATTCTGACTTGTTTCCTTAGAAATCTGTTTACATCCCAAAATTCTAAATTTTTTCCTCAGAATTCTGAGTTTACATCTTAAAAATTCTTTTTTTCCTTAGAATTCTGAGTTTATATACCAAAATTCTGACTTTTTTCCTCAGAATTCTGAATTTACATTGATTCCTTTTGTTTGCTTCTGTTATTAAATAAAAAATATATTAAAAATAATTATAAATATAAATAAATATAATAAAAATAAAATAAATATATTTAAAATAATTTCTAATTATTTATAAAAAAAAAAATTCTGCAATTCTGACCTGGATATTCGAGGAAGCCTAATTTTAAAAGTATCCAACACTTTGAAAAGCCATGTAAAACACTCAGGTTAGACCAGAGGCTTTCTCATGCCCCTTCCATCTAGCTATCTTTCCCAAACAAAATAAATAGTTTCAAAATCTTTACTTGGTCCAAAACAGCCTAAAAGCTCCTTTTTTTTTTTTTTTTTTGCTTTAATAATTGCCTTTTGGGGTCCTAAACCTGAACGTCCCCTCTGATAAGGCTACAGGGTGTGTCTGGCTACCAGGCAAACACGACACATCCAGCAACAATGAATCACTGATGAATCAAGTGCACTTGTTTACAGTAAATGCGTCATTCAGCATTCTATAAGAGTACATCTCTCTGATGACATGTGATTGTTCTGGAAGGATATTATTTTAAGGGAAAAAAAAACTTTGAAAACAAAACAAAAAGTTGCTACAGGCAGAGTGAAGTATGAGACATAGCTTAACAATTAAATCATATTTACACTAGCATTCACAGGTGTGGAGACAGTAAGATTTCTTTTTTTATTATTAATCAGCACAGCTGTTTTCAATGTTTTGCATCTCAAGAATAAATTACATTTTAAAATATATTCAAGCAGTAAATAATCTTTTAAAATTTTTATAACATTTGCTTTTTTATCAAATAAACAGCCTTAATGAGCAAAAGAGAGTTAAAAAAAAAACTTTAAAATTTAAGTGTAGGGAAAAAAAATAGTGTAAATGTACTGAAAAAAGTGTAAAACGTAATGCTCAAACACTTAACCCAAAGTATGAGCAATAAATAGTACTGTTGCCTTAACAAGCACCCCTAATAAATGTACCGTTGAGCTGTTAATGAGCATGTCTGGACACTCGCCTACAGGTATATCTTTCAAGAGGTTTCCAGGTCTTGCTCACTTAAACAATGACTAAGGTAATTTTACGCAGCAATAACCAAACAACGATAGCCGGAGCAGATAAGGCTCTATTTGCATTCTGAGCTCACAGAGACGACCTCAATCAAAACTCTGTCTTTTTACACTCCTACAAACAGAGGCTACGAGAAACTGTTCAACTTAAAATCCTCAAAAAAAACCAGCATTGGCTAGTTTCGAAATCTATAACAAGCTAAGGTCTGACACAACATAATAAACACAAATACTACCAGACAGAACCGTGTCCAACTGGACAGCTGCCCAAACAGGAAGCATGACACAGTACTGGAGTCCAAGAGGTGAAAGGCAATAATTTGTCAACGGAGGTATTAATTATCTCAGATTTCACCAATACAATAACAGAACCTTATCGGAGTCAGGAACGTCACCAAACAGAGAAAACAAGTTTGCATGTTTATATGGATAACCAAAGATGGACATATTGTACTAGGATGGTTATATTTGCATAAGGAATATAAAATCATAGGATGAGTCATACAGGACTGGACATTAATCTAACAAGATCATATCTGTATTACAAACAGCAAATGTGTGAATTGCTCATCAGTGCATGGTAACTGCAGTGTGAATATTAAACGAAACACCTGAAATTTCATATATAGTGGGTCTCTTGCGACATATTTAGAAAATAAATTTCTACTCTCCAAAGAAAGATCATAAATCCTTTCATTAACGGCTACTGACGCTTGTATAATCTAGTAATGGAGAATGAGATGATGAAAGACGAAAGTGTGAACACCATATCAGCCTTGATTCTTTAAGAAGAACCTTGATTTCTTGACTGCTGCTGGAGTGATGCAACATTAAGAAATACAAGTTATGAAAATAAAGCTCCCAGAGTAAACATTTCCCTCATTAAGGCCCTGATCTGCAGAGACTTGCGATGGCGCTGTCTTATGAACGCTCCCCTCTGCAGCACCTGATTTTAAACTCTGATACGAGAGGAGGCGGCTTCCAAGCGCAAATTCAAACCGGCTTCCCTGGACAGACAAAGAAAGCCGTTGCTCTAGCGAGCGAAAATATTTCATCATCATCAATCTCCTGCGCTTGATCCTATGGTGTCACCTCAATATTACTCACCCCCTGACAGTACAGACGGTTGAACTCGTCTCCAATGCGCCGCAGCTCCCGAGCAACCGCCATCTCCCGCCCCATGGCTTCGTCAGGTGCTTCCATCTGCACGCGCTGATGGCTAGGTTCGGCAAACCATACCTCTGAGAAAGACAAAGGAATTCAATTTTAAGTCACTCTACAACAAGCTCATTCAAACTTCAAATGATAGGGATGAACAATATGAGCAAAAACGTATTTTATTTAATTGATATTGATATACTAGTGCTGATCGTGATTAATCGCATACAAAATGAATGTGCGTATATTCAGTATGTATATATAAATGCACACACATAGAGTATATATTTTGAAAATGTTTACATATAATTTTTTTTTTTCTTAAATATATACATGCATATGTGTGTATTTAAATATACATAATAAATATACACAGTGCACACTAAAACTTTTATTTCGAATGTTTAACAACTCTCATACATACAGGTGATTAAAACACTAAAAATAATAACAAAATGCCTTGATGTCCAAAGTAAAGCTAGGTCTTTTAAAGATAAGGGTTTTTTTTTACTTATTTGCATTATTTGCAAAAAATTAGTGTAGAAACAAATTTCAATCTTAAACTGTTAGCAAATTTCACAATTAATTACAAAGAAATGGCAAGTAACACTGAATTTAAGTGTAATTCTGAAGCAGATAATAAAATAAATAAATTGCAATAATGCTTCCAATCATTTATAACTTTTATAATCATTTTTACTTTTTTATAATGCAAATATTAGGTGATTTAAAAGCACAAAATGTTAATAATGAAGCGTCCCTTTTATCTTAACACAATGTTCAATGTAAAGGTGAGTCTATCATAGATAAATATGATTTATTTTTATTTGAAAAGTTGTTAGTTGCAGTGCAATAGGAAAGATTTGTGAGATCATTAAGACTAAAGATTACGAAAACAAGTTTTGCGCACAACTGTATTGTGAAGGCCAGGATTAAGATGAAGAAACTGAGGTATTTTGACTTAAGCATTAAAACAACTACAAATCAAAATATTTCTTATTTTAATTCATCCCTCAACAGTTTTTTCTTCTTTGAAGAACCAGAGTTCACACTGTCTTCATACTGTGAAACAGAAGGCCAGGATTAAGAATCCAAATAAGTTTAATTTATTAATAATAATAATAAAAAAAACACGCACACCATGCAGGACGCAAATTCTCTAACAAAACTTCTACTCTTGTATATCGCATGGCATCGTCTGATGCAAACAACCTCCTCTGCAGCCTCTGGTTCGGTTTTTCCACGGCCATTATCATGATTAAATATTTGCCAACGGTGCTAAAATTACACCTCCTGTCAGTTGTAAGACAGTAGCTGAGGTTATTATGAGGCTAAACACTAATATCACCCAAATTCTGCCTGAACTCAAACTGATCTCACACTATGACTCAAGCGAGAAGCACTTTGACTGTTTTTTCACTTTCGCCTCATTCTCTCTTGCCTTTACTACACCGTGTCAACAACAATAACATCTCAAACGAGGATATCTAAATCAATATTGCAGTGGTCAGATGACTGCGTGCCCGCAATTAAATTTATCTTTGGACAGAATACCACAAGAAGTACTCGAAAAAAGGGCACAGAGTTCATACGTGTGAATATCAAGACCTTGTGCCAACACAATGCAGCAGCTAAAGGTATAAACAAGAGGCCACTGGTAGAGGAACTCTCCTGTCGAGCGAGCAACAGATGAGAGTCCTGATAAGTTATTGTTGTTTCTCTTCGCCATTAAGAGTGGCTACAGGAAGACAATTATCGCCATCTCATATCTCCTGGCTCTCAATAGGGAAAACAGAGATGGTTGGATCTCGTGTCTAGCCTTCACAAAAGACAGGCTAGTCTATTTTGACTGCGCGCACTAAGGCCGATTCTCCGACTGCTTTCTTAAGGCCTCGGTCACGGCGAAGGTAAACAAGAAGACAACAGGCAAATCAGCTCACTCCATCTGAGGCATTATGAGAAGATGGGTCACACGCTGTGGTCATGCGTCTCAGGTGCACCGCGTTTGCAAGATATTGTGAATGAACCAAGCGGTAGGTTCATGCATGTGCAAGCACATTAGGCAGTTAACAGAAAGGAAATGCAGGTTATTTCTTTTAGAGGAGCTGTCATGAAGACAAATGAGTCAACTTGGCTTTAGGCAGAGCTGCGCTGATTCTAAATGAGAAGAACATGCTTTCTGGAACACATTCTCAAGACAAGTGCACTGCCAAGCATCAAAACATTATGCTTATCACTGCGCTAATGTGGAAAACTGAGCGCCAAGTTAAACATCCAAAGCACTTAAATGGATGACATGCATAAACTGTGAGATGTGACTATATTCATATTTTTATGCACCTTTACTTCACCTGTACAATCTGTCACTGTCTATTTGGAAGGTTTTTTTTTTACTTTACAGACCCATTTTAGACCTCGAATGGACAACAAAACCAGTCATATGTAACAAGGGTGTATTTGTAGCAATAGCCAACAATACACCGCATGGGTGAAAATTATTGATTTTTCTTTTATGCCAAGAATCTTTAGGATTTTAAGTAAAGATCATGTTCCATGAATATATTTTGTGATTTCCTACCACAAATATATCTAAACTTAATTTTTGATTAGTAATATGAATGGCTAAGAACTTTAAAGGCTCCAGATGTTCAAATATCCTAACCTAGACATATCCTAACAAACCATACATCAATGGAAAGCGCATTTACTCAGCTTTCACATGATGTATAAATCTCAGTTTTTGTTTTTTTTTTAAAACTGACCCCTGGTTTTGTCGTCCAGGGTCACATATAGCTATAAAATGGCTAGGTTTTTTTTTGCCAACACTTGATTAACCTTTGTACAATGCTTAGCTTATTACTAATGTATTACATTTAAACTTTATAGTTTCATATATCTGTCCACTGACCCCCAGGGGCCCAAAACCAAACCGCGCCTTGCCCTCAAGAATAAACGTTTGTTTTAGATAGATTTATAAATGATACTTCAACGCATTATTTACTTTAATCGCAATAAAATGATCAAAAATCAGTAATTATGAATGATTCATTTCGTCAGACTATGGAAGAGCGCGCGTGGGATTCAAAGCTCAGTCACACCAGGGGCGGGAAACCTGCAGCCGGCTTCAATTTTGAAATGATCCAATTCTTAACGGACTAATCCACTGAAAGAAACCCGTTATGATTCCTCGCTGTTCGTCGCGTCACTGTCGTGTTTACACACCACAAAACAGAGCCTTTTTTTCTCCAGGGGGCTCTTACCATCATTTTGGTCGTCTTGCGCTTCGGAAATATTGGGCATTAGCGGGGAACCTGGCACAGAATCGCTGTCGACGGAAAAATAGCCACTAGATGACCTGGAGAAGGTTCGGCACATCGGTGACCTCGACTGGTGACTATTCGACATGGAAATCCCTCCCCTTAACGGGTCACCATCGCTCGGCTGAGGGAAGTCAAAGTGCTCGGAGCGCAAGACAGCTCCGCCACCGGCGCTCTCTCCGCTTCCCCGCGAGGCCGGGCCAATGGCCAGCGTTTGCTCTCTGCAGAACAAACAAAACACTCATTACTGTCTTTTGCAAGCGTTGCGAAGAGGAATTGTGTGGATTGTTGGCAGAGGGGGGGTTGAATTTCCAGTGACGATTAGCATGCGTTTGGAAACCCAGCTGGCAGCGAACGCTGCAAGTAGTAACCCGGTAAAGTGCGTCACAAACGAGCTCCACTTCAACTTCCTATTTCTTCCTTACAGCAAAACAACCTGCATTCTGGGATAAAACACTATAATGCGCGAAGCGATCGCGATAAAAACACCGCACGGCGCGTCGAACTCGCGCTGTAGCGGAATCTACACGCATTCGTCTTTGTTTGTTTCATCGTTCTGGTCTAGAGAGGTTTATTAGGTCGGGCTTTTTAAAATGAAAACACATTCCGCAGTTCTCCGTAAACCACTTCAGCGTTGCCGGCTTATGCAAACCGCGAAGCAACCATGACAAAACAGCGACAAATATAGGTCTAAAAACACAAAACAAATATAAACCTAAATAAAAATAGAACAAACGAGTCACCTACCGCTATATTTCTTGCACCGGCACTTGTCAGTCACAACTAATACGCACTTTATAAACAGTAGAAGCGCGAATTAGAAACACGCACACGCATCGCAGTTTCTTTCTTTGGTTTTCTTTATATGTTGTTTCGATGTCACTTGTCGGCGAGTTGCAAAGTCAGCATTTCACTGACAGTAATGAATACTGTACTGTACGAGCTGGGAGTTGGGCGCGACGTCAACTCAAACGCGACGTCTTTATTACTAATTTTCACTGCTGTAATGCGTAGCATTCTACTGTTATGAATCGCTAATGAACGAGCGTGGAGTTTCATAGCGATTTATTTTCACTGAGAGAGCGGCGGCGAAACAATATCGTGCGCACCAAAACAAAGTTTCCTATTAATAGGAGCGCGTCGACGCCTCCAAGTGTTCAAGCTGAAGCAGACAATAGCGCGAAGTTATGCGAGTAACAGCGTAGAAATCCGACAGATTAATCGATCGTTAAAAAAATAAAGAGCAATAATAATAATAAAAGCACACATCACATTCCAAATCGCTGGGAACATTTCGAAAACAAAGCGCGAATAAATGTCTTTTACACTCGTGGGCAGGTTATCGCCTGGCGTACATCTGTAGAACTTCAACAACAATCGCGGGTTTCCTCGTTTTCTGACTTATTTTCAATGGATAGCGGAAAAGAAAACAAAGCAAACAGGTGCCTGGTGCTATCCATCGCAAAACAGTTAAATTATTCACTCTGGTAAAATGTCAACACGTATGGGCCACTGAGGGGAGTGGACTCGTTTACTACACTTTTGTAACTTCTGTTGTCTTTGCGACATTGTTTGGCTGGACGCTACGTAAAGCGGCCAGACAGCGCGCATCTGAAGTTTCACTTTTTTTCCCCTCGCCGCCGCGCGCAACTTTGTCTTTTGCGCGTAATGCTTCGCTAGAATAAAATATCAACACGGAAAACAATCCAAGACGGTCCTGACAAATAAACAAACTGATAACACGATTTTACTAAACCCTTTGGGTTTTAAATCACTGGGATCAAATGTTATAACGCGTATGTTAATGACATAGAATCTTCTATTGCATTGAAACACAATATTGTGCAAATAAAAAGAGAAAAAGTGCACAAAAAGTTGTCCGAAAGAAAGCCGGCATACTGTACGATACGCGCGTATGAACTCACCTGGACGTGTCAGACATATCCGCTGCGGCAAAACGCGTTAACGCATCATCTCAGCGATTAAAAACAACAAAACAAAGAGTAATTTTCGAAATATCCAGATTAAAAAAAGTGTTGTAAATTAAAAAAAGCACAATTCCAAGAGCAAACAATCGATGCCTTTGAATCTCTCGATGTATTTGTTTCCCCTGGAGCAGCTGTCATGTAAGATCCTGTTTGAAAAATGTCCACAGGATTGTTTTGAATGGTCTCTTTTGTCTCGGTGTCTTCTTAAGTGCACTTCCTTGCCGAGGCTCACTCTCATGCGTCTGCTGCTCAAAGAGAGCAAGTCGTTCTGAAACTATTGACTGAAGTGAACACTCCACAGTAGAAGCTCTGAGGCCACGCCCACAAGGCAGGGCTTGTAATGGTCAACCCCAAAGGGGTTGGGATTTTCTCAAACCACACCATCAGGCTCCAAATGTACACAAACACTTTAGATTAAACTAGAACAAAAGCACTATAGTTCTTCTTTTGCACTGGCTAGTCTCTTCTGTGGTATATTTTATGTACAGTCTGGTGGTATAATGTTTGATCACAAGTGGCACAAGTCACAAGCGAGGCATGGGCATTTTGAAATCTAACACTGCATGCAAAACAAACCAGGTTCACAATTACATAATAAGCATTAGGTATGCGTGTTATTATGTTATTAATTAAATTATCCACTATTTGTGGAACAATATGACAACATGCACCTTTTACAGACAAACACAATTAGGAAAAATAGTTCTAAATATATCCAGTTCTCCATTAGTGTACGTTGACAAATGCAGAAAACCTTGATATTACAGAAAACGCAACAAATTATTTGCAGAACATTAAGGAACTTTCATGTTGCTGTTCTTTGCAGACGTTTAACTGACGTTTTTGTGAAAAGACTGTTTCCAAAAAACTTGAATAAAATAATTTGGTCCAAACTTAGTGTATGACAAAAGCCTAAATGGGCATCGTTTTGAAAACCCAGACTTAATTAGAACCTATAATCAAATGTATTTACCTTTATTTGGCTTAATTGGTAAATAAAAGTAATGGCAGTTGCTCAGAGTTACTCTGCTTTAAAAGTACTTTTTTTCTTTCCTTCACAAAGCATTCCAAAGCAATCTTGTACTTTTTACTGCACTACGTTTCATATTAAATATCATTTAACATTTACATTAGAAATCTAGTACTTTCTTGCTTTAACTCAGAGATTTACTTGAGTACAAGAAAGTACAACATTTTTAATGTTCTTAAGTATTAAAGGTAAAAAACGGAATATTTTTGAAATGCAGTGCAGTAAAAAGTACAATATTATGTTGTGTAGTGTATGAAGCATAAGGTGTTCTTCAAAGAAAAGATAACCTTTGGTTGATAGTAGCATTAAAAACATTATTATTTGTCCAACATTGTAGTGTGGTTACTGTTTTCTAATGTAGTACAATTGCATAAATATTAAAAAACTTTGTGTCATGTGATGACTAATCACATTTGGGTATTTCTTAACATATTATTCAACTAAAAAACTGTCTCTTAGCACTTATTTATGCTGTTACAACTCAGAATTAGGCTATGGGAGCTCCCTTAGCTTTCTATTTAAGATCAATTCAGTTAAAATGTGACCCTGGACCACAAAACCATTCAGTCATAAGCTCAATAAATGCGCTTTCCATCGATGTATGGTTTGTTAGGATAAGACAATATTTGGCAAAGATACCATTTTAAAATCATAAATCTGAAAAATATTGAGAAAAGTCATCCAAATAAAGTTCTTTACAAAATGTCTTCATGGAACATGAATTGTACTTAATATCCTAATGACTTTTTTGGCATAAAAGAGCTACAAATATACCCATGCTACTTAAGACTGGTTTTGTGGGTCCAGGGTCACAAATCATTGAAGAATTAAATAAAAAAAACAAGAACCTGTATGATAGACATAATGTGAAATTCCCTTCTTCATACACTCTTAATAATAAAGATTCTTTATTGGCACTGATGGTTCCATTGGACAAAAGGTTCTTTAGATGTTCTTCACACTAAGGAAAATGGTTCTTTGTGGAACCCAAAATGGTTCTTCTATGGCACTGTTGCGAACCCAACCCTTTCGAAGCTTTATTTTTAAGAGTGAACAAGAACAAGTAGTGTTGTGACTACAGTATACATTTTCTCAGGACCTTGGCCATTAGCAGTGAGTTCTACCATTCTTCTTGGCACAAAGCATGATGCTTAATCCTAAAACATCAGCTATGCATTTATAAGTGCATTGAACCAGCAACCTGAAATCACTTAATTGTTCTGTGACATTCTCATAAAGCCATGTTCATTCTCTCATTTACAGCTTAGAGAGTGGCTGGGTGCCGCCGGGATACTGCGGCTGCGGGTAGAAGCCCCATTCGGCCCTGGGATTGGCGACTCCAGCGATAGGAGCCTGGATGCAGCAGGACGGGATGTTGAAGTCATCGACCACCTTCAGCGCATCATCCTTCACCGATCTGCACAGCTCCAGAAGCTTCAAAACAAGCAGACCATAATCACATGAGGGTTAATGCGGCGATTACACAACTATATCATTATACAACTGGATGTTTTCAAGAAAATGTGAGTAGAGCTTGCCCAATGAGTAACCACCGACAGTCACGCTCCGTAATAAGTTGCACAAGTTTTCATTCATGTCTATAACACAAACCCTGAGGGACATGTTGCATGTCAAAACTTTTATACTTGGGGTTAAGGATTTAACTCCCGAGTATGATCGATAGCAAACACCACTAATGATGCTTGATGCTAGTGTATACAAATAGGGATAATTCTGAACTCACCAGAAGAAAGATTTGAGAATTTTCTGGTAAATTTCACAATTACAAAAGGACATGAGATTTTGAAGCAGAAAAGCTGAATTAGGTTTTTATACTCTGCACAGTCCAATAATCGTTTATGTACTTAACTTAATAGCATTTCTACTAGGTGTACACAGCAATTTATCACAGGAAATATATAACCATAACCATTACCCTTCTATAACAGCACCCTCTGGTGGACAAAGCAACACTGAAAAACGTTCAACTTTCATTTCTTAAAATTCTGTTTCCCAATTCGGCTTAAACACACTGCTCCATCAGATGAAGCGGCTGTGGTGTGAGCAGAGACGTTGATGTGTGAGTCATTCATGTGTGAGAACACAGTCAGACTGTCATGTCCGGGTCAAGAGAACAGGAATGAGATGTTCCTGCTTCAGCTGAAGGAGATCACCGTAATGTGATAAAAGACAGAAATTACTCACCACAACCAATGTTTTGAGAAGAACCACAGCATGCTGGATCATATGACATACTTACAGTATAAAAAGTCTGGATTTACTGTATTTAGTGTAACATTCAGATACTTGTGTACTTTTTTACATCTCATGGTCCCAATGTGACAGTTTGACGTGTTTAGCATCCTAAACTTCACCTAAAAGACATTTTTTTTAAATGATTATTGGTTGTGCTAAATTTGTAACCCTATGATAGACTAGTTAAACCAAAAACAGGGGAAAATACACTGATATATACTATAGTAGTAGTGTCTTGTGCTCTTTAAGAATGCATTTATCTGATAAAAAAATAAAATAAAATCAGTAATATTGTGAAATATTATTAGAATGTAAAATAACCATTTCTATACCATTTATCTATTTAAATATTTTAACATTTAATTTATTCCTGCAATATAATACAGAATTTTCAGTATCATTACTCCAGTCTTCAGTGTCACATGATCCTTCAGAAATCATTCTAATATGCTGATTTGCTGCTCATGAAACATTATTATTATTATCAATGTTGAAAACAGTCATGCTGTTTCATATTTTTGAAATGCCGTGAAAACTCTAGAAACTTTTTTATTTTCAGTATTCTTTGAAAGTTCAAAAGAATCACATTTATTGGAAATAGAATCTTATTTAATATTATAAATATTTACAATTATTCACTTTTGAATAATTTAATGCATCCTTGCTAAAATAAAAGTATTAATTTCTTATATAAATACATATATATGTGACCCTGGAGCACAAAACCAGGCATAAGGGTCAACTTTTTTTAAAATTAAGATTTATACATCATCTGAAAGCTTTGAAAAATCTTTGAAAAATCATATGACATACTGACTGTATAAAAAAAAAGTTTGGAATTACTGTACTTACTGTAACATTGAGATATTCATGTACTTTAAAAAAAAAAAATCTTTAAATCATTCTAAACTTGATCTAAAACACATTTTTGATTTATTATTGTTCTTTAGCCCTATAATAGACATATTAAACAAAATAACAGGGGAGAAATACACCAATATACAGTATCTCACAAAAGTGAGTACACCCCTCACATTTCAGCAACCATTTTAGTATATTATCTCAAGGGACAATACTATAAAATATATCCAAGTTTAATTTCTAAAGTAGTCAATGTGCAGTTTGTATAGCAGTATAGGTTTACTGTCCTCTGAAAATAACTCAACATACAGGGGTTGGACAATGAAACTGAAACACTTTTAGACCACAATTAGTATGATGTCGGGCCTCCTTTTGTGGCCAATACAGCATCATTTCATCTTGGGATTGACAAATACATGTCATACACAGTAGCCAGAGGGATTTTGAGCCATTCCTTTTCTAGAACAGTGGCCAGGTCACTATGTGAATCTTGTGTAGGAAAACGTTTCCTGACTCGCTCCTCCAAAACATCCCAAAGTGCCTCAATAATATTCAGATCTGTTGACTGTGCAGGCCATGGGAGATGTTTAACTTTACCTTCATGTTCATTAAACCTCTCTGTCCCCAGTCTTGCTGTGTGTATTATGTCTGAACCACTGGGTGCACACAGTCAACCTTCACACTTTGCTCTTACTGGTGGAATGTGGGATAAGTGAAGTTTGGCCACCAGGCTGCGCAAATATAGCCATGAAACCTCCAACACTATATTGGCCAGTGTTTCAGTTTCATTGTCCAACCCCTGTACATCCATTATTGTCAAAATAGCTGCCAACACACCCTAAGTGATAACAACAGTATGTCGTTTAACCATGCAAAGCCACATGTCCTGTTCATATTTTTGTCTGCTTGACAGAACCATACAAAGTTGTGTATCTTGTATTAGAGCAGTTCAAAATTTGAATTGGCAGATTGAATAGTTATACAGTAATTACTGTATCTACTGTAATGTTGAGATATTCATGTACTTTTTTTAAAAGTTATATGGTATTTTGATGATAAACAATAAAAAGTTCACGCTCATGTTATTTTGTAACCTGTCCATGCAGAGACAGCTACGGAACACGGGCGTACTTGTTTAGAAATAAGACTAAAACTATTCAATCTGCCTATTCAAATTTGGTGCTTTAAGTACAATTCGCTCATACTGACGACTGAATGTTCAACATGGCACCTCATGGCAAAGAAGGATTTGAGAATTAGAATTGTTGCTCTCCACAAAGATAGCCAAGGCAAGAGGTTCAGTAACACCCTGAAACAAAGTTACACTACAGTGGTCAGGGTCATACAGAGGTTTTCCAAGATGGGTTTCATTCGGAATAGGGTCGATCGATCAACTAAGTTGAGTACTCGTTCTGTGCGTCAGGTGCAGAACCTGGCTTCAAAAACAGTTGCATCAGTGCTGCCAGCATTGCTTTAGAGGTTGCAGAAGTAGAAGGTCAGCTTGTCAGTGCTCAGACCATACACCACCACTGTAGCAAGTCGGTTTGTATGGGCACCATCCCAGAAGGAAGCCTCTTCTGAAGCTGGCTCACAAGAAAGCCTGCAACCAGTTTGCTGAAGACATCCTGTCCAAGAGAATGAATTACTGGAACCATGTCCTGTGGTCTGATGAGACTAAGATAAACTTTTTTGGCTCAGATGCTGTCCAGCATGTGTGGCGATGGCCTGGTGAGGAGTACCAAAAAAACGGTTTCCTGCCTACAGTCAAGCATGGTGGTGGTAGCATGACTGTCTGGGGATGCATAAGTGCTGCTGGTACTGGGGAAACATGGATTCTATTATGTACTGTACATTCTGAACCAAAACATGATGACTTCCCTTCAAAAACTTGTGCGGATGGCAGTTTTCTATCATGATAATGACCCCAAACACACTGGCAAGATGACAACTGCCTTGCTGAGTAAGCTGAAGGTGATGGACTGGCCAAGTATGTCTCCAGACCTGAACCCTCCTGAACACCTGTAGGGCATCCTCAAGCGGAAGGTGGAGAATTACCATGTGTCTAACATCCATCATCTCCATGATGTCAACCTGTGCAGCTCTGGTGAATTCCATGCCCAGGATGATTAAGGCAGTGCTAGATAACAATGGCGCTAACAACAAAATACTGAAACTCTGGACAGAGTTTTGACAAGTTCACTTAGGGTGTACTCACTTTTGTTGCCAGCTATTTTGACAATAATGGCTGAATGTTGAGTCATTTTCAGAGGACAGTAAATCTATACTGTTATACAAGATGCACATTGACTAATCTTAAAATATATCCAAGTTTTATTTCTATAGTGTTGTCCCTTGAGAAGATATAGTAAAATGGTTGCTAAAATGTGAGGGGTGTACTCACTTTTGTGAGATACTGTATACTATCATCTGTAAGATTTTTTTTAACTGTTCTTGAAAGTCTCTTATGTTCTCTGAGGCTGCATTTATTTGATTGAAAATCAAATAAAACCTTTTTTCCAGAATTTACTATAACATTAAGTTATTCATATACTTTTTTTTTTTAAATCTCATGGTCCCAATGTGAGAGTTGACATGTGTTCAGCATCCTAAACATAATCTAAAACATGTTTTTTAATTATTATTAGTTGTTCTAAATTTGTAGCCCAATGATAGACTGATTAGACCGGAAAACAAAAAATACACAGATATATACTATTGTCAGTAAGATTTTTAAACTGTTCATGAAAGAAGTCTCTAACACTCTATGAGACTGCATTTAATTTAAAAATACAACAAAAACAGTAATATTGTGAAATATTATCAGAATTCAATATATTTTAATATATTTTACAAAAATAAACTACTGAATTTTCTGCATCATTACTCCAGACTTCAGTGTCACATATTATTAATGTTTAAAACAGTCATGATGTTTAATATTAAAAACTGTAAACATTTTCTTTTTTATAAAAGTAATAAAAAGTATTCATTTCTTATATATAAGTGACCCTGGACCACAAATCCAGTCATAAGATTTTTTTTTTTTTTTATTTGAGATTTATACATATATCAGCATAACCAGTGTTTAGAAGAACCACAGCATGCTAGATCATATGACATACTGACCGTATAAAAAATTTGGAATTACTGTATCTACTGTAATGTTGAGATATTCATGTACTTTTTTTAAAAGTTATATGGTATTTTGATGATAAACAATAAAAAGTTCACGCTCATGTTATTTTGTAACCTGTCCATGCAGAGAGGCGTACTTGTTTAGAAATAAGACTAAAACTATTCAATCTGATTAAATGATAGGAAAATTTGATTCAAATAGAGGGAAATGCACAATCAGACTATTCATCTCCTGTCATTGCTTCATTCGTGAGGTGTCGCACTGATTCCACAGACATCCTGCGTGAGTCACAGAACCTATTTTCTCCCACAAGGCCTGACAAAGAGTTAATTTATCGTCCTGACACTTTGGCTCCTGCTCAACTCCTCCAGAGCTCGAGATGAAAGACAAATGATCACAGGCTGTCAGTTTTCTGCAAAGCTCTGCTTGTGTATTTTGACTTTTATAACCCTGTACTATGAAACCCCCTCATTGTTCTGTTTGAGAAACACTCGCTTATCTGTGGCGCATTAACGGTTGAAATATGTTTGGACATGTCTTGCTCAATAGCCGTCTGTCCAATGAGGAGTCTGAAGTACGTCTGACCTCTCTCGTTCTCTTTCGCTCTCTCTTTCCAGATCGGTTGAAAAGAAAGTAGCTTTATGTAGAGGTTACATGCACCACTGAAGCAACGTAGAGATAAGGGGAGAGTGTGTAAACAGAGTGGGAAAGAGATGGCATGAAAGAAGAGACAGGGAGACAGAATGGAAAATTACCCTCTGTGAAGTGAAGAAGTAAAGTTAAGTCAAATACGCAGTGTCATTTGATCAGCTTTTAAAAATAAGGAAGAAAAATGTTTGGAGCTCATTAAAGCAGCAAAAAACACTAAATGAAGATTTCAGATGCAAAAGCCTTCTTTAAGAAATGCATTTTTATCAAGCTCCGATGTGGTTTCTACCTAAGTACCAGTACTTCTGATTGGGCTGAGGCTGGGATTTTAGTGAGTTTGAAGTAAATGTATTTGATGGAAGTATAACATGTATCGAGAGCAGTCACTTAGTACCATTATCTCATTTTTGACCAAGATGGCTTTTAGGTTTTTTTTTGCATGTGAACTCTTCAAATATAGTCTGACTTGAAGTATAGAGCGTTTTTATGACCATAAAATCTGATTAAGCCTTTGATCTGCAAACATGAGATTAAGCTTCACCACTGGACTGAAAAAGGGTTGTATCGCCATCACAGTGGCTGCTGATGGTTTTTCACAGAAAATTAAGATGTTCTGGCACTTTTCAAAGACAATGAGGGGCATGATGGTATGGAGATAAACTCAAGGACATAGACTCAGACGTAGCCTGAGGAAAAATGTCAGCTGTGTTAACACAACAAAAGCAATGTCAGTGTTACTGCTGAAGCAGGCCTGTGTTGAGCTTGAAGTGATTCAATCAGTGCAGAGCTGAGAAATCTCATGCGTTTATTAAAATGACTACAGTGCATGTGTATGGAAAATGTGATTTGATTATTCAGGGAAGCAAATCACAAATGAAATCTTTTAATGTCTTATCTGTTTCTCCTAGAGAGCAATTAGATTAAATGCAAAGCAAATGGAGACTATTGCCTTTAAAGGATTAGTTCACTTTCAGAACAAAAACTTACAGATAATGTACTTTATCCCCTTGTCATCCAAGATGTTTATGTCTTTCTTTCTTCAGTCATAAAGAAATTATGTTTTTTGAGGAAAACATTTCAGGATTTCTCTCCATATAATGGATATGTATGGTGCCCCCAACCAGTTTCAAAGGGCTCTAAATGATCCCAGCGTGAATCGTTATTTTCAAAACAAACTGACAATTTAAATACTTTTTAACCTCAAATGCTCGTCTTGTCTCGTTTCTGCGATGCGCATGCGTAGTCTGTGTGATCCGGGTCAATACAGTTAGGGTATGTCGAAAAACTCCCATCTCGTTTTCATATTCAACTTCAAAATGGTCCTACAACGCTGTTTTACCTTTTTTGTAAAAGGCGTTTGATCTTCTTTGTATGTTTATTTTGTAAACACTGGGTTGGCAATGTAGGGTGAATTTGAAGACGACGACAAGCTTTTGAGGTTAAAAAGTATATAAATTGTCAATTTCTTTAAAAAATAACATTGTTTTGCTAGATAAGACCCTTCTTCCTCGGCTGGGATCGTTTAGAGCCCTTTGAAGTTGCATTTAAACTGAATTTTGGAAGTTCAAACCTGGGGGCACCATACATATCCATTATATGGAGAGAAATCCTGAAATATTTTCCTCATAAAACAATTTCTTTAAGACTGAAGAAAGAAACACATGAACATCTTGGATGGCAAGGGGGTGAGTACATTATCTGTAAATTTTTGTTCTGAAAGTGAACTAATCCTTTAAGTCTCTTGCTTTTCTCCTGAGATGGAGTTATTTCATGTGTCTCGTCTCAAGTTTTGGAGGAGATGTCAACACTGATTCAAAATTTGAGATCTCAACATGACTACATTTCTTGTCAAGCTCATCCAAACCCAAATGATCTGTGCCGATTTACACTTCAGTTCAAAACACTTCCATTTTGGGTCGGTCAGATTTGTTGATGTTTTTTTTTTTTTTTTTTTCTGCTCACCAGATCTGCATTTATTTGATTAAAAATACAGTAAAATTAGTAATATTATGAAATATTATTAACATTTTAAAATAGTTAAAAATGTTTAAAATAGTTAAAATGTTTTCTATTTGAATATATTTTAAAATGCAATTTATTTCTGTGATGCAAAGCAGATTTTTCAGCATCATTACTTCAGACTTTAGTGTTACACGATTCTTCAAAAATCATTCTAATATGCTGATTTGCTGCTCAAGAAACATTTATGATCATTATCAATGTTTAAAACAGCCATGCGTAGTCTGTGTGATCCGGGTCAATACAGTTGATGTCGAAATGTCGAAAATCTCATTTTCGTCTTCAACTTCTAAATCGTCCTACATCACTGTTTTACCTTTTTAGTAAAGGGCGTTTGATCTTCTTTGTATGTTTACTTTGTAAACACTGGGTTGGTACTTCTGCAGCATTGTAGGACGAATTCGAAGTTGAAGACAAAAACGAGATGGGAGTTTTTCGACATACCCTAACTGTATTGACTCGGATCACACAGACTACACATGCGCATTGCAGACACGAGACAAGACGAGCATTTGAGGTTAAAAAGTATATAAATTGTAAATTTCTTTAAAAAATAACAGATGGTCTCGCCTGGGATCGCTGATAATAATCATAAATGTTTACAACAGTTTTGCTTTTGTGGAAACTGTGATACATTCTGCTATTCAGGATTCTTTGTTGATAGAAAGTTTAAAAAACAGCATTTATTTGAAATAGAAATCTTTTGTAACCCGTGTTACATGTTTTTTGACGTTTTTTAAAGTAACTAGTAAAGTAACGCTTTACAAAAAAATATCCTTGTTACATTTTGCATTTTGTTTTCCCATTTATTGACTGACAGCTCTCCTGTCCCATATTGAGAAAAATCAGGAGAGCAACAGAGGCTTTGTGTGCGTTGTCTTTGCGGCTAATCTTTGATGATCCATTTCAAACAGACTAATAAGCAAAAATGACTTCAGATAATGTAACATTTGTGCTTCATTCTTTTTTATTGTCAAATAGTGTTGCACTTCCTTTTCCTACAGTTCCTACAGTGTTAATTTTACTTTTGGTGTTAAAGGGCTTTTGCATTTGCTAAAAATAGCCCTTTTCGTTAAAAAACAAACAAGTAAGCCCTGCCCAGATTTAAAAAGTAAATGCATTACTTTCCATTAAAAGTAACTAAGTAACGTAATTAGTTACTTTTTTAGGTAGTAATGCATACTTTTAAAAGTAACTTTCCCCAACATTGTTTGTAACATTAAATGTACTGTCACTTTTGATCAATTAAATAAGCATCTGAGATCTTTTGATCAATTTGTCTCAGCATCTGAGACAAAATCGCTACTTAAATGATACAACTTTATGAAAGAGCAGTAATACAGTCTTTCATACTGCGTTTTTTTGCACTTCCACAAAAATCCCCCTTTAAACAGTAATCCATTACTCATAAGTCATCGCATAAAGCTTACAATTAAAACTAAAAAACAATTTCCAACACTGCCTCTCTGTGTTGGGGTGAATGTGTGTGTGTTTGTGTGTGTTCAGTGAAGCATGTGAGTCTGGCTCTAATGTTGACACATGTAATGATAGGAGTGTGTGTACAATAGGACTCATTCTAAACAGCTAGAGCCACACACAGAGAAATCACACGTACATGTGAGGATCTCATCCACGGATACTGTCCTCAGCGCTCAGACCCCACACACAGTCTTACTCATTCAATAACATGCCCATGGACATTTCTTCTGCCTCACTCAATACCACACACATACACTGACTCACTAATTAGTAAGTCAAGTCAAGCACTCTTACTACTGCTCATACTTTGGTTAGTGACCTGAACAAACCCTTAACCTGAGTATTAAACTTTAATGACACTTCAAATGATTAGGAAATACAGAAGTGACTCTGAATTGGACTTCAATCACAAAAAGTTGACTTGATCTTTAGGACTACAAGAAGAAATATTTCTCGCACTATTGTGACTGATAAAAGGGAGTCTCTCATGCACTCTCTGTTATGAAAACAAAGGCGATTTTCATATTGAGTGGCATTTGCATACACAGCGTTCACAAGTTTGAGGTCGGTACGATTTTTGAATGCTTTTGAAAGTCTCTTGTGCTCACCAAGACTGCCTTTATTTGATCAGTAAAAACAGTAATATTTTGAAATATTATTATGGTTAAAATGAAATGATATTTTAGAATTTAATTTATTCCTGCGATCAAAGCTGCATTTTCAGCATCATTACTCCAGTCTTCAGTGTCACATGATCCTTCAGAAATCATTCTAATATGCTGATTTGCTGCTCATAGAACATTTTGATTATTATCAATGTTGAAAACAGCTGTGCTGCTTCATATTTTGTGAAAACTCTTTTTTTTCTTTGATGGTAGTATTTTCAGATGATAGTATTTTTTTCAGTGTTCTTTGAAAGTTCAAAATAACTTTTATGCCTTGCTCAATTTAATGCATCCTTGCAGGATAACAGTAATAATAACTAAAAAAAAAACACAATTCCTCAAACTTGTGAACAGTAGTGTAAAGGGAAAACATTATCTTTTGATTCAAGTACAACCTCATGTTCAATCAATTCCAACAATACACAACCAGTCAAATGTTTTTGAACAGTAAGATTTCTAATGTTTCTTAAAGAAGTCTCATTTATCTGATCCGAAGTACAGCAAAGACTGTAAAATTTTGAAATATTGTTACTATTTAAAATGGCTGTTTTCTATTTGAATATATTTTAAAATGTAATTTATTCTTCTGATTTCAAAGCTGAATTTTTATCATTACTTGTCACATGATCCTTCAGAAATCATTCTAATATTCTTATTTGCTGCTCAAAAACTATTATATTATTATTATTATTATGTTGAAAACAGGTTTCTTTGATGAATAGAAAGTTTAGAAAAACTTTAGAAATCTTTTGAAACACTATATATATTTAAAGTATCCTTGCTAAATAAAAGTATCAATTTCTATCATTTCTTTCCATAAAAAATATAAATACATAAAAATAAAATAATAATACTAACTCCAAGCTTATTTCAGATAAATGCTGATCTTTGGATCTTTCTATTCATCAAATAAATAAATAAAATTACTCAACTGTTTTAAATATTGCTAATAATAATAATAATAATAAATGTTTCTTTAATAGCACATCAGCATATTAGAATGATTTCTGAAGGATCATGTGACACTGAAGATGAGTAATGCTGCTGAAAATTTTGATTTGATCACAGGAATAAATTACATTTTAAAATATATTCAAACAGAAAGCAGTTATTTTAAATAGTAAAAATAGTTTACAATATTACTGCTTTTCCTGTATTTTGGATTAAATAAATGCAAGCTTTGTGAGCATTAAAAATCTTACTGTTCAAAAACTTTTGACCGGTAGTGTGCATTCTTTAAAATTATATTAAATCAACTGCTGAAACTTGCAGCAAACTAAAAGCTGTTAATGAAAGTGATTTAGACTGAAACATCTGTTCATTCAGTACTGTTTCAACAACACAGAGCTGTTCTGGTTTGTCTTCAACAGTCACTGACTCTTAGATCAATAACAAAACATAATGCCAATCAAAGCTCGCTGAGCCTGACGTTATTTGCATGGCTTATTCCACGGCATGGAAAACTAGATGATAGGCAAAGATGCTCACTCTTATCTGTCCAAAACATGTTTTCATCTTGTCCGTTTATAGATCCCTTCTTCAGCAAGTCCCACTCAACTGAAAATGAGACAAATATAGGGACTCCTAACATAAACATTCAAAGTCCCAGAGGAAAATGGGTTGCTCTTTTACAACTTGGAGAACATAATGGAGTTCTCAGTAAAAGTAAAAAGTAAAGACAAAGACAAATAAGTCAATAGTCAAAAAGTAAGAGCATAAAGCTTAAAAAAATGAGTAATCTGCTAACAGGGAATGTTCTCAATAGTTTGACTAATGTTATGAACAAAAAGCCTTTCAGTAACGCTAATAGTTGTTATTTAATAGTTTGTTCAAAGATCATCTTTTTCATTAAATATTTGTTTAAAGTTATCTGGTCTTTCATAATGTTCTCAGAACCTCAGCACAAAAGCGTTATTGATACATCATGGAACGTTTTTCTTCTAAAACGTTTAAGTTGGATGTTCATGTAATGTTTTTAAAATGTTACTACTTGTCAAAAATAACATTTCAATAATATTTGCATGCTGATTTAACGTTCATATAACTAAGAAAAAAAAACTTAATTTAAAAATATTTTAAAAACTATATTTTAAATTTTTAGTTTTTTTATGTTTTGAGAACATTTAGAAATGATGTTTTCAAAACTTAACGAAACGTTGCAAAATGTTCTTAGAATCTATTTTTTTTAGCTGGGAAATTATCTGGTTCTTAATAATATTTTGCACAAAAACATTATTTATACATCGATCATGGAACTTTTGAATTCTGAAACGTTTTAGTTGGATGCCTAACATTTAAAAAATGTTAAAACTATACAATGTACAAATGTACGACGGCGTTTTAATGCCAAAAAAAAAACAATCAAAAAAAACAAAGATTATGAGATTGAAGTTGCAACATTTGTGATGTGATCTGAGAAAACCCAACACATGGTGAAATTTGACCTTTTCTAGGTTTTGAGACCATATGAAAGCTGGGTTCAAGCCCTTTCCAAATTTTGTCCCTTTTTATTTTGTCCGTAGCTTGAACGTAACGTAAATTATGGCTATTTGAATTTGGCTGATAGCTGATTTGATGATTTTCAGGAATGGAATTTTGAGAAAAACAGGTTTAAAGTGAGACATTTTACTTTTACTTTATGGATTTAATGAGAGCTGTCAGGAGCGCTATACTGCATTATTACCCAAACAGACTAACGTCTGTTTTCCATTGTTTATCATAGGCATAGTTGCAGCATTAGAGAAACACACTGTCATTTCTGCCTGCTCCAATAAAACGCTAAACAAGTGAATTTCACCAAGATATTTTCAGAGATGATAGACAAGATGTTATAGAATAATAATTGAATGAAAATTTTGAAAAGAAAAAAAAAAAAACGACAGATTTTGTTTAATATTAAAAGTACCAAAAGCACAAAGCTTATTGCTATTATTGGCTGGTCCCAATCTGGGCCATTTGTATGTGCAGGCTATATTCTCAAAATATTCTAACTTTAATTGCTACGATTTAATTCTCTAAACATTTTGACTTTATTCGCAAAATTTTGACTTTATTCTCAAAATATTCTGACTTTATTCTTGCAATTTTGACTTTATTCTCTAAATATTTTGACTTTATTCTCAAAACATTTAGACTTTATTCTCGAAACATTTGACTATTGTTGAAATATTTAGACTTTATTATAGTAATTTTGACTTTATTCTCAAAACATTTAGACTTTATTCTCGTAATTTTTACTTTATTCTCGTATTTTCGAGAATAAAATTACTTTATTCTTGAAATATTTAGGCTTTCTGATATTCTCGTAATATTACAAATTTATTCTTGTAATTTTTACTTTATTCTCGAAATATTATAACTTTAATCACATAATCTCAGAATTTATTTTTTGTTAACGTGGCACTAAAATGTTGCATACAAATGTTACAATAGAATGTCTAGGGAACATTCAAAAGTAACATTTGCAAAATGTTTGCAAAATGATACAATGGAATGTTCCCGTAACATCTGTATAACCAGGTAAAAAAAAAAGGTAAACCATTTAAAAAAAATTGGACATTTTGAAGTTTCAGCGAACATTCAGAAATAACATTTTCATAATTTAATGGGAACATTAGCAAAACGTTAATCGTAGAATCATTTTCATTTATGCTTTTGAGCAATGTAGCTCAGATCATTTGGCCTAAGAAGTGCTCACATTAAAACTTTTGATTGCACACTGGGACCAAATGTGCCAAATCTCAATATGTTCTCCAGGCGTAACAGTTGAAATATTAGAGATCTGGTTTGTGATTCTTATGTGCGTCCTTAAGTGAACAGCAGCTAATTATAAACAAGCGATCGGGTTATTTTCGCCACGTTATGCAGCCTGTCACATGATAAATTATCTTCAATAAGCCATTGAAAACATATAACAATAGTTCATATGAGCGCGCTGAAAGGAACCGTAAGCACATGCCTTCAGTCACGTGCGGCGGCCGCTGCAGTGGCTCTGGGAGAACAGAGGGGGTTGTTTGCACAGAGACAGCGGCTGTGTTGGGTTTGTTCGAGTGGTAAACATGCAGTAAAGCACCTGCTGACCGCATACTGACAGACCGGTGTCGACCCCGCTGTCCTCTCGGCTCCTGTGTGGGAGAACCCCAATGAAGCCGCCTGGCTGTTTAATCACAGCTAATTGTGAACAACTGGGCAATTTACAGGTGGACAATGGTAATGTTCACATTCTACCACTCTCTGTAAACCCTGGATAATGTGCAAAGGGTTAATGAGGAGATCTAATCCAAAACAGCCTCCAATGAGCAGCAGAAAGGCTTTGCGCCTCCTTAACTGCCTGAAGACTGATTGACAGCATGCTGATACCCTCCTGATGTGGCTGCTGGTCAAATTCAACCCATTCGCACTCACAAGGCATCAAAAATTGAAGCATGGTCTCTTATTAAGACATTAAATGTGTCCCTAGGTGACGAGCAACTAGTAACTTCATTATCAAAACAAGAGGGATCATACAAAATGCATGTACATATTTGTTTAGCACTGACCTGAATACGATTTCACATTTAAGACACAGTCCACAAGAGAAAATAGTAGTTTAATTTATAAAAAAAAACTCCTAAGTTTACATACACTTGATTCTTAATACTATGTTGTTACCTGAATTTTCCACAGCTGTTTTTTTTTTAGTTTAGTGATAGTTGTTCATGAGTCCCTTGTTTGTCCTAACAGTTGTGTCAAAACTGCCCACTATTCTTCAGAAAAATCCTTCAGGTCTCACAAATTCTTTGGTTTTCAACATTTTGGTCTTTTGAACCCTTTCCAACAATGACTGTATGATTTTGTGATCCATTTTTTCCACACTAAGGACAACTGAGGGACTCATGCAACTATTACAGCAAGTTCAAATGCTCACTGATGCTTCAGAAGAAAACATGATGCATTTTTTTTTTTTTTTTTAATTTAAAGGTCAGGGTAAATTTAACTTATTTTGTCTTCTGGGAAACATGTAAGTATCTTCTGTAGCTTTTGAAGGAGAGTACTAAGTGAAAAAATATATAATATTTAGGCAAAATAAGAAAAATGTACACATCTTCATTCTGTTCAAAAGTTTTCACCCCTGGCTTTTAATGCATTCATTTTGTTCTGGAGCATCAGTGAGCATTTGAACCTTCTGTAATAGTTGCATATGAGTCTCTTAGTTGTCCTGTGTGTGAAAAGATGGACCACAAAATCATCATTTTTGGAAAGGGTTAAAATAAACAACAATGCAGAAAAAACAAAGAATCTGTGGGACCTGAAGGACTTTTCTAAAGAACAGCGGGCAGTTTAACTGTTTGGACAAACAAGGGACTCATGAACAACTATCACACAAAAAAAAAACAACAACAAAAAAAAAACACCGTGGATCATTCAGGTAAAATAACGTTTTAATCACAACATTCTTAGAATATTAAAAATAAACTTTCAGACATTCAAACATTTCAAAACAATGTTCCCATAACCTTTTTTATAAACTTTGTTACCCGAGTAATTCTCTGCATGATGATTTTTTGTGTATTTATACTTAATATACTTAATATATTGTTGAGTACCTAACTCCACCTCTACCCTAAACCTAACAATATAAAACACATAAGAGTCAGATGAAAGTACAGTCACAGTTTTGCAATATTAATGTATTACAAACAGAGTTGGGGAAAGTTACTTTTAAAAGTAATGCATTATAATATTGCGTTACTCCCTAAAAAAGTAACTAATTATGTTACTTAGTTACTTTTTATGGAAAATAATGCATTACATTACTTTTGTTTTACTTTTTAAATCTGGACAGGGCTTTTTTGTTTGTTTTTAATATAAAAAACAAAATGAAATTGAGTGAATAAGGCTAAGGCTAAAGGAAAATTAAATTCACATCTGTACAGTAGAACTGTAGGAAAAGAAAGTTTAACATTCTTCAGCAACGAGAAAAAAAGCACAAATGTTAGTTAATCTAAAGTAAGTTTTGTTTATTAGTACACTGCAAAAAATGCTTTTCTTACTTAGATTTGTTGTCGTGTTTCCAGGAAAAATATCTAACGCAAGTTAAACCACAGTAGTAACGCAAGTTCCATAATAATATTACTTTTTTCAAGTAACAAGTAAAGTAACGCATTACTTTTTAAAAAATTTTTTGTCTTGTTTCCAGCCAAAAAAAAAAAAAAAAAAAAATCTTAAATCAAGAAGGATTTTCTAGACAAGTAAAAATTATTGTCTTGTTTTTTCCTGAAAACAAGTCAAAATTAAGTGAGTTTTTGCTTAGAACATGCAAAATAATCTGCCAATGGGGTAAGCAAAATAATCTTTTTCGAACTTGCTCCCAATTGGGAGATTATTTTGCTTGTTTCAAGCAAAAACACTTAATTTTGACTTGTTTTTAGGAAAAAACAAGACAATAATTTTTACTTGTCTAGAAAATCCTTCTTGATTTAAGATTTTTTTTTTTTTTTTTTTGGCTGGAAACAAGACAAAAAATTTTTTAAAAAGTAATGCGTTACTTTACTTGTTACTTGAAAAAAGTAATATTATTATGGAACTTGCGTTACTTGTAATGCGATACCCCCAACACTGATTACAAATGAGTCATGTTGCATTCAAAGTGTTCTGAAAGTATACAATATCTTTATCCACAGTTTTAATGGCTAAAATGTTCCTGTTCCTTGAATGCAGTCACATGTCATTCAGAATATAAATTTGAACTTTAGAATGCATTATTGCAAATTATTGCGGCTGTTCAAATCATACCACAACATATAATTGTGTCATAATGACAAACTTACACACCGCTATATCATTTCATGGTGATGCATTTCCTATGCCTTTCACATCTGTGCGTTGATGAAGTTCTCTCATTTGAAAGCGAGTGCCTAGTTCACTGAAGTATAGTTACTATCATGTGACACTAAAAGTGCTTGACCATGCTTCAGATTTGATGCCTTGGTAATGAAAACAAGTTGTCAATTTAGTAAATACCTGGTTGCGGATCTGTCGGCTGGTGTTGGGGGTCAGGTAGTTGTGCTCCAGGTACCACGCTCTCTCCTGATACACCAGATTAGTGCCATGAAGAAGGCAGAACTGTAAGAGAAACAGGAAAAAAAAGACACATTAGTAACAATTTAACACAAAGGCCTGATTTAGCATCTGATGCATATCTAATATTAACAGGCTGCATTAGTCGCAATGCAGTGCACACTGAATGGCCACAAATAACAAAATGCATTACGTGTACCGTTTAAGCGCCTACTTTGCAGCAAATTGCATGGTGAACTCCGCATAATAAAAGTGGGAATCGATTCCAAAAAAATATTCAAAAATAATCAACTCCTCAGTCCGATTCATTTATCAGAACTGGTTTGTTTTAAAAGAATGATTGTAGCCATTCTATGACAACTCATGATATGTCACGCTGAAACATTCAAGTCCATTTTGTGAATGCATAGCTGATTTTAGAATTAAACAGCCCAAGTACAACTGGTAAAACACAATGCAAAGCTATTTATCAGCTTGATCTTTTGAAATATAGGCTTATATGAAGCAAATTAAGGGAGTGAATGCTGTCAAAACACTGCAAATTAAACGCTGTCTGAAAAGTCTGTCAGGCCTGATATGTAAGTTCCACATGCAGAAACAAACAGCACTTTCAATTCAGCAAATCTGACTGGATCCAGACGATTCCAGTGGTTTACAGCTATGGTTTGAGGTTTGGGTTCAACTGGATGTAAATGTGATGCTCCTCCTTGTGTATATTAGATTTCATGAGAATCAAGTTGTAAAAATGTTAAAATCCAACAATCATTCTTCATCAACTAATGACCGCTGTCAAAGGAAATATTCAATGCAGCAACCTAGAAATGCAGTCAGTTTTGTTTAAATGCTGCCGATGCAAAATGTCCTACATCAAGAGGTCACACCAAAAATAATAATTATAATGCTAAATGTATATTAGCATCCACACCCAAGCACAATAACGTTTTGTTTATTGTAACTGTGAGCTGTCAACAATATTGTTATTGCTGTGGTGTGGACTTCCCTATTCTCAGAGTATTAGAACAATTATTAAAACGTTATAGTTATCATTAGTTCCTGATTGTAACATTGAAACATTTTCTGTAAAGCTGCTATTAAATAATATGTATTTCCTGCTGAAAAAAAAACAAAAACAGTAGACACCATCACAACATTTGCAATGGTTTTATTGGTTATATTAGGAATTGTATTGGTTTTAATGGAAACTTACCCTCTGGGTTTCTACTGGTAATTGTTCGCCTTCTATTGGTGGCTTGTTAAAACCACAAAAATCCAATGGAATATGTCTTAAAACACACTATAGAAAACATTTTTTAATGGTTTTAATAGTTAAAAGTTGATGGTTTGTAATGGTATTTGTAGTGGAAACCATTAGAATTTCTGTGATGGTTTCTATTGTTTTTTTCTCAGCAGAGTTGTAAAAATGCCATACGAATAAAGATTAATTAAAATGAATTTAATTAAATTGTTACTGTCCTTATTGTGAACAGACCTTTTGTCTTGGCTAACTGGATTTTCAACTAAAAATAATATCACTTCCAATGACAGTTAATGTGTAAATCCACCCGTAAGCCACAATGAAAGACAGTTAAAGTCATTTGTTCAACTAAAAGTTACATTTCTGTCATACTCATGTGATTGCAAACTCGTATAACTTTCTTTTTTTTTCTGTAGCACATACAGAGATTTTCGGATAGTCAGCGTTTGACGTATTTCACTTTCATAATGAGAAATATTTTCTGTATATTAGGAAAGAGTCGGGCCCCGTTTGTTGTGCAACTGAACAAACTTTTGCAAACCACCATCTTCGTTTTAAAAAAGGGGGGGGGGGGGGTTCTTTAGAATTTTCTTCACTTGCATCAAGAGTTCTGAATGGGCAAAGAACCAGAAATGACAGGAAGAGACCATCAAAATACCATTCAACTACCATCTGATTTATTGGCATAAAAAGAAGTGGCCATGGGTTTGATTTCCAAAAGACAGCAAAACTCGATAAAATGTGAACCTTCAATGCATAAAAGCAATTGCCAAATGCAAAAATGTTTAGAGGGAAAACCTTCTAATGAGCAGAGCAGGTTTGACTACTTCAGTAATTTCCATGAGTACTAATCTTAATGTTTAAGCATATAATGATATTCTAGGGAACTGTGTCCTTTTTATAGCAAAAGTTTGGACAGGACCCTTTTTTATTCTAACATGACAATGCCTCCTCTGTGTATAAGGCAAGGTTCATAGAGAAATGTTTGATTCAGTCAGTGTGGAAGAACTTGACTGGTCTGCATAAGCCAAGTCCTGATCTCAGCTGAACACCTCTGGTGTGACTTTAAATGCAGACCTTGAGCCAGAAACTCATCACCAAACAACAACATACACTATATAGACAAAAGTATTGGGACACCCCATTCTTTAGAACAGAAAAAGGCATTTCCAAAACTGAAGCAACAAAGATGGAAGCATAATTCATGTATTTAAAAATTTTATTTCACTCATTAGAATACTTTTGGCAATACAGTGTATAATATTAATTCTCAGCACAAGGATATAAATCTGTTCTCAATGAGATATTGTTCACGTGCAACTAAAGGCTGTAATTCACTACATGGCTTTTGCTCAGATCTGGATGAGTCAACTCTACTTGCCAAAAGTCAGAGAAGATTTTGTCTGATTTTACAGAAAATGTTTCTCCGTTAATACGTTGTGTTCAGAAAGACTTTAAAAGCCTGGTAGTGTGTGATCCTCTACCATTTAATGGCATAAGTGTATAATGCCAAGTGTTTTATAAGATTTTAAAAGCTTTGTAGTGTATTCCAGTCTTAAAGAAGAAGTTCACTTCCAGAACAAAAATGTACAGATAATTTACTCACCCCCCCCTTGTCATCCAAGATGTCCATGTCTTTAGGTCATAAAGAAATAGTTTTTGATGAAAACATTTCTCTCCATATAGTGGACTTCTATGGTGCCTGTGAGTTTGAACTTCCAAAATGCAGTTTAAATGCAGCTTCAAAGGGCTCTAAACAATCCCAGTCGAGGAAAAAGGGTCTTATGTAGCGAAATGATCAGTTATTTTAAAAAATTGACCATTTATATACTTTTTAACCTCAAATGCTCATCTTGTCTAGCTCTGCATGTACTCTATGTATTCCGTTTCAAGACAGTTAGGGTAAGTTGAAAAACTCCCATCTTATTTTCTCCTCCAACTTCAAAATCACCCTTTTTTTTGTAAAGAGCGTTTGATCTTCTTTACACTTTCACTTTGTAAACAGTTGGTCGTTACTTCTGCAGCGATGTAGGATGATTTTGATGTTGGAGGAGAAAATGAGATGGGAGTTTTTCGGGGTTCCCACACCTTGGTTAACTTTAACTTCAAGGACCTTTCAAGGACTTTCAAGGTCCGATAGCCTCAAATTCAAAGACTTAGTGTGGGGGCACATTTCAAATGAGAGCAAGGTTACATCGTGTTACCTTGTAAAATACGTTGTTACAGTTTTCATGTGTCAAACACAACTATGCAAAAAAAAGCATTTTATTAGAACTTCACAGCCTATTTTTGCAATGTTTCATGGTGTGTCTGAGAAAAAATAAATAAATAAAAATTTCACAGATTCTCAGATACAATTTTCAAGGATTTCAAGGACCTGTGGGAATCCTCTAACTGTCTTGAAATGAAATACACACGCAGAGCTAGACAAGACGAGCATTTGAGGTTAAAAAGAAAATAACTAGGGCTGTTAAGCGATTAAAATTTTTATTCTAATTAATTACATGATGTGGCGATTAATTAATCTAATTAATCGCAAATTAATCGCACATCAAATTTGGCTGAAAAATTACTCCCAAAAGATAATTTAAAGTCATTGTTGTGTAAAACGTCAAACAGACATTACAAAAAAGTAAATATTTAGTTTATAAAATGAATTACATATGCTCTTTTGTACCATGAGGGTGAGTAAATGATTGTCATTTTTGGGTGGGTGAACTATACCTTTAATAACGTATTTCATTAATTTTATTAATATTACTTTGGAAATATGAAATTATTTCTTAATGAAATGATACTCTAAATAATAAAATAAAACTGCCAGTTGGTGGTGGTAAATTCATTTGATTCATTCAAATGGCTGATTCATCAGCAGATCGATCGGATTGTAACATCAAAGTACTGCAAGAGCTATAGAAAACGGCTTTCACAACCAAAAGCTGGCCGCTGGGTTTAGTGCAGCCCTTCAGATACAAAGCAAACTTTTAACTCTAAGCGCGACTTGCGCATCAGTGGTTTGCTCCGCTGCGCGTGCGCTTTGGTCAACGCAGTGAACAACCGTCCTCCGCTGCGCTATGATACTCATTCAAGGCTTGCGCGGCACGGGGACAGTTGGTTGATGCGTGACCAAAACGCACGTGCAGCGGAACGAACCACTGGCGCACAAGCCACACACCCGCGCTCAAAATTTAAAATGAAAGCCTCTTAATGTTTTTGAAATAGCTTTCGTGGTACTTTGATTTCATACACTGTCTGTGTGTTGCTTGGAGACGAACAGTTCTGCTCTCATTTGCACTCGTGTGGTCGTCGATTGCACTTATAGCCTATTGCTTGTGTGATATTGCTTAACTATATCATTTAAGTATGAGACAAACTTTTTTGCCCCATATCTTAAATTTTAGGGTCATTCTAACTACGTTCTCTAAGCTCCATCAAGCAGTGAGTTGTTGCACTGCCTCATATTTGTCATCAATAAACTGAATGAAATGTCAGATGACCCACATAGGTTTGGGGTTGGGCCAGTGCGTTAAATGCGTTAATAATTTTAACGCGTTATTTTTCACCGTAATTAATTAATCTAATTAACGCGTTAAATTACCAGCCCTAAAAATAACCAATCTTTTTACTAGATAAGACCCTTCTTCCTCGGCTGGGATCGTTTAGTGCCCTTTAAAGCTGCATTCAAACTGTGTTTTGAAAGTTCAAACTCGTAGGCACCATAGAATGGATATATGAAGAGAAATCCTGAAATATTTTCCCTTAAAACAACAATTAAACTTGACAGACTTTGACAGATCAAATCTTCATCATTGCACCCTGACTTCTGGAAATGGTTTAAAATGATGATTTCCGCCACCATTTTTGTGTGCAATACGCACCAGATAGTCTACGCATGTTGCGTCGCCATCTAAGTCTGAGAGCATTCAGAATTGGCACAATGCGAGGCCGAAAAATGTAAGTGGAAAATACGTGCTGACCCCTGTATATGTTATGTTATTTATGTTCCATATCTGAAGGACCCTACACGAGCTGTAGGCCCCTTCACATGCATCAACTTGAGTGAGTACAGGATGTAGTACAGAAGATGAAGGGGATGGAAAAACAGTAGCGGTACAAGCTAATATCTCTTCTCCTCAGAGGTGAGGTAGCAAGCAAACCACCTTAGTGCATCAAAGAGCTGGACAGGAAAAAACAGAGCATGCAGAGCAATCAGTTTTAAAGCATGGACACTAAGAGGAATAACATAAATAACGTAACATGCACCTTATCCTCTTGTTTATTAATTACCGCTGGTTCAAATATAAACGTATAGAGAGGCACTGGATCTCTCTAGCTCTCGTTCTGCGTTTTCCTCCTATGCAAAGCATAGAATCGATGGCTTATCGCTGAGCCATTAAGTTTCTTATCAGTCAACGCCGAGTAAGCGTTCGGCTAAAATGGAAGTCACCTTGTTGGCGTGTCAGCTATGGGAACTGAAACTATCCGTGTTACGCACAATCATCATAACAACTGAATAGTAATTATTAAAAGCTTAAAGACCCCAAGAAATGTCTTGACAAGAGTAGTTTCCTTTCCTGTTTTGAAATAGGAAGTTGGGAACAATAAACAACCAGTTACGTCACTGCCAGGAACTATCATTTGCTACTTGCTAGTCAGAAACAGTTGATATCAGAGGGATATTTTCTTCCTAGAATGAAATGCTTAGCTTTTCACCATTTTTTTTTTTAATAAATAAGCTTTCCATTCATGTATAGCTTATTTATGGACAGGACAATTTTTGGTGGAGATGCAACTATTTGAAAATCTGGAATTTGAGTGTGCAACAAAAATCTAAACATTGAGAAAAATCACCTTTAAAGTTGTCCAAATGAAGTTCTTAGCAATGCATATTACTACTGAAAAATTACGTTTACTGTAGGAAATTTACAAAATATCTTCATGGAACATGATCTTTACTTAATATCCTAATGATTTTTGGCATAAAAGAAAAATCAATTTTGAACCCATACAATGTATTTTTGGCTACTGCTACAAATGTGCTACTTAAGACTGGTTTTCTGGTCCATGGTCATATATAATAATTTGTATGTGCATATTTTATTTTATTTTTTCTCAATAAATACATTAAACATTGTAAATGAAAAGTGAAACAGAAATGTAAAACTTAATTTTGAAATCTAAATTGTCATATTTTAGGTTTATTGCTAGATAAGCATATAATATTGAATGAATGAATGAATGAATGAATAAATAAATAAAGTTATTGTTTAAAAAAATCAATTCCACTTGTGGTGGGATTTTCACTTCCTGAACTTTTGCACTCTATAAACAATAAACCAAAAGCAGTTAGTGTATATTGCACAGTATTCAATAAGTACTAAGTTAGTATTCCATTCCAAACATAAACGTTCAAAAATACTTTCAGTATTTGCACTTTTTGCCCTGGATAGATGCTATCTAGAAACATGCATTTTGAAATGTCAGTGAGGTAAGGTCACAGGTCCCATGACTGTGCGAATCGCAAGCGTGCTCCTCGGTGCCAATAACAGCAACAGAAGTTTGAAGAAACAGGTGGAAGTGAGGTTTTCCTGTTCCTCACTGGCGCGCTTTGTCTCTCGATCACAGGACTAGTGTGACAGCACACCTCATGACCTGCCACGAACCAGGTCATTATCTGAGATTTATTCATGCTAGCTGTTCTCAAGAGGGCCTGACAGCTGCTGTCAGCAGGTCTGAGATCAGTGTGGTTCTGCTCCGACGCGCAGCAGCTAATCTGATACTCATATGACTGCAGCGCACATCCTGATACTGCAGCGTCATATCACTGCCAGTGAATGACTGCTGAAATCATTTTATCATAAAGTTACATTTCTGTCATCCTCATGTCATTGCAAATCTGTATGACTTTATTTCTTTTCTGCAACACATACAGAGATTTTAGGCTCAATGTTCAATGTACTGAATGTACTCTGTTTTGTTTATACAAAGTAAGTAAGAGTTTCAGGCTCATAATAGCCTAAATTTCTGCTTTCATAGTGCTTTGGTTCTCTTTATTAATTGTAATTCACACAGGTTTCAATTGACTTACTTAGGTGAGTAAATAATGACTAGTCTAGTCAGTATAAAACGCATGACGTATTTGAACACATTTCACTTCTATAATGGTGAAATATTTTCTGGATATTAAGAAAGAATAGGGCCCGTTTGTTGTGCAACTGAAACCACTAACTGGTTTCTTTAGAATTTTTTTCACTTGCTTCAAAATATTTGCTTTTTTGGGGGTTCTGAATGATTGCACTGGTGTTCTAGGTGGTTGCTAATGCATTGCTTTGTGGTTAACAGGTTAAGGTGTTCTAGGTGGTTTCTATAGTATGTTTAATTGTTTTCTAATTGTTGTTTTAATTGTTGATTGTTACTTGGTTTTTCAGGTGTTTGATGAGGTGTTGCCTTGTGGTTGTTAAAGGGGTCATTGGACGCCCACTTTCCACAAGTTGATATGATTCTTTAGGGTCTAAAAGGCTTACTGCACCCCAGAATGAAAATTTAGTCATTAATCACTTACCCCCATGTCGTTCGAAACCTGTAAAAGTTTAGTTCATCTTCGGAACGCAATTTAAGATATTTTAGATGAAAACCGGGAGCTTTGTGGCTGGTCCCATTGACTGCCAAGTAAATAACACTGGTCACAAAGACACTGGTTTTACAAAGCTACTAAAATACTTTTTGTATGCAAAGAAAACAAAAATAATGACTTTATTCAACAATTCGTCTCCCATTTTGGAGAGTATTCACTGGACGCAAACGGCGTATGCTGTTCTCTGTCATTTAGATTTAAATGAAAATAGCACACAGCTGACAGAGAACAGTGTACGCTGTTTGCATCCAGTGAGTACTCTCCAAAATAGCGCTACGGTGATGCAGAGGAGACAAATGGTTGAATAAAGTTGTTTTCTATGCGTACAAAAAGTATTCTTGTAGCTTCGTAATATTATGGTTAAACCACTGATGGCAGATGGACTATTTTGACAACGTTTTTTTTTTTTTTTTACTTTTCTGGACCCTGACAGTGTTATTTACTTGGAAGTCAATGGGACAGTCACAAATTTTTCATTTTGGGGTGGAGTAAAGAAGTGTGGTTATGGTTGTAAGGCAAAGATAACTTTGCTCAGCTTCCTGAAGAACCCAGCGTTGCGTGAACAGTGGATGCAGTTCCTTTTTCCGGGGCAGCAATGGAGTTTAGCAAGTGTGTGTTTGTTGATGAATGTTTCACATACAAGGACCAGTTCGACGCTGGATTTGCACATTGTTTGATACTGACAGAGGGTGTGGTCCCAGCTATAAAAGATCCCGGTAATGATTCAGAACTGCAGATGGTAAGTGAAACAACATCAAATGTCTGTTTTATTGGCAATCCTAACGCAAGTGATCGTCGAACTTAGCTCCGCCCACGGCGCGCCTCGAGAAGTTCGGCTTTTTCCCAGAGAAAATCGGAAAGCTTTATTTTTCTTTTATAAATATAATAAAACAAAAGACTTTTTGGAGATATTAAGGATACATTACTACTCTATAGGTACTTAGGATTAACATGAGATTAGGTGAAACTGTGTATGTTATGTACCCTTTAAAAATTCTCAATAGTAGTGTAAAAAAACACCCTTTTACCTTTTCAAAATCAGCTCTGCAAAAAATCTACTGATTCTACTGCATGTTCCTTTAAATGCAAATGAGCTCTGCTCGTCCTGCCCCTTTTCTTCACTCAATCGAGTCACAAGCCATTGTTTACATTAGCACGCTTAGCCACAAAACTTGCTAACTACCACGTTATTAGAAAAGGTGATTGCAAAGATTCATTAAAAAAAATACTTCTGCTGTAAGTGATGCTGGATCACTTAGAAACCATTCTTGTGTACATCCCTGCTCCAGCATCGAGACAATGGCAATCGGACTGTTAAAGCTCACTAATCTATCATAAAAGCGGCCTCTGTCGGTGTTACATCACACCGACGAAAAGCTGAGACTGGCTTAATTTGAAAAAGGGGAAATAATTTTTACAGATTAAATAAAAACCACTGGGTGGATTTTAATATTAAACACATTTATGTTCAACAACATAAACTTTACATCCGATGACCCCTTTAGGGGGTAGTTGCTAGAATATTCAAAATGGTTGCAAGATAAAAGCTAAATGACCCTTTGCAAAACCCCGCCCTCCATAGTTATTGTTAAATAATCTGCCAATGGGGTAAGCAAAATAATCTTGTTTTCTGCTTGAAATCTGATTGTTTTGCTTACCCCATTGGCAAATTATTTTGCTTGTTCTAAGCAAAAACTCACCTACTTTTGTCTTCTTTTTTCTGAAAACAAGACAATAATTTTTACTTGTCTAGAAAATCCTTCTTGATTTAAGAATTGTTAGATATTTTGGCTGGAAACAAGACAAAAAATCTAAGTAAGAAAAGCATTTTTTGCAGTGTATTGTTTGAATTTCTTGCTTAAAGACAAGGAAAGAGACCTTGTTTCATATCAAAAGTAACCTGCTCTGTCTTGTCTGTCAGCATGTTGTCAGTTTCCTGCACTTTTGCAGTGTACATACCGTTTTGTGGCTTCTTTATGTGTCGTGACATATGACACTGTATTGCCTCTGTTCAAGTGGCATGTATAAAGTGCATCCAATGTCCACTCTTAATATATAGCCTATTAAAGATTGACACACAGCACTAGCAAAAATAAAGACTATATGAATGTTATTGTCTCTCAAAAGAGTAGATTCTGAGTCATTTAAAACTAATACCAAGCTGTTTCATGTTGACGTCAACATGAAACATTAGCAGTTTTGGGGGTAATGCATTACAAGTAAGGCGAGTTACGTAATCAGAAGTAACTAGTAAAGTAACGCAGTTACTTTTTGTTTCCTTTATGTATTTAATCACATTTTATTAACCAATGTCTTTGCTGCTGACCTTTGTTGATCCAATTCAACCACACTAATAAACTTACTTTAGATGAACTAACATCTAAAGTATCCTTTTCCTGTACATACATTAATTTACTTTTCCTTCAGGCTTAGGCTTATTCATTTCACTTTTTGGTGTGAAAGGGCTTTTACATTTGCTTAAAATCAAACTTTTTATATTAAAAACAAACAAGCAAGCCCTGCCCAGATTTAAAAAGTAATGTAAAAGTAATGTAACACAATACTTTCCATAAAAATGTAATTAGTACTTTTTTTAGGGAGAAACGCAATATTGTAATGCATTACTTTTAAAAGTAACTTTCTCCAACACTGAACATTAGCATATTGCTTGCCCACTTGTTGCGCACGCAGACCCGGGAAAACTTAAACTCAAACGCTAGCGGATTCTTGTGGATAGCATTATGTCAAGAAGACACTGCTGAGCACACTGTAAGGGTAAATCTGTTAGGGTACAGTCAGGGTATGTCGAAAAACTCCCAACTTATTTTCTCCTCCCACTTCAAAATCATCCTACATCGCTGCAGAAGTACCGACCCAGTGTTTACAAAGTGAACGCACAAGGAAGGTCAAACACCCTTTACGAAAGAAGGTAACACAGCGATGTAGTTGGAGGAAAAATGAGATGGGAGTTTTGTGACATACCCTAACTGTATTGAACCTGGAGTGCACAGAATAGCATGCACATTGCAGAGCTAGACAAGACGAGCATTTGTGGTTAAAAAGTGTACAAATATATATTTATATATATATATTTTTTTAAAGAAAATGGCAGATCATTTTGCTAGATAAGACCCTTATTCCTCGGCTGGGATTGTTTAGAGCTCTTTGTAACTGCATTTTTAACCTTCAATCCGTTGAGCACTACTAAAGTCCACTATATGGAGAAAAATCCTGAAATTTCCTCATAAACCTTAAATTTTTGTGACATGAATATCATGGATGGGGGTGAGTTTCAGAATTTTTAATCTGAAAGTGTAGCAATTTTTAAAAAATTGTTGCTCTCATGCACTTAGTAGCATGCAAAATCTGTATTTAGTTGTGTGTGTTGTGTTCGCTCTGCGCAGCTTGTAGGTCTCTGGCTAACTGGCTAACAGCAGTATCTGTTCGTTCGCAATTGTCTAGAAATTGCTCGTTGTTATTACTTGGAGTTATGGTAAAGAAAAGAGCAATAGGTTAGTGTAGTGAACAGCCTTGGGGGAAAAAAAATGTTTATACTTTTCATGTTTTGGATTGGTTTACTGTAAAGTAGACATTTTAAGCTTTCTATAGATATTTGTCTCGTCTGTAAGGGAAGTAATTTATATGCTGAGTTTCCAGTTCCCGGGAAACTGTGACAGCAAAAAAGCGCATCCTGTTTGTTTTCTTTATTTTAGAAAAGCACAATGTTTTTTTGCAATCGGGAGTGTACACAAATAAAAGTAGACCCTTTACAGCTTCAATTAACGTATTACTCCTATCTGCGTAAGCTTAAACGATGCCATTTTGTTTGTCGTATGCAGGCAGTGTTTTCCTGTGATTAACTGACCAAAAAAAGTAAAACATTTGGTCAACAACGCATCTTCTCTTTGACTAACATTTAGTCAACTGTTAAAGGAGGAGCCTTAGCTGCTAGAGGGTTTTCACAAAGCATCATCAATCGGTGGCCCTGAATGTAAACAATACCATAGAACTGAACAAAACTTGCATATTTTGTTGATTATTGCTGCTAAAAATGATCAATTATTGTCATGTTTTGGGCTGTTGTTATCGGTCAGACCGGAAGAAACATTTGGAATACTATAGACTGACAAAAGTTATAACAAATCAAGAAGAGTGCAAAAACTGTCTGTTTTAGTGGTTGGCCAAACTGAACCAGGAATTTTAGGGCAAGAATCTTGCCAACATTTGTGTTTGCTTTTATCATTACTGGTCAGATAGTTGAAATATTAGGCAAATACCTTAATTAATACTGCTTGTACGTATCTTTACCACCTATTAACTTTAGTTTGTCAAAATATTGCACCCTTTCCTTTTTTTAGCAGCTTTTTCCATAGTTTAGACAGCATAAATTAGCAGAACAACATATTCAAATGGTACATTAACAGTATAATCCATGCTGTTTTTTTTACATTCGAGTATCGCCGGTATTGCAGCGCATCTGGGTAACTGACCAAGTAGTGACATAACCCTCTATTTTAAATGGTTGCACAGGTTATTTGGTTACTAAGTTGTTCTAGGTGTTTGCTAGAATATTGTGAATGGTTTCAGAGTATTCTGGGTGGTTGCTTACTGGCCCAAGTCAAAAGAGCTTACCCAAAATTGAGCAAACACCCAGAAAGCCAAATTATTGTGGTGATGACATGCATGGAAAGCACCACTCTTTTTCTGTAAAATACAAAAGTGCAGCTTGCTTTATCATGCTGGCCCTTTACACCAATTTAGCCCCCTTTCTCAGTTTTGCAGCCTGCTTTTTCCACACACGTGGTCAAGAGTGGAATCCTCTGAAATCTCCCTGCGACGCTAAGAAGCTCACTTTATTGTTTTTTGAGTGGGCATGAGACTGTTGTTGTTGTTTCTGAGAACTTTCCATTGGAACCGGCTGATGAGTCAAAAGACAAAAAGAGTGTCATGTGCAGCGGCAGGCAGAGCACAGAAACAGCACTTCACACGTACCTTGGTGAGCAAGGCACGGTCCTCTTTGATATGGCATTCTTGAACAGCAAGAGCAAACTGCTCCAAGGTCACTGCAGAAACAAAATAAGAGAAATTAACAGCATAATAGTGAAGGGGGTATTGCATTAAACACTTTTTCCCCTGAGGTCCAAGTTATTTGCATCAAAAACAGTAAAATCACCTCCTTCCTGACCCTTAAAATAAAATGGGACAATTTGTATTTTAGAAACACTCTTTTCACATTTGAAATAAGAAGCAGCGCTTTGATGTAGCAAAGTTTGCTTCACCCTCGGGCAGATGTTTTTTTTTTTTTTTTATCTACTTAAAAAACCAAAGACCAAAAACAATATATAACAGAAACCATATTTTGGATTATTTGAGATTTCAAAAGTTTACACCCCACTTTCAGAATCTGCAAAATGTTTTTACCAAAATAAAATTATTTTACCAAAATAAGAGGGATTATAAAAAGTTAAGCAAAAATGTACATCCCCTTAATATGGTGTTGTTACCTGAATGATCCACAGCTGTGTTTTTTTGTTTAGTGATAGTTGTTCATGAGTCCCTTGTTTGTCCTGAACAGTTAAACTGCCTGCCTCTTTCAGATCCCACAAATTCTTTCATTTTCCAGCATTTTGTGTATTTTAACCCTTTCCAACAATGACTGTATGATTTTGAGATCCATCTTTTCATGCAACTATCACAGAAGGTTCAAATGCTCACTGATGCACCAGAAGGAAAAACCATGCATTAAGAGCTGGGAAACATGTAACTATCTTCTGTAGCCTCTGAAGGGCAGTACTAAATGAAAAAAATGATATTTAGGCAAAATAAAAAATACATCTTCATTCTGTTCAAAAGTTTTCACCCCCAGCTCTTAATGCATTGTTTTGTCCTTCTGGAGCATCAGTGAGCGTTTGAACCTTCTGTAATAGTTGTATATGAGTCCCTCAGTTGTCCTCAGTGTGAAAAGACAGATCTTAAGATCATACATTCATTGTTGGAAAGGGTTAAAAATACATAAAAATGCTGGAAAACCAAAGAATTTGTGGGACCTGAAGGATTTTTTTTCTGAAGAACAGCAGGCAGTTCAACTGTTCAGGACAAACAAGGGACAAACAATGAACAATTATCACTAAACAAAAAACTAAAACTAAAAGTTGTGTGTCATTAATGTAAACATTTTTTGTGTGAAATATCTTATTCAGGTCAGTACTAAATAAACAATAACATGCATTTTGTATGATCCCTCTTATTTTGATAAAATAATCAACATTTTGCAGATTCTGAAAGGGGGATGTAAACTTTTGACCTCAACTGTATATCTCTTTTAACTGGAAAAATAGGACTTTCTCAGCTAACAAAAATACGTTCTAAGAACTTTTGCTAATGTTCCAATTAACTGACAAAAAACGTTCTTTCAGAATGTTCCAGTTTTAAAAATGATTTCAAATGTTTCAACATTCCATTTGATCAGTTTGCAAACATTCTGGAAATGTTACTTTTGAATTTTACATTCTGAAACAAGCATTTAAAAAAAATGTTGAACGAATGTGAACAAACATTATATTATATATAAATAATCTTTTAATAATCATTCAATAACTTTTTGCATCTACAGTCTAGAGTTCTGAAAGTTACAGTACATTTTAACAGTGCATCAAGCTCTTTCATCTCAAAAGATGAAGGAAAATTTCATTTCTCATGATATGAGCCTTTAATGGCTTTGTTTAATTAAAATATCATGTTATGCCAGAATTTATACCATGCTTTGAATAGACAACAGTGCTTGAATTTACAGACTTGGCTATTTGCATCTCCTTACAGTGCCTGTGACTTTCTCTTTATGACTGATTTTTAAGGCACTACACAATTCAATAAACATAGTGTGATCTGTGACCGCTAATATGTGTTACAATCGTGCATGTTAAGTCAGTATTAATATCATAAATGAAAGCCCAAACTGGAACACTCGCATAAGGTGTGAATAAAAGCCCCTCATCTCAATGTTATCAGCAGCATCTCAGAGAAAATTAGCGCATGATGTCTCTGTGTGTGTGTGTGTGTGTGTGTGTGTGTGTGTGTGTGTGTGTAAGTGTGTGGGAGGAGGGTGAGAGAATGGAAATTTGCTATCAGGGGAGGAAAATATATCTTGACACACAAACCCATGCACACATACACACACACAAATACACACACACACACACACACACTGAGCATGTGGAAATACTCTAAAACATCAGAGGCTGAGAATGCACAGCACCTTTCTGTAGCTTACTGAGTGGAAGAGTGAATCAGAAAGTCAAAGTGAAGTTGAACAGTGTCTTTAATGATCAAAGAAGTGTGGTGAGTTTATAGTCTACACTAGACCTCACACAAACGCACATGCACTGCTAATACACTGTGCTGCTTGTGTTTTAGACGCATTTGAGTGTAAAATAATAAAAATTAGCATTTAGGGTCTTCAAAAAGTATTTATTGTACTTATTTTCCTGGACAAATATGGCTTAGGATATTAATTCATGAGACCTATTGCTTTTACGTTGACTATATATTTATTTATTTAGTAATCTATATAGTAATTTTTGCTAAATCGGCAACTTAAATACATCTTTTAGGATTTTTAGAACTTTTCAACTGGAAATTCAGACAAAGCTACTCGTTAAGAATAGCAATTCTATCATCCTAAGTTTAGTTTAAGGTTTTAATGTGTCTGCAGTTAGTGAAACTGCAATTCCTGAGAACTAACTTCTCATTTCCAAGTCATTTTTGCAATAACTTTCACCAGTTGGTCTTTCTGTGAAATACTTTTCTTGAAAAGTGTCACTTTTTTGTGGTTTGTTATTTTGTGAAGTTATTCTGTGACTTTCAGACATTCCTTTTTAAGTGTGGCTTCAGTGTCCACATACTTTTTGGGATCGTTATGTATACGGCATCCCTGCATCCTTCAGGGTTATCTTTCGGACCCCTTTGTTGCAATGTAAAAGTGTTTTGTGACAATTTGGACGTAAAAAAGAACATCTGCAGATATTCATGCAACACATGGACTATAAATAATGAAAATAAACTTCCCCTTTCTCTCACCTCTGTGTATGTGTGCCATAGCCAAAGCGGTCACATGATGTAAACAAGCGTTCCATGCCGTGAAGAACTCCTCTTTGTTTTTCTCTACCTGTTCAAAGGAATACATTACACTGAATACAGTTTGTTTCAATTTACAGTCTAAGGGAAAAGGAGTAAAAATATTGCTGACTCATGTTGCATCACATAGGTTTTTGTCCAATCAAATGCTCTGTAGAATGAGAATGTCCCACCCACTGCAACCTACTGTTTTCATATCTAAAGTATTTTACTGTGCATTAAGAATTTGGCCACACTGAAATATCCTTCAAATACAGAAAAGCTCTTTTAGGATTTATATTTTTGTTGCCCAAAATGACAACATTTCAAAGGAATAAATTACATTTAATATAAATTATATTCAAATAGAAAACAGCTATTTTAAATGGTACAAATATTCCAAAATTGTACTGTTTTTGTTGTACTTTGGATCAATTAAATCCAGGCTTGGTGAGCAGACGAGACTTAAAAAACATTAAAAATCTTTTGACTGGTAGTGTATAAAAAAATTTAAATGAACTGAAATGTATTTTTGAATTCGATGGGTACTTAAAAAGTTTACGATTTTATTACCAATAAATGTTCACCTAAAGCATTTCACAGCTACTTGCAGTAGTAAAACACAGAGGAAACCAGTCTCCAGTGATTCAGTGAGAGCGACTGACCTTCGCGTAAAGCCGACTTGCCAGACTGCGCTGTAGCACCCTTTCCCTGTAGCTCACTGCTTTCAGCAAGAACATTAGGTCTCCTACTTTGTCCATGCTGAAGCCAAGAAAGCTAGATAAACAAGGAAACAGCCAAAAGAAATACAGATTAACTCGGTCAAACAAAGAGATACTGTATAAAATCACTGAACCACTATCAGAATCACATCTAGACCAATAAAAGCTGATTTTATTCAGCCTACAGTATGACGAACGACTGAAGATCTCTGCTTTGGTTAATATGTTTTGAATAGCAGGCAGGAAAACAATTACACCTATCAAATTTCCCTCTTTGGCAAAATTGCTAAATTGGTGACATAATTGTAAGTGTAAACACAAGTGAGGGTAGACAGGTTTCTCAGGGCTGGACAGTTGTGTATGGCTTTTCTGGAACGTAGCATTTAGATCCAACACAGACAAATACAATCTAATGATGAGCATTACTATCCATCTATTACATGAGATCTATCTATCTATTGTTCTGGCTGTCCATCTATCCATCCATTCATTGTTCTCTCTATCATTCTATCTATCTATTGATCTAGTGTCCTATCTATCTATCTATCTATCTATCTATCTATCTATCTATCTATCTATCTATCTATCTATCTATCGTTCTATCGTTCTATCGTTCTATAGTGCTATCAATTGTTGTATCATTCTGGCTGTCTGTCCTTCCATCCATCCATCTATTATTTTATCATCCTATCTATATATCTATCTATCTATCTATCTATCTATCTATCTATCTATCTATCTATCGTTTGTTCTGGCCGTCCATCCATTTATTTATTGTTTTATCTATCAATGTATCTATCTAGTGTTTTGTCTGTCATTCTCACTATCCTTCCATCTATTTATCTGTCTATCCATCATTTATCTATCTATTGTTCTATCGTCCTATCGATTGTTTTATCATTCTGGCTGTCTGTCCATCCATCCATCCATCCATCCATCCATCCATCCATCCATCCATCTATTGTTTTATCATCCTATCTATCGTTTTATTGTCCTATCTACTTATCTATCGTACTGGCTGTCCATCCATCCATTGTTCGACCTATCATCTATCTATCTATCTTTTCTTCTAGAATTCTGTTTATCATTCTCACTGTTCTTCCGTCTATTTATCCGTCTATCTATCGTTTATCTCTCTATTGTTCTATCGTCCTGTTGATTGTTGTATCATTCTGGCTGCCCGTCCATCTGTCCGTCCGTCCGTCCATCCATCCATCCATCCATCGTTTTATTGTCCTATCTATCATTCTGGCTGTCCATCCATCCAGCAATCTATTGTTCTATCTATCATTCTATCGATTGTTGTATCACTCCATCCGTCCATCCATCCATCCATCGTTTTATCATCTTATCTATCATTTTATTGTCCTATCTATAATTTTATCGTCCTATCTATCGTTCTGGCTGTCCATCCATCCACCGTTCTATCTATCATTCTATCTATTGTTCTAGTGTTCTGTCTGTCATTCTCACTGTTTTTCCATTTATTTATCTGTCTATCTATTGTTCTATCATTCTATCGTTTGTTGTATCATTCTGGCTGTTCATCCATCCATTGTTTTATCGTCCTATCTATCGTTCTGGCTGTCCATCCATCCATCCATCCATCCATCCCGCAATCTATTGTTCTATCTATCATTCTATCTATCTATTGTTCTATCGTCCTATCGATTGTTGTATCACTCTGTCCATCCATCCACCCATCGTTTTATCATCCTATCTATCGTTTTATTGTCCTATCTATCATTTTATCATCCTATCTATCGTTTTATCGTCCTATCTACCTATCTATCGTTCTGGCTGTCCATCCATCCATCCCGCAATCTATCATTCTATCTATCTATTGTTCTATCGTCCTATCGATTGTTGTACCACTCTGTCCGTCCGTCCGTCCGTCCATCCATCCATCATTTTATTGTCCTATCTATCATTTTATCATCCTATCTATCGTTTTATCATCTATCTATCGTCCTGGCTGTCCATCCATCCAGCAATCTATTGTTCTATCTATCTATCATTCTATCTATTTATTGTTCTAGTATTCTGTCTCTCGTTCTCACTGTTCTTCTGTCTATTTATCGGTCTATCTATCGTTTATCTATCTATTGTTCTATTGTCCTATCAATTGTTGTATCATTCTGGCCGTCCATCCGTCCTTCCGTGTATCCATCCATCCATCCTTTTATCGTACTATCTATCGTTCTGGCTGTCCATCCATCTAGCAATCTATTTTTCTATCTATCTATCATTCTACCCATCTATCAATCTAGTCTACCTATCTGTCCTCTTACCTGGTTCTAAGGCTGTCTGACACTGAGCTGCTCCAGTTTCTAATCAGTCCCATCACCAGGCTGTTCCCCATCTGTTTGGTGTGCTGGGTCAGCAGCTCTCGTACCACCACCTGCACATGCACAACAACAAAACAAGACAAGATGATGACAAGCTGAAGGGTAAATAAACTGTTTAGGTACATACTAACATTAAAAATACTGTGTCTAGACTGTTGTCTCAAATATAGGCTGGCATATTTTAATGTGGTCTTTTAACACATTCACATTTATTCATTGAGAAGATACTTTTATTAGAAATGACTCCAAAGTGGCTTTTCTACAGCTGAAATAAGCAAGTATAAATTAAAACAAGAATAACGCAAATACAAGCAATCAATTTGAAAAGAGATAACAAAACAAGCAGCACTACCATACCAAAATAAGATACGTGTTGCTAGAACGTGTTAGTGCTAGATTTAGGGCTTAATAGTACAAAAGTGTTCAGAGTAATGCTAACCCTCTTTCAAAATTACAATTCCTGCGAACTCGGGGTAAAACCCTAACCTCAGGTTTGTTTCTGCAGTGTGCTATAAGCCACTTAAGATAAAAGCATCTGCTAAGCCATGTAAAAAAAAAGTGCGTTTAATTCTACTGAATGTGCACTTGTAGTGGGGTCACTGCTTTTTTCTTTGTCATGTTTTCTTCTTGACACACTTTCACACCATTTAGAGAATGTTTTTATCCTTAGCGGCGTACAGACTATTATTGACTGTAGAAGCAACTTTGCATTAAGGGTCTTTCTTCGAGGACACAATGCACAATGTATCCTACATACATTAGGCCACTCCACCCTGTCCTTAGTGTAAAGGTGTGATCCTAATGGTCAGAACTTCCCTTCAGTCATTAGCATGCCTCAAGGGATCACACTACAAACACCACAAACTAAATGCACAACAGTTTTTTTTTTTTTTGTAACCAACCGCTCCCAGAATGTCTACCTTTCCTTGTAACAAACACCATTGTAAAATCAGCAGATGACATAACAGTCATCGGCTTGATCACAAACAATGATTACAAAATCAATTACAAAATGCACAATTACAAAATCTGATAGTCTGGCACTCCAACAGTAATCTCATCCTTAACACCAAGAAGACAACAGAGATAGTAGATTTTAGGTCCTAATGGCTGTGGAGAGAGTCCCATGTTTTAAATACTTCTGGTTGAACATTACAGAGGATTTTTTTTGACTACACACCTCCACTGTCAAAAAGCACATCAACTTGTTTATCTCCTGAGAAGATTAAAGAAACTAAGATTGCCTCAGAAACTTCTTGTGAACATTTACTGATGTGCAGTGTACCGACATATTGCATCACATCCTGGTAGTGGTACAAGAGAGAAGCTCTGAAACGAGAGATTTGAAATGAGTTATAAAAATGACAAAATATTATCGGTATACAGTAACCATCAGTTGAGGATATTTATTTTGTCCAGATGTCAGAGCAGAACCTCCAAAATTATTAGAGATCCCTTTCACCCTGCACACTAGTAGGAGATACAGAACAATTTACTAATTGTGCTATGAGAAAGAAAAATAGCTTTTTTGCTAGAGCTGTAAACTATTGAGCACTTCCTAAATAGGGGTATCTGCAGCATTTTGAAAATCAAATTTAAGGCTTAAGACCTGCAAAAATAATACTGTATGAGCAGGGTAGGGTACTGTCTGTAGTAACATATTAAAGGAAACCTTTTATGCCCCTTTTTACAATACATAATGTAAGTCTCAGGTGTCCCCAGAATACGTATGTGAAGTTTAAGCTCAAAATACCACACAGACCATTTATTATATCATTTTGAAAATGCCTATTTTGAGTGGAAGCAGAAACACGCTGTTTCCGTACATGTATCTTTAAATGCAAATGAGCTGCTGCTCCCCACCCCCTTTTCCAGAAAATAGCTGTGCCTTTACAGCTCATACATCAAATGCTCTGCCAAAAAACATTGGTTTAGTTTTGATTATCATGTCTATCACATTGAAATCATGTGTTTTAAAGCCATTTGTGATCTTCGTCTTGGGTAGCATGGGTATATTTGTAGCAATAGCCAAAAATACATTGTATGGGTCAAAATTATCGATTTTTCTTTTATGCCAAAAATCATTAGGACATTAATTAAAGATCATGTATTTGAACACTGAGAGACAGAATAACAACAAAAAATCCAGAAAAACTCCAGGACCTGCTTCTTCTTGAGCTACTCCTTTGTTGCCTTGGTTGTGTGTTTTGGGTCATTGTCATGCTGGAATATCTATCCACGACCCACCACCCCCAATGCCCTGGCTGAGGGAAAGAGGTTCTCACCAAAGATTTAACGGTAAATGGCCCCGCCCATCATCCCTTTGATGCGGTGCAATTGTCCTCTTATCAGAAAATCACCCCCAAAACATAATGTTTCCACCTCCATGTTTGACGTGGGGATGGTGTTCTTGGGGTCACAGACAGCATTCCTTCTCCTCCAAACATGGCGAGTTGAGTTGATGCCAAAGAGCTTAGCTGTGTCCGAAACCGCTCCCTATCCACTATATAGTGCACTATATCGGGTGTCAGCCATTTTGTAGTGCTGTCCGAATTCTGAGGGAACGACTTCATTCCCTACATTCGTTCACTACTTTTTACCCACAATGCATTCTGATTTCGAGTGTACAACCGATGTACACTCGCTGAAGCAATATTTGCCACAATCCAATGCAGATAACCGACGAGCTGGAAGAGAGAGCGAGAGCGAGCGAGTTTGAATGAGAGATGACTTTTACATCTGTATTGTTTATGCTTTAACGTCTATTTCAAGCATTATTTATATTGAAATATATTATGCAAATATATATATTATTAGGCATTAACTATGTTTAATATTTTATTAATTTACGGAGATGGCATCTTTGTTCATTTACAAAAAAATATGATAATTTTATGGATATTTAAAAATGTTCGTTACCTATAGGTAGCGTATTCATTCTGATGCAAAATTAACGGTCGCCCGAGGGCGCTCTACGACCATTGTCATCTTATGTGAAAAACAGGAATGTTGCTTGGGAGTTTCAAAATACTACAAACAATAAATATACAATTATGAACACGTGTTAATGTGTGTTTATTTTTGTTGACAGTATTTTAATAGTATTTAATTATTGTGAACATTACAAATATACCATCAATGAAACCACAAAGCTGACGCAGAGTTATGTATAATTAGGATATTAAGTCATTTTAAGTATTATTGCTATTAACATTATGTTTTAAAATAAGGTACATGTAATATAAAAGTACATTTGAAGATCTTATGCACAGTATATAGGCTACGTCACCGTCCGAATCCGTTCACTTCATTTCGTTCACTCCATTTCGTTCACTCCTTCTGATATAGTCCACTCAACTGCCATACACTATATAGGGATGAGTTAATGAGTGAACCGTTTCGGACACAGCTCTTGATTTTGGTCTCATCTGACCACAACGCTTTTCACTCAGTTCTCCTCTGAATCATTCAGATGTTCATTGGAAAGCTTCAGACGGGTCTGTACATGTGCTTTCTTGAGCAGGGGGACCTTGCGGGCACTGCAGGATTTCAGTTCTTTGCGGCGTAGTGTGTTACCAATTGTTTTCTTGGTGGCTATGGTCCCAGCTGCCTTGAGATCATTGACAGGATCCACCAGTGTAGTTCTGGGCTGATTCCTCACTGTTCTCATGATCATTGAAACTCCACAAGGTCAAATCTTGCAAGGGAGATTGAGAGTTATTTTGTGTTTCTTCACCTTCTCACCAAGCTGTCTGGTGATGGTCTTGTAGCTCATTCCAGCCTTGTGAAGGTATACAATCTTGTCCCTGACATCCTTGGACAGCTCTTTGGAATCTGATTGATTGATTTGCTTCTGTGGGCAGGTGTCTTTTATACAGGTAACAAACTGAGATTAGGAGCACTCCCTTATCTCAGCTGGGTATAAAAGACACCAGGGAGACAAGACTCTTGCTGATTTATAGAGGATCAAATACTTACTTCACTCATTAAAATGCAAATCACTCACGCCATGTGAGTACTAAACTAAATTCTCTTTCATGTCTTATTGCGCTTAAACTGTCAAATACACACAAGTTTATGGTAAAAACATATGACACACATGACTGTATAACAGGTTTTCACAAAAACAAAGTAAAACAAAAAAAAAGTGACCCTGGAGCACAAAACTAGTCTTAAGTCTTAAGAAGCACGGGCATATTTGTAGAAATTGCCAAAAATACACTGTATGGGTAAAAAGTATAAATTTTCTGCCAAAAATCATTAGGATATTGAGTAAAGATCATGTTCCATGAAGATATTTTGTACATTTCCTCTTGTAAATATATCAAAACTTAATTTTTGATTAGTAATATCCATTGCTAAGAACTTTAAGACAACTTTAAAGGCGATATATATATTTTTTTCTTCTTCTTTTTCTCAATATTTTGACTTTTTTGCACCATCAGATTCCTGATTTTCAAACGGTTGCATCTTGGCCAAATATTGTCCTATCCTAATAAACCATACATCAATGGAAAGCGTATTTGTTTATTAAGTTTCAAATGATTAATAAATAAATGATTATAAATCTCAATTCTAAAAAAAATTGACCCTTATGACACTTTTGTGTTAAACTTCACATTTCAGTCTTTAATTTAAGCTATTAAAAAGTCAAAAGAATCAATTAAAACTTTTATATTAAAACAATAAATATATCTTACTGTCTTAATTGTATTGATTTTTAGAAGACACATTAGCTTTTTATCAATCCACCGGTTCACATTTAAAACTGTGTTTCCCGCTTAAAAATACTACTTAAAATGCAAATATATTCTCTGCCAGCAGGTAGCGCTTTTGGAGCATCAGAAATATAGCTGTTTTTTAAACATCTTTAAACAAATCAGCGCTGCACTCACAAACTTTACTTCATCAGGCATTCGTTAAAATGAAATTAAAATGCCGTTGATACTTTTCTTAAGACAGTCGGTTCCCTTTAGAGATACTTTCAGCCTCCCGAGATTTGACTTTGAAAGGTGCAGCTCATAATTCTTCAATGAAATTATAGCCTTTTGAAGTTTAATCCACACATTAAGTCATTTTGTGAATCTTTTTTATTTTGTCTCCAAATATAAGACCTTTTGAAATTATAATTAAGACCTTTGTTGTACCATTTAAGAAACTGAATTTAATTTTATTAACTTAAATTGAATTTAGATCTAAATTAAGACTTTTAAGCACCTGAACAGAAACCCTGTGATTGGTTCCCATCTATAAATTATATTTGTAATTGCATTGCATACTTTAAACTGTCTGTTATTTTTTCACGTATGTCTTTTAAACTTTTAATCTATATTGTTGTTTTATGTGAATGTTTAAGAACATGGGATACCAACAAAATTTTGTTGCTTTGCGCAGTAGTACAAGTCATTGTGTCATAATCCTTGTACATGTTTCTGCACTACTTATGCCTAAAATAACCTAAAATAACCTCCTCTACTCCTGCCTGTACAACTGCATACTGTAAAACAATCTTCTCCAAGTAACCAAATTGGACACACACTTTCAGGACGTAGCCAAAATGTAACAGTGTGCTGGTCATGTGTATGAAATTTGGAGCTAAATGCTAATTTCCCTCATGACAGGTGGTGCTAAAATCTCTTAATAAGGTCATTTAGACTGATGTCCTACCAAAAAGTCCCCACAACCAATCTGAGAGCAAGAATGAGAAAGAGAAATAGAAAAAGTGTCTGGCAGAGCCTCTCACGGTTCTTGTGACTTTAGTTTAATCTTTGGCCCCACAAACCCAGCACCCTCTATTTTCACATGCCCCAATATGACCTTCGCCATTGGTTAATATTTAGCCTAAAGCGCTTAATCAAATAAGAGCCCTCACAAATATAGCCAGAAACTTGTCAAGTATGCTTTGAAACGGCAAAACTGCAGACGTACGATATTAAAGTAATAGTCAAAGACAGAAGGCTACATTTTAAAGAGAATTTAGTTATACATCAATCTTCTCTATGATTCAGAGAGGTAATATCATGAGATTCTTATTCGATTTGTGACATAAAAATAGATTGATGTACTATGAAAAACTGCTGCACGCCAGAAGGAGTTCACTCAAAATGAAAATCTGCTGAAGCTCTAATCACTCTTAGGGCATCCAAAATGTAGGTGAGTTTGTTTCTTCATCAGATTTAATCAAATTTGGAGAAAAGCATTACATCACTTGCTCACCAAAGCATCCTCTGCAGTGAATGGGTGCTGTCATAATGTCCAAACGGCTGATAAAAAACATCACAATAATCCACATCTGGTTTGAATCAGGAGAGAAATTTGCACAGATCAAGGACCATTCAGAAGTGAAAACAGTCCAGGACAGTTCTAAACTAATATGTGGGTGGATTTTGATGTGAGAAAACAACAGGAGATGGACTTTTTCATTGGAGTCATTAGCGTTATTATGAATTATGGACTCATATTTTGTCCAGAAGTGGTTGTTTAAAGTTAAAATGATGATGATTTTGTTTATTAGAAAAATGCAGCTTTTCACTTCACAAGATGTTAACTGATTGACTGGAGTGGATTACTTGTGATGTTTTTATCAGCTGTTTGGACTCTCGTTCTGACGGCACCCATTCGCTGCAGAGGATCCAACGGTGAGCCAGTTATGCTACATTTCTCTAAATCTGTTCTGACAAAGCAACAAAATCTATATTTTGGATGCCCTAAGGGGGAGTACATTTTCCAAAAAAAATTTCATGTTTGGCTGAACTATTCCTTTAATAAATGAGGCCCACACAGTGATGCCTACTGGATGATCAGAAACTTGGCAAAACATGGTAGATACTATTATTCCTAAACAGCTGTTCCTGGCTGTGCATAAGACATTTTCTTTTGAAAAGACTTTGGAAAAAAATTGGGTCAAATCAACAGTCATCATTTACTCACCCTCATGCTGTTCCAAACCTATATTATTTTCTCTCCACCGTGGAACACACATACACACACACACACACACACACACACACACACAAAAATTGCTTTTCAGCAAGATGTCATGAGACATGTGAGAACCAATAGCATTTGACATCACTGAAATCAAATTTAGTTTGCGCAAACATAATTGAGATTATGAGTGCAGAGGAAAGAGTCTGTAATCTTGCCTGACTTCAGTTTTGCTCAATAGCACATGAGTCATATAAACTAGTTTTAAAGTATCATTTTGGATTTTTGTAGCACATGAGGATGAGTAAATGATGAATTTTGAGAAGAAGAAAAAAAACGATGTTTTGAAAGAAATGCTCTTATTTATCAAAGATGCATTAAATTGATAAAAAAAAATGACAGTAAAAACATGTATAATGTTACTAAAGATTTCTATTTCAAATAAATGCTTTTCTTTTGAACTCTCTATTCATATGGAGCAGCACAACTGTTTTTAACATTGATGATAATAATAAGAAATGTTTCTTGAGCAGCAAAACAGCATATTAGAATGATTTCTAAAGGTTCAGGTGATACTGAAGACTGGAGTAATGATGCAAAATGTATAATATCCAAGGTGCACATTTCTAGTAATAGTGCAGTTAATTCTCATATTGTATTTTCAGAAAGTTTTGGAATATTTGTCCTACTCCCCAAATTTGTCACTACCAAAACACATTAATAATAATTTAATTAGAAGGTAATTAAATATGAATATATTTGTATACATTGTAATTTTTTTTTTTTTGTATTTTAGAGGTAAATAACAAAAATAACAATTGGATTTTTGAATCCAAATTTTCTTTGTAAAAGGCAAAAAGTTGATCATACTGATTTTAAAGTTAAGGATTCATTAGTCTGAATGTACATTGAACCAAAAACCATCACAGCATCTTTATTTTTGACAAAACAAAAAATGTTTTGGTAGCTACCACATCACATTACAGAATGTTAATTTGCAAACTACAAAAACATACAAAATAACTGTACAAAAAAAAAATTATTTCCTCCAAATATGAGGATTATGTGTTCCCTTTTGTCACTAACGAAACAATGATGACATGTTTTGGTTATGACTGTTTCGGTGATGACAATATAATGGGATAACACTCAAAAAATTAAACTCCATCAAATGTTTCTGTAGTGACTGTTTCTGTTATGACAATTTTAGATACTTTTGAAGCTAGCTGAAAGATGCTAATCAGTGCATGGTTAGCTAGCACAGTTCTGAGCAGTTGTACACATATAAAAGGTCAATGTTATGGAGTAGCTCCCAAAAAAGTGTGCTTAACTGCAGAAAAAAAAGATGTTCGGTAGTGACGTTCCTTAAAGTTACACATATTTTTCAGTCTTTTGAACATATTTACATCAAAATTATGGGACCTATCTACTTACTAACCTCCAGCTATGAGAGAGAGAGACAAAGGAATATTTCCTGATCATAAATTTAGGAGTATAGTTAAAATTAGTCTCAGTCAATGAACTAAAACAATGTTTTGGTAGTGAAAATGCAGGACACATTTTTTTACATGAAGTTTCCTAAATTACAAAGAAAACATAATATATAATATATACACCACCAGTCAAAAGTTTGGACACATGTAATGTTTTTTCTTTATTTTCATTACTATTTACATTGTAGATTCTCACTGAAGACATCAAAACTATGAGATTTCTTAGAACTTAAGATTTCTCAAAGTAGCCACCCTTTGCTTTGTTGACAGCGCTGCAACCCCTTGGCCTTCTCTCAATAAGTTTCATGATATAGTCACCTGAAATGATTTTCACCTCACAGGTGTGCCTTGTCAGGGTTCATTTGTGGAATTTCTTGACTTCTTAATGGGGTTAGGACCATCAGTTGTGTTGTGCAGAAGTCAGGTTGGCACACAGCTGACAGCCCTATTTGACAACTGTTAGAATTCATATTATGGCAAGAACCAATCAGCTAAGTAAAGAGCAACGACAGTCCATCATTACTTTAAGAACTGAAGGTCAGTCAGTTCGGAAAATTGCAAAAACTTCGTATGTGTCCCCAAGTGCAGTTGCAAAAACCATCAAGCGCTACGACAAAACTGGCTCACATGAGGACTGCCCCAGGAAAGGAATACCAAGAGTCACCTCTGCTGCTGAGTATAACTTCATCAAAGTCACCAGCCTCAGAAATCGCAAGTTAACAGCACCTCAGATTAGAGCCCAGATTAATGCCACACAGAGTTCCAGTAGCAAACACATCTCGACATCAACTGTTCAGAGGAGACTGCGTGAATCAGGCCTTTATGGTCAAATAGCTGCTAAAAAAACACTACTAAAGGAAAAGCAACAACCAGAAGAGATTTGTTTGGGCCAAGAAACACAAGGTATGGACATTAGACCAGTGGAAATCTGTGCTTTGGTCTGATGAGTCCAAATTTGTGCGATGCAGAAAAGGTGAACGGATTGTCTCTGCATGCATGGTTCCCACCGTGAAGCATGGAGGAAAAGGTGTGATGGTGTGGGGGTGCTTTGCTGGTGACACTGTTGGAGATTTATTCAAAATTTAAGGCACACTGAACCAGCATGGCTACCAAAGCATCCTGGAGCGACATGCCATAACATCCGGTTTGCATTAATTTGGACCATCATTTATTTTTCAACAGGACAATGACCCCAAACACACCTCCAGGCTATTTGACCAAGGAGGAGAGTGATGGAGTGACCTGAACTCCACAGTTACCTGAACTAAACCCAATTGAGATGGTTTGGGGTGAGATCGACCACAGAGTGAAGGCAAAAGGCCCAACAAGTGGGCAAAAGGCCTATCTCTGGGAACTCCTTCAAGACTGTTCGAAAACCATTTCAGGTGACTTCCTCATAAAGCTCATCGAGAGAATGCCAAGAGTGTGCAAAGCAGTAATCAAAGCAAAGGGTGAAGAATCTAAAATATAAAACATGTTTTCAGTTATTTCACACTGTTTACTACATAATTCCACATGTTCATTCATAGTTTTGATGTCTTCAGTGAGAATCTACAATGTAAATAGTCATGAAAATAAAGAAAAAAAACATTAAATGAGAGGGTGTGTCCAAACTTTTGACTGGTAGTGTATATACATTTTACATCACTTTTTGAAAGAATCAAAAACATACTTTTAAAAACAACAATGGAAAAAAAAAATGCAAAAATTACTTCCATGTCATTTTTATAAGGTGAAATTTTATAGGGTTGAGGATAGCCACCTCCAAATTGAAAGTACTCAATAAATGATTTTAAATATATTAACTTACTAATATTTTAAATATTATTGTGGGTTTCAATAGATAGTAGAAGGATCTTAGTGAACATCTAAGATTTGAATACTTAAATGCTTTTTAAAGGTGTTTTTTTGGTTAAAGGGTTTTTTTTGTTTTTTTGGATCTACACAAACAGCATTTCTTTAAGAGTTTAAATTCTGATTCCTGCATTAAATGTTACAATACGGAATTTTAACAGAAACTTTGTAACTGTAATATTTCAGCATTTAGTAATGGAGTAACTCACAAAAAAGTGTGCTTAACTGCAGGAAAAAGGTGTTCAGTAGTGACGTTCCTTAAAAGTTACATGCATATTTTTCAGTCTTTTGAACACATTTATCTCAAAACTATGGGACCTATCTACTCACTAACCTACTACATTTAAAAACAACAATGAAAAAAAAATGCAAAAATTAATTCAGTATCATTTTTATAAGGTGAAATTTAGGGCTTAGTGTTCAGGATAGTCACCTCCCAATTGAAAGTACTCTATAAATTAAGATTTTAAATACATTAAGCTTACTAATATTTTAAATATTACTGTGGGTTTCAATAGATGATAGAAGGATCTTAGTGAACATCTAAGAATTGAATACTTAAATGCTTTTTAAAGGTGTTTTTTTTTGCACCAATCCTGAAGAATGGCCCATATACACACAAATATAATATACAGTAATGCAAAAACTCAATTACTAAACTCAAGTTTGAAAAAAAAATAAAAAAGTTAAAATACCAATCTACACAACGGCATTTCTTTAAGAGTTTAAATTCTGATCCCTGCATTAAATGTTACAATATGGAATTTTAACAGAAACTTTCTAACTGTAATATTTCAGCATTTAGTAATGGAGTAACTCCCAAATAAGTGTGCTTAACTGCAGGAAAAATACGTTCGGTAGTTACACACATTTTTTTTTTGTCTTTTGAACACATTTACCTCAAAACTATGGGGCCCATCTACTCACTAACCTACTACTTTTAAAAACAACAATGGAAAAAAAGTGCAAAAATTAATTCAATATAATTTTTTTAAGGTGACATTTAGGGCTTAGGGTTCAGGATAGCCACCTCCCAATTGAAATATGCACACAAATATAATATACAGTAATGAAAAACTCAATTACTAAGCTCAAGTTTGAGAAAAAAGTTAAAATACCAATCTACATAAACAGCATTTCTTAAAGAGTTTAAATTCTGATCCAATACGGAATTTTAACAGAAACTTTGTAACTGTAATATTTCAGCATTTAGTAATGGAGTAACTCCCAAATAAGTGTGCTTAACTGCAGGAAAAAAGTGTTCGTTAGTGACGTTCCTTAAAGTTACACGCATATTTTTCAGTCTCTTGAACACATTTATCAAAACTATGGGACCTATCTACTCACTAACCTACTATTTTTAAAAACGACAAAAAAATTAATTCAATATCATTTTTTTAAGGTGACATTTAGGGCTTAGGGTTCAGGATAGCCACCTCCCAATTGAAAGTACTCAATAAATTATGATTTTAAATATATTAAGCTTACTAATATTTTAAATATTATTGTGGGTTTCAATAGATAATAGAAGGATCTTAGTGAACATCTACGATTTGAATGCTTTAATGCTTTTCAAAGGGGTTTTTTTGGTTGTGAGACAGCAGTTTGCACCAATCCTGAAAAATGGCCCATATACACACAAATATAATATACAGTAATGCAAAAACTCAATTACTAAGCTCAAGTTTGAGAAAAAAGTTAAAATACCAATAGGCACAAACAGCATTTCTTAAAGAGTTTAAATTCTGATCACTACATTAAATGTTACAATATGGAATTTTAACAGAAAATTTGGAATTCTGAATATGATGAAATATTAGAGTTACAAATATAGTATTCCAAATTAGAAGGACAAATGTACACATTTAAAAAATGGCAATTAAAACTAAAATCTATAACCACGATTGTGAATAATGTCATTCTCTAGTGTTAAAATGACAACACCGTCAGGCTGTTTCCAAGGATTCAATTGCATGACTTTATTTTGGTACTGAAGGGGCTAATCTAATTTCAGCAGAAAATACATGTCTTTAGGCTTCGGCGAGCTGTGAATGCAGACGTTGTGTTTGAGTCTCTATGCATGTTATGTGTACATGCGTGTCATCCTATGTGTCTAATCGATGTGGTGCTAATCAGAACCAGCATAAAATGAATCACAAAGCTGACCTAATTACCTCAGCAGTTATCTAATAACCAGCCCAACGCTAAAGACACATTATTGCCGATTAAATTGAGTGCATTCACATCAAAATGACCCCCTTTATTCTATTGCCTTCATAATCCACTTAATTTAATTTAGTTTGTAAGACACAGTTTATATTTTTAAAAGAATTGCTGCTTGTCTAGTTTCCCCTCCAAGCGGTCATCGTGTAGATATCTCTGTGTTTTCTGTTTACACTGTCTTGTTTGTCTGAACATGGGTATTTAAATGTGATAGTGGACTATATTAAGGAGAAAACAAATAACAACCTTAAGGAAAAAGAGGGTAATAAACATGACCCTTGTGACCAAGCAGTTTTATTTTCCCCCTCGATGCTGGCCAGTTTTATGAGTGAATTTGTTGTGTGGTGTCATCTAGTTCAAGTAGTATTTATGAATACCTGAAGCATGACCATGTTGTCGCCTTCAAATGTGACAAAGACGTCCGAGTCGCACTTCAGAGACGGAATGCGGTTTTCCATCATAAAGCCCTGGAGGAAAATCAACCACAGTTTCTATTTAGAAGTCACTAAAGGACATATAGCAAATTAAAATGTGCATTTGACATATATATATATATATATATATATGGACAAGGAATAGTTCACCCAAAAATTTTAATGTGATCAAGATTTACCCTTAAAAAAGTTTGTTTCTTCATCAGATTTGGAAAAATGTAGCATTACATCACTTGCTTACCAACGGATACTCTGCAGTGAATGGGTGCCGTCAGAATGAGAATCCAAACAGTTGTTTAAAAACATCACAATAATCCACAAGTCCATCAACAAATATAGAAATAAATCTACCGTTTAAGGCGTTTTCTCTTTAAACTGTCGCTTCTAACCAAAGTATGAGTCCATAATTCAGTAAAAAAGCCCATCTCCTGGTGTCCCCTCACATCAAAATCCACCAACATATTTGTTTAGAACTGTTTTAGACTGTTTTTGCTTGCAAACAATTCTTGATCTGTGCATATTTCTCTCCTGATTCAGACAGGATGAATTTTTCCACTGCAAAAAGCAATATTACGGATTACGAAGTCATATTTTTGGTCAGAATCAATGGTTTAAAGTTAAAAACATCTTAATGATGGATTTGTTTCTTACAAACATGTAGTTTTTGGCTTCTCAAGATGTTAACTGATGGACTGGAGTGGTGTGGATTACTTGTGAATTATTGTGATGTTTTTATCAGCTGTTTGGACATCATTCGGACGGCACCCATTCACTACACAGGGTTTATTGGTGAGCAAATGACATAATGCTAAATTTCTCCACCTCTGTTCCAATGAAAAAACAAACTAATCTACATCTTGGATGGCCTGGGGTGAAGACATTTTCAGCAAATTTTAATGTTTGGGTGAACTATTCCTTAAAAAAAAAAAAAAAAAAATCACCCGCTTGAAGTTTTATATAATGATTGGAACAAAGGGTGCAGTGTTAAACACTTTATCTGACCACTTTCAATGACTCAAACTCACAATTAGCATTAAATTGAATAGAAATGACATGCTTTGTTGTGACCAATTAATTTTTTCAATATCTGCCCCACCTAAATTGATTTGCAGAGTTTGTTTTGAACTATTCACATTGGTGAAGCAGAGCAAAAACAGCCAATACTTTGTCTACAATGTAAGTAATTTCATGTAATTTCAACCCCCTTGACTTGCAAGAGAACAACATTTTCTGAAAACAATTCAACAAAGGCATCAGTACAATAATAAAGATAGTTTATTAATACACATTTGAGTAATTCTGAGAATGTAAGCTGATGAATAATTAAAAAAAAAATGTAATTGGCTCTAAACATTCATGTTCAAAATTATTCAACCCACCAGAAGTCAAATTTGGTACCGAAACTTTTCTATATAACCTCCAATAAACGCTGCCTGTAAGTGCTTCTAAGCTTCTGTCACCTTTCTACTGCAATCTTGGCCCATTACTGACTTGAAAAAGCTTCCAGATCACTGATAATCTTTTGGTTTTCACATTGCCACTGCTTTCATATAAATGTAGCCAAATATTTTCAATAAGAATTAAATCTGAAGACTAAACAGGCCACTCAAGATTCAACATTCTATGACTGAACCCTGAACCAAGCTTAAAGGGATAGTTCACCCAAAAATTAAAATTTGATGTTTATCTGCTTACCCCCAGGGCATTCAAGATGTAGGTGACTTTGTTTCTTCAGCAGAACACAAACGAAGATTTGTAACTTTTTTAAAACAAAACCGTTGCAGTCTGTCAGTCATATAATGGCAGTCAATGGCCATCAAATCTTTGAGAGTAAAAAAACATACATAGACAAAACCAAATTAAACCCTGTGGCTCATGACAATAGAGGTAAAAAAAAATGCTATAAATACTTTTTGGTTTCTCGCACAAACCGATCGCTTCGTGTCTTAGAAAATTGTAACGTCATGAGCCACAGGGTTTAATTTGGTTTTGTCTGTGTATGTTTTTTTTATTTTACTCTCAAAGATTTGGTGGCCATTAACTGCCATTATATGACTGACAGACTGCAGCGGTTTGAGATAAAAATCTTTGTTTGTGTTCTACTGAAGAAACAATGTCACCTACATCTTGGATGCCCTGGGGGAAAGCAGATAAACATCAAATTTTCATTTTTGGGTGAACTATCCCTTTAAGAAGATTTGGATGTATACTTTGGAATGATTGTCCTGCTAGTCCAGTGATCATTATCTTCAGTCTTTGCACCAAAGGCATGACAATTCTTGTCAAAATGGCCTGATACTTCAAAGAATTCATGATGTCTTTCATACAGTCCTGGGCCTGTATTCCTAAAGGATTAGTTCACTTTCAGAACAAAAAATATTTACAGACAATGTACTCACCCCCTTGTCATCACATCTTTCTTTCTTCAGATGTAAAGAAATTGTTTTTTGAGGAAAACATTTCAGGATTTCTCTCCATATAATGGATATGTATGGTGCCCCCAGGTTTGAACTTCAGAGTAAGTGTTTACGAAGTGAACATACAAAGAAGATGCGCTTTACAAAAAAAGGTAAAACAGGGTTGTAGGACGATTTTGAAGTTGACGACAAAAATGAGATTAAACGACATACCCTAACTGTATTGACCCAGATCACACAGACTACACAGAGACGAGACAAGACGAGCATTTGAGGTTATAAAGTATAGAAATTGTCAATTTGTTTTAAAATAGCCGATCGCTAGATAAGACCCTTCTTAATCAGCTGGGATCTATTCTATGGGGGCACCATAGAAGTCCATTATATGGAGAGAAATCCTGAAAAGTTATCCTCAAAAAACAGAATTTCTTTACGACTGAAGAAAGAAAGACATGAACATCTTGGATGACAAGGGGGTGAGTACATTATCTGTACATTTCTGCTCTGAAAGTGAGCTAATTCTTTAAGAAGATTTGGATGTATACTTTGGAATGATTGTCCTGATTGAAAATCCAGTGATCATTATCTTCAGTCTTTGCACCAAAGGCATCACAATTCTTCTCAACATGGCCTGATACTTCAAAGAATTCATGATGTTCTTCATACAGTCCTGATTTCCACTTCCTGTAACAGTAAAGCACCCCCATAACAGGACTGGTCCACCTCAATGTTTAACTATGGAGGTGGTGTTCTTCTGCTAATAAGCTTTGCCTTTTTTTGCACCAGACATACCGCTGATCCATGTGTCCAAAAAGTCCCAGTTTGGTCACATCACTCCATAAAACATTCTTTCCAGAACTCCACAGGCTAAATTAATTTTAGCATGTTCAAGCCGGCCTTTTCGTTCTTCTTGGTTAAGAGTGGTATTCGGCAAGATGCCTTAACATTAAGGCCATACTTGTCTAGTGTTCTTCCTCTTTTCGTCGGGTCATCTTGCAAGTCTTTGGCTGTACATTGCAGGTTTTTCTTATTTTCCCTGATCAAACATTTTATGAAATTGTGAACAACACATTTGAAACTAAGAAATAAGGCTGCCACCTGTGTCTCTAGGAATTTTTAATGTCTTGGAAATCTTTATGTAGCCTCAGACTCTCTAATATAATAAAACTATTTCTCTGTAAGTTTTGTGAGTGCTCTGCTGACTTTGCCATATTTGCTACTCAACTTCAGCACACGCATGGGCTAAATGTATGCATGTCTAACAGCCCAAGCTAATTCTGCTTTTTAATAGTTTCTAAAAACTTAATTTTGTGTAAAAGTAACTTAAAAACAGCAATGTTAAATAGGGGTTGAATAATTTTGACATAACTCAAAAACATTACATTATATTTTGACTGTTGTAGATGCAATTTTTATAATATCCTGGATCTTCAGAAAAACTTCTGAAACACTCTCTGGGGGGTTGAATAATTTTGAGTGCAACTGTAAACTCGATATCACATTTGCAGTCGTGATAATATTTGTGATATTGCTTGGCTATATAATACAGAGGCCTTCTTTCACCCATATATTGAATTTTTATTCATTTTGGTGGTGTTTTCACCCTTGCTATTAAAGTGGAAGGAAATAAACATGCGACAGATTGCTAAAGAAAACATGAGAGGTGCTAAACTCACTGTAATGATGCTAGAATGTTGTAAATGATTGTCAGAATGTTGATATATGCTTGCTAAAGTGTTCAGTGTGTTTTAGCACATTAACATGTGGTACCAACTGGTCAATATTAGCCTGCAAGGGGAAAAAATAAATAAATTTAAAGCTTGAATTATAATACTAATGATGCATGCCTTAGTTGACACAACTAATAATGATGCAACCATTTATTTACAGTGTTTAGTGTCTGTTGGTGTGACAATACATGAAAGCCTCATTTAATTAAAAGATATCTTAAAGTTAACATACCTTGTGTTTTGTGTTGCGTGAGATCAAAATATTTTAGACGTGTGAAAACAAAAATGTGCACTATGAATTATACATCAACCCTGTGGTTTCACACATTTTAAACATATACATGCTGTTCACACCACAAGCACCGAGAGTCAACAAAAAGAACAGGCTATTAATAAGATTACTCCACTGATATTAAAACGTATTATTCAAGCAAACAATTGATATGAAATCTGTTTCAAATAAATCAGAATGAGTTGATCATTTTTGTCTCCTCACTAAAATTGTCCTGTCATGTTCCCACATATTCCACATTAATATGAAAAATGCATGTATAATAATAATAATAATACTAGACATGTACATTTCCTGAAGAAAATGTGAGTGGTGCTTGCAGTGGCAAAAAACCCTTTATCTGCTCATATTTTAACAATTGTAGCATGTTAGCATGAAGTTAGCATGAAATTAGCATGACTAGCATGATGCTAGCAACATGTTAACACGATTAGCATGTCATTAGCATGAAGTTAGCATGACTAGCATAATGTTAGCAACATGTTAACATGATTAGCATGTCGTTAGCATGAAGCTAGCATGACTAGCATGATGTTAGCATGATGCTAACATGTTTTTAACAAGATGCTAACATGACTAGCATGATGCTAGCAACATGCCAACGTGATTAGCATGTCGTTAGCATGAAGTTAGCATGACTAGCATGATGCTAGCAACATGCTAACATGATTAACATGTCGCTAGCATGAAGTTAGCATGACTAGCATGATGTTAGCATGATGCTAACATGACTAGTATGATGCTAGCAACATGCTAACACGATTAGCATGTCGTTAGCATTGAAGTTAGCATGACTAGCATGATGCTAGTAACATGATAACATGATTAGCATGTCATTAGCATGAAGTTAGCATGACTAGCATTGGGGCTAGCAACATGTTAACACGATTAACATGTTGTTAACATGAAGTTACTGCATATTTGAACACTTAACTAATCACTATTAGCATGTAGCTAATCACTGCTAGCATGTGTAGCATGTCGGTAGTCCTATTTGTTAGCATGAGTCCAAAGAAGCAACTCCCATGTCTCTACGATATTCTGATACAGAGATATAGGTCTTGCGGAATGGTTGCTAGGGTACTCTGTTTGGTTGCTAGGGAGTGGCCAATGATGATACTCCAAAGGCTGCTTGTCAGTATGAATGATATAAACCAACCCCCATGTCTCTATGACATTCAGATCTGAAGATATGCTTGTGTGGGTTTGGGTTGCTAGGGTGGTCAATAATGGTTGCTAGGGTGTGGCTAGGAATGTTAATGGTGATCAGTGATTGGCTGCCTGCTGCCCTGATTCAAACAAACCAACCCCCATGTCTGCATGACATTCTGATCCAAAGATATTGATCTGGGCCATTTTATAATGGGGTCTATGGGATCTGTTGCTAGGGCATCCTAAATGGTTGCTAGGGCGTGGCTTGACCGCCTCATAGTGATCCTGAGAGTCTGATTGGTTGTCTGAGTAAAATGCACCCACCCCCAAGTCTCTATGTCATTGTGATGCAGAGTTATGTCCAATGCAAAATCCCTATGTAAATTGCAATAGTAGGAAAAAAAAAAACTATTTCATGGGGCTTCCCTCACCATAGTATCTCCCATAGGCCGATTTTTGAAATTTTGGGGGGCTCTAGCGCCCTAGGGGTACAACTTACACCCCATTGCGAGGTATGTTCTCGCACAGCTGGTCAGCCTCTTCGAATATAGTGATTTACGTGTTTCTACGAAATTGGAGGACGGCGCTATGCGCCGTCAAAGTCGGCGCAATGGAATAGATATACTGTTACCTAGGATTTTTTGGGCCAATGTAAGTCAATGGGAAAATTTGGGGGGGGCTCTAGCACCCCCGGGGTACAACTTATACCCCATTGCGAGGTATGTTCTTACACAGCTAGTCAGCGTCTCCAAATGTGGTTAATTACGTGGTTCTACGAAATTCGTGGACGGCGCTATGCGCCGTCAAAGTTGGCCGCAATGCGTTGTCTATGGGATTTTTTCGGCCGAATTTTGGCCCGGGTTCGAACATCGTACGCCCGATCGCTTATAAAAGTCATAGCACACCATTCCCGTATAGGCCGCACGATTTGACGCCAGTTTCGTGGGTCTGTGACAAAAACTGCGGGACTAGTTACGTGCCGAAATGTTGCACGGATCAGCACGCAGCATAGTATAAGTGATGCTTTGCCTTCGGCAAGCACCACTAATAATAATAAAGGATAAGCAAAATCCAATTTAAAACTGCATTAGAGTATAGCATGCAAAACATGTCAGTGTCTAATACTTGCAGCACTGTCCACAAAAGGTAAATGCAAGTTATTCTTTGATAGTTCAGGATGTGCGTTTAGGTGCAAAGACACACACTCACCATGCCGCCAGTACACTCACGACAATCTTGCAGACACGCGACGTTCTCCCACGTGCTGTAGGCTTTGAGTCCTGCTATGAGAGCTTGTAGAGCGCGATTGCTTTGAAGGTCCTGACCCTGACACAAAGCATCATCCATCAGACCTGCAGCATATCTGAAAGCAAACACAGGGACATACGGAAAATGCACATACAATACAGACACATCATACCCTAAATTGCTATAACTTTCTGCATAAATATGACCCAAAACATCATCAGAAGTCCTGAAAGTAGACAAAAAGAACCCAATTAAACAAGTGAGAGAAAAATATTTTCTTTGTCATTTATTTATTGAGAAAAATGATCCAGTGTTACATATCTGTGTGTTGCAAAAGTATGTGAATCTCTTTGAGTAGCAGTTAGTTTAAAGGTGAAATTAGAGTCTATCTGTGCAGATTTTTGTTTTCTGTTTTCTGTCAGTGCAATGACTATCAAATGTCAGCATGTGACCTGTTTTATTCAAAGAACAGGGATCTATCAAAGTTTGATCATGTTTGTGGTAGTGAATCATGTCACGAACAAAGGAGATTACTGAGAACCTTTGAAAAAGAGCTAGAGAAGGTTACAAAACTATCTCTAAAGAGTTTGGACTCCACAAATCCACAGTCAGACAGATTCTGTACAAATGGAGGAAATTCAAGACCATGGTTACCTTCTTGAGAAGTGGTTGACCAACAAAGATCACTCCAAAGCAGAATGTGTAATAGTCTGCGAGGTTGCAAATGTCCCCAGGGTGACTTCTAAGCAACTAAAGGCCTTTCTCACATTGGCTAATGTTAATGTTCATGGGCCGGTTGCACCAGCTGGGCGTACACCCGGTTGTAAGACTAGGCTGGACGTAAAATGCGCTTTAAGTCATGCGTAGAATTTATACCAGTTGCACCATCTAGGCGTAGTGCTACGTCTGAGACAAAATCTTACGCCTAGTCAAAGGCAGGTGTAAAGTGAAAAGCCTTGACTTGTTTCCATAGAGATAATAAACATAAACATAATAATAATAATAATAATAATAATAATAATAATAATAATAATAAAAAGACAATGGCGCGTCTGATATACAGGCTACACGATCTGCGGGCTTTCAGGCGTGAAAGAGTAATGAGAGACCGCACCAATCCTCTAGATATATATGGAGACAGAGAACTTATCGAAAGGTTTCGTTTCAGCAGGGTTGAACTGTTAGAACTTATCAACGACTTATCACCCCAGTTACAGCACGCAACAGACAGGAATGGAGCGCTGTCCCCAACACTGCAGGTGCTAATATCTCTTCGATTTTATGCCAGCGGATCTTTCCAAAATACATTTGCTGATATGGTAAATGTAAGCAGAAGTACAGCCTGCCGGGCAATACGACGAGTGTAAGATTCTATGCCGTGAACTTGACTTTTTTCACATTCTTTTTGAAGTCTAGCCTTTAGTTGATCCTAATAGGCGCTCGTCGTCACAGCATATGAAGAGTTCGATGATTGGTCTTGTTTCACAATCTAAATAATTTAATTTTCTTCTTTTCGGTTCAGCAGCCATGTTTCATTTATTTATTGGAGCCAGTAAATTCAAGTTGTAACCATAGTAACGCAAATGGCGTCGTGTCAGCGCGGACGCGCATCGTCTACGCTAAAGCTTAGCTGCGCCTACTTGTAGTTTCAGATGGTGCAACAGGCGTAAATATTCATCGGAAAGTTGGACGTAACTAAGTCCAACGTAGAACTTACACCCAACATTTTCTACGTCCAGCTGGTGCAACCGGCCCCATGAGTCCACCATCAGGAGAACACTGAGCAACCAATGACGCACATGGCAGAGTTGCAAGAAGAAAGCCACTGTTCTCCAAAAAGAAAATTACTTGCTAAAGATCATGTGGATGAGCCAGAGGACTGTTGAAGAATGGTTTAATGAGTGATGAAAACCAAAATTAAACGTATTGGTTTAAATGAGAAGCTAATATTTTGAGAGAAAAGAACACACTGCATTCCAGCTTAAGAATCCTATCCTATCTGTGAAACATGGTGGTGGTAGTATCATGGCTTGGGCCTGTTTTGCTGCATCTTGAGCAGGACAGCCTGCCATCATTGATGGAACAATGAATTCTGAATTATACCAGCAAATTCTAAAGGAAAACGTCAGGACATCTGTTTAAGAACAGTCTCTCAAAAGAACGTTGGTCACGCAGCAAGACAACAACCCCAAGCGCACAAGTCATTCTACCAAAGAATGATTAAAGAAGAACAAAGTTAATGTTTTGGAATGGTTGAGTCAAAGTCCAGACATTAATCCAATTAAAATGTTGTGGAAGAACCTTAGCAAGCAGTTTATAGCAGGAAAGCCACCAACATCACAGAGTTTAAGTGGTTGTGCACTAAGAAATGGGCTAAAACTCCTACATGATTGTGCAGGACTGATCAGAATTTACAAGAGTTCAAGTACCTTTAGTTACTGCAGCAAAAGGGGTTCACACCAGATACTGAAAGCAAAGATTCACATGCTTTTGCAATACACAGATATGTAACACTGGATTATTTTTCTCAACAAATAAATGACAAAGCAAATATTCTTCTCTCACTTGTTTGACTGGGTTCTCTTTGTCTACTTTGCAAAGGGGTTCACAAACTTTTAAGCAGCACTGTATATGACTTTGGTGTTGCTAGCATCCTATTTAGTTTAATAAGTAATTTCAATTAAAAAATATAAAAAATAAAACACATGATGAACAATTAGTTTTTTCTTGTACAGTAATTCAAAATATCTCTCTCAGACTTTCACTGTACAAATGTCTGACCATCAAACTTTCATTCGCTTTCATTTTCTAATAAAGTGCAGATGTGTCAGATAAATAATGATGAAATCTGCGTGGTTTCTCAGAAGGAGGCATCTGAGCTCCTCTTTTCCTTTGATTCTCCTCCTGTGGTATTTCTCAGAATGTGCTGCTGACCTGAATTACACAAACACAGAGACCTCCAGTGGAGGCCAGTAAAACTGCTCTTTGTGTCTTTTTAAATATGACAGAAAAGAGGATTTTCTTGGTATTTTCTAATATACTTTGATGTTCTATGTAGACAAACTCTGACCGAGTTGACCCAGACCATTTATAAAAATGTTTTCTCACCCAAAGTTATTGTGTGGCTTTTGTATGTGCTTTTTTAAAAGGATTATTTCACATTTAAAATGTATTTTTGCTAATTAGAAATACAGTGGACCCTTTCACATTACTTGAGGAAGCTGTCATAGTTGGTAACCTTCTATAGTAGTGAACAGGAGATGACATGATTTTTGTATTGCCATTTCCTCCAAAAGCAAAAGAAAAATCCAAGATAGCATTTCCATGACTTTCCAAAATAGCAAAACATCTAGAGAGATGGATTTCAGAAATCAGAAATAAAGATGTCCAATTTGCTGTCACTCCCCTAGTGAAAAATAAATATCTAATATAAATATACTTAAAATACATTTATTTCATGCCAAGTATACTACAAATGCATTTACATATTATGTACTTAATAAAAATACCCTGCAACTGTACTTTTAGCATACTAAACTGGTATATTTTAAGTCTGCTGAATTGGAACAACTAATTTTGAACTTATTGCACTTCAGTTGTGCTGAAGTAGTACATTTTATTGTGCTAAAGTGGAACTATTACAAGTATACTTTTCTTTTTTCACTGCTGATAACTGGAATTGCTTCTCTAAAAACTAAATTAAAATGTATTACAGCAACAAAGTTTCAGTTCAAACTAAAAGGTTTTATACTGTATTTTATTTTATTTTGTAGCTCAAACACGATAGCATAATGCAAGCAACATCACGGTCATGGGTTTGATTCCCAGGGACTGCATGGAATCAAATAAAATGTCACTTCGGATAAACGCATAAATGCATGAATGTAAACTTTATTTTTTTTGCTATTCATCAGCAAAGTCTAAAATAAAACACTTAATTCTTTTCACAGCATTGTTTTAAAGTAAAAAAAATGTAATTAAATCAAATTAATCACTGACATTTTTTGACTTTTTAAAACTAAATGCCTTGTATCATGTCTCATATGCAATTTGCTTTGAAATTATCTGCTAAATTAAGGCAAGACACCCCAGGAATACTAATAGTTACTAATAGTTGTCACCATACTTCTAATAACTAATAAACATCACCATAGTTCCCCTGTTAATTGATTGCATTAAGAACTGCAAATAAAGAACTACACGTTTTCTGAAATGTTAGGCTGAAATATGCAAATTAGGCATAATCAATTAATTATGCATTAATTTGCATACAATTCCAGAATAGAAATCTGAATACTGGATAAAACCAGGTTCAAAACGGTTTTCATATTAAAGTAAAAGGTTTTACAAAGGGGATTTTGGATTTCTCTTTTTATCGATATCAGAAAAATACTGTGACCAGAGACATTTTCACCATGATTTTAGGAATAAAATGAAATTAAATAAAATTTTATAAAATCAGGCAATTGGTTTATGAACAAATCCCTCTTTAAAGACCTTGAGAATATAGATGCATGTATATTTTTATGTACTGTATGTACAGTTGTGCTCAAAAGTTTACATACCCCTTGCAGAATATGCTAAATGTTAATTATTCAACCAAAATAAGAGGAATCATATAAAATGCATGTTATGTTGTATTTACTACTAACCTGCTTAAGATATTTCACATAAAAGATGTTTACATATAGTCCACAAGAGAAAATAATAGTTGAATTCATAAAAATAACCCGGTTCAATAGTTTACATACACTTGATTCTTAATACTGTGCTGGTACCTGAATGATCCACAGCTGTGTTTTTGTTTAGTGATAGTTGTTCATGAGTCCCTTGTTTGTTCCAAACAGTTAAACTGCCCGCTGTTCTTCAGAAAAGTTCTTCAGGTCCTACAAATTCTTTGGTTTTTCAGCTTTTTTTGTGTATTTGAACCCTTTCCAACAATGACTGTATGATTTTGAGATCCGGTTTTAGAACAAAACTTTTAGAATTTTAGGAACTTATTTTGTCTTCTGGGAATAATGTAAGTATCTTCTGTAGCTTCTGATGGGCAGTACTAAATGAACAAAATACAATATTTATGCAAAATAAGAAAAATGTACACATCTTCATTCAGTTCAAAAGTTTTCACCCCCGGCTCTTAATGCATTGTGTTTCCTTCTGAAGCACAAGTGAGTGTTTGAACCTTCTGTAATAGTTGCATATGAGTCCCTCAGTTGTCCTCAGTGTGAAAAGATGGATCTCAAAATCATACAGTCATTGTTGGAAAGGGTTCAAATACACAAAAATGTTGAAAAACCAAAGAATTCATAGGACCTGAAGGATTTTTCTGAAGAACAGCAGGCAGTTTAACTGTTCAGAACAAACATGGGAATCATGAACAACTATCACTAAACAAAAAAAGACAGCTGTGGATCATTCAGGTAACAACACAGTATTAAGAATCAAGTGTATGTAAACTTTTGAACAGGGTCATTTTTATGAATTCAACTATTCATTTTCTCTTGTGGACTATATGTAAACATACTTTATGTGAAATATCTTACTCAGGTCAGTAGCAAATAAAACGTAACATGCATTTTATATGATCCCTCTTATTTTGGTTAAATAATTAACATTTTGCAGATTCTGCAAGGGGTATGTAAACTTTTGACTTCAACTGTAAGTGCTGCTGAAGTGGAGAAAATAGATTTTGTAGATTTAAATATAATTTTAATCTACAAACGCATAGATGAAGTGCAATAAAATAAACACTTAAAAGTGCATTTTGGATGTTTTCTTTCCACTACTCTAAAACAACCCAAATAGCCATAACAATGTTTTTCCCTGTAGTGTCTTGCCTAGTGAAAAATAAATATACTTAATTGCATTTAAAATATATTTATTTAATGATAAGTATACTTAAAATATATTGACATGTCTATACTAACTTAAAATTAATCAAGCTCAAACTCAGTGCACTACAAATTTAATTTGTAAAATGGTATACCTTTCACAAATGCAGTTGGGGAAGGATGACATCTATATATTTATCTTTAAGAAAGTACACTGGCTAGGTTTTTAATTCCATCTACAATATGTTTGAAACTCTACTCACCTTACTTTTTTACAGGCTGTGAAACTGAATGCACCAACAATTGGTTTTGCTGTACTTTTCTAAACATCTGAACTCGGTAGAGTGCACAATATTGGGAATCTCTCTTGATGATTTCCCCTTTCAGAGTGTAGAAACTCATTGCATCTAAAGACACAAATCTCACCATGTATTTGAAATCTGAGAATGATGCTGTGTATTTTTTTTATTATTTATTTATTTAATTAATTATTATTTTGTGATAGACTGACTTTTTGGGCAAACCAAAGAAAATGTGAGGTATGAATTGAAACATCTAGAACGCTTCTGCTAATGCTGTAAGGGCATGAATTCCAATGGCAACTTTTGCTTATAGTGCAAATGTAACACTGAGCAATTTGCAAATAAATGATTTAAATAGATGAATATTGAAATAATCCTAAAGTAATATATTTTTGTTGAATCCTCTGTTGACCTGCTATGTTTAAATGCAGCCTACAATACAATACACTGTATTTGAGTTCTACTTGTTGAGTATAAAAATAGTATAGATAAAAGGAAATGTTCTAATGTAATAGGCTAATTCAAAATCATGCAGTATGTGTTATAATTATACACTTTACCTTTTTTAATAATTTAACCACACTAAAGATGTGTAATAAACAACAACACATACAGTAGTCAGTTTCAAATGGTGAAAACGTATCTTGATCAGAATATTCATTATATTTATATATATTATTTAGTATATTCCTAATACACTCCAATGCAGGAGTACCTTAGCCGGTATGCTACGGGTGTTAGTAAAAGGCAAATTCTTGAAGTGTGCTATAATTTGCAAAGACTAATTTATTGCAATAGAAGCACACAATGATGCCATTAGCACACTTCAAGTTTACTTGGGATGACATTGCAATGTGTTTTAAAGTTACTAAAAGTAAAGGATAGTATGACTTAATTATTAGTTATTATTATAATATTCATGTGTGTTCAACACTCTTACAGTGTAACTGAATTCTACTTGTAATGTCAGCAAAATACATTTAAAGTTTGTGCAGAGTGAATTCTGCATTTCAAAACTTAAATACAAGAGTGGATATTTAAAGTGTATTTAAGTATACTTGAAATAGTTCCACTAAAACACTGCATTTAGTACAAAATGAGTTGTTCCAATTTAACAGACTGTAAGTGTACCACTTTATACTGTGCCACAAATGCATTTAGTTGTACTAAAGCACATACGAAGAAACTGTGCTTAAGTATACTATTTTTTCACTAGGGTTGCCTTAATACAGATAAAAAAAATCATACAGTTGAAGTCAAAAGTTTACATACACCTTGCAGAATCTGCAAAATGTTAATTCTTTTAGCAAATAAGAGGAATCATGCAAAATGCACGAATAAGGTATTTCAAATAAAAGACGTTAACATATAGTCCACAAGAAAATATAATAGTTGAGTTTATAAAAATGACCACGTTCAAAAGTTTACATACGCTTGATTCTTAATACTGTGTTGTTACCTGAATGATCCACAGCTGTTTGTTTTTTTTGTTTAGTGATAGATGTTCATGAGTCCCTTGTTTGTCCTGAACAGTTAAACTGCCCACTGTTCTTTAGAAAAAATCTTTTCACACTGAGGACAACTGAGAGACTCATATGCAACTATTACAGAAGGTTCAAACGCTTACTGATGCACCAAAAGGAAAAACCATGTATTAAGAGCCAGGGGGTGAAAACTTTTTGAATTTGAAGATCATGGTAAATTTAACTAATTTTGTCTTCTTGGAAACATGCAAGTATCTTCTGTTGCTTCTGAAGGGCAGTACTAAATGAAAAAAATCTATATATTTAGGCAAAATAAGAAAAATGCACACAACTTCATTCAGTTCAAAAGTTTACACCCCCAGCTCATAATGCATAGTTTTTCCTTCTGAATCATCAGTGATGAACATTTTGCAGATTCTGCAAGGTGTATGTAAACTTTTGACTTCAACTGTATGTGACCCTGGACCAGAAAACCAGTGATAAGGGTCACTTTTCCGAAATTGAGATTTATACATCATCTGAAAGCTGAATATGTTCCACTGATGTATGGTTTTTTAGGACAAGACAATATTTGGTCGAGATACAGAAAAAATGCAGGAAAAAAATCTAAATATTGAGAAAATCACCTTTAAGGTTGTCCACATTACTAATTCTACTAATCCAAAATTAAGTTTTTCTACATTTACAGTAGGAAATTTAAAAAATATTTTCATGGAACATGGTCTTTACTTAATATTCTAATGATTTTTGGCATAAAAGAAAAATTCATTTTGACCCATACAGTGTATTGTTGGTTATTGCTTCTAATACACTCGTGCTACTTAAGACTGGTTTTGTGGTCCAGGGTCATATATTTAAAGGGATGTGGCTGTGGACAGGAAGTCTATTTACCTTGTGGTGAAGGTGAGCGCGAGGGAAGAAGCCAGGTGTGGCATCAGTCTCAAGTACTGCGTTTGGTGCTCGATGATCTTCACCTCATCCTGGTCCTTTGGGCCGAACTGTCTGCGACTGTAAAAGAGACAATATGAACATTTAGACATTACTGCACACTTAAAAACCTGTGTCATTGTCATCTAATCACATACAAACCAAAACAGGCACATCGGAGTCACAGCAAAGGGTCAGATGCCCCACAACACACCTGGATGTCGACGCACAGAAAACTGAACCAGTAACCTTCCAGGTAACCCACTTTTCTAACCGCAGTGCATGCATTAGTGTACGCAGAGGAAGAGACGCTGTGGTGGACGTCTGGTCTTGCGTCTGTATGTGTTTGCGTCTTTCTGCCATACTAAAGATGAGCTCTGTACACCTGTGACTCTTGAACTACCACAAACTGTATCTCTACATCTAACATCTGCAGGTGGCTTCCCCACAGAGCAGACGAGATGGGAGCGTGTGTGTGTGAGCGCGCATGTGTGGTTTTAAAGGTGAGAAGCCCACACAGAAATCCTATTGTAACGTGCCTCATCTAAAGTTGAGTGTCTTTTCTTGTACAGGCCGCTTAAAATGAAACAGACGCTTTATGTGATAGTCTAATGTCATGTAAGAGCACATTCGACTACTGATGTTATTGTAGAAACAGTATTTGCTGAGTCAAGTCAGATGTATTTATATAGCAGATTCACAGTAATGAGCAGGAAAATAAAAGCAAAGTTCTTACAAATGAAGAAGTAGGGCTGGACGATGCATCGAAATATCACTAAATATCGCAACGGCATGCGATATCTGAATCAGTTTAATAACAGGCTACTAAAAAGCGTTGCAAAAAGTCAAAGTTTTAGGTTGACGCATATAGCAGAGAATAGACTGGGCACACTTCTTGCTGTCTGAGACACACTTGAAGTGCTGCCACATCTCAGGCAGCTTGTGATCAAAGCGTGTGCACTCACACAAAGACGTGTTTCCAACTCCGCGAACACTGAGCTGATTTGTCTTTCACATCTTCTTTTATTTGAACAGAAACATACAAAGAATTATGTCAAAATACCTGCCTCGACAATCGTTCTCAGCCAGTTATGTTTTAAATGAATGTAAACAGCTGAGAAAGAAATCGGATGTGCATCATTATATTGGATCCGTGCAGTCGGTCTTAAAGGGGCAGCAGCCTATTAATATGTGCTGCTGTCTATGTCACTAATGTTAATCAAACAACAACACACAGCTTTAACAAAGATTAATCTACATTTAATTCATACAGTGAACACTATGCAGTGTTATTTTACGCTTAATTATTACATTTTTGTACAGAAATACTACTGTTAGACCTTATTAGGGGCCAAGCACCAAAGGTGCATTGGCGTTCTTCTTTTTCTTCTTCTTATGCTATTGAGTCTATGGCAGCCCATAGAACCGCTTGTGGGAGTGTTGAGTATTTTGGCACACTGATCGAGGAGACTCTCAACATTAGCTATAGCAAGTTTGGAGTCTCTAACTCAAACTCTCTAGTGGAACCACTTCTCCAAAGTTTTACTTTGTTTATGCTAATAACTTTTGAACTGTACTGCACAGAAGGAAAATTAAAAATAGTAAGGTTTAGTTTTTTCGCTATTTTTAATTGTTTGTAAAACCTACTTTTTCAAACTCATCCTAGACGGTATAAATAGGCTCAGGTGGGATTGTTCCTCTTGGTGGTGCTATAACAAGAAATTGCCATTGACTACAATATAGTATTATGATATAAAATGCTACATTTTACCAATGCATTGGTGTACCATTAGAAAACTTTGTATGTACCATTGAAACCATGACCTGAAAGTGCTTTTGAACTGTACTGCACAGAAGGAAAATTAAAAAAAATTTTGTAAGGTTTAGTTTTTTCGCTAGTTTTTTCGCTTTTTTCAAACTCATCCTAGACGGTTCGTCTGATTTTCACCAAAATAGGCTCAGATCACCTTCTGACCATGCTGGCAAAAAGGAATGGAATTCAAGTTGATTAGTCAAACTGTTCTCAAATAACGCGCAAATGAATTCTATAAAAAGCACGCAAAAATGGATGTGAGGCTATATCTTCACAACGGTTTAGTATATTGAGTCCAAATTTGGTGTGTGTTATGACAAGTATGACCTGAGGCTACCTGCAGTGTTTTATTACAGTGCTACAAAGTGGTCAGAAGATATGAAAAAATTTATTGAAAACCTGGAAAGGTTTGGCCAAAAATCACAAAACTGGTCTCTTTAGATTTGGTGCATCATGCCGAGTCAAATGATACCCAATTTTCCTATGTAATGTCTTATTTTGGGCATCTGCCATTTTTAATTTTGTAGTAAAATGCTATATTTTATGAACGCATTGATGTATTGTTACAAAACTTGGTTTGGGTCATCAGCACGATGCCCTGAAGGAGCCTGAGAAGTTTCGAGCCAGTGCCACCTAGTGGTAAATTCAAATATTCACATGCTTTGGGTGTGGTTGACTTATTTTTACAGGAGTCACCTTTTTAGACTCCTGAATCCTTGCCTTATGGTTTGTGCAACATTGCATTTTAGCACTTAAAAAATATTTGCCAATATCTTACAAACCGTTACTCCTACCGACATGAAACCGACGTAAGAAATTCGAAAACATAGCATGCCGGCTATACACTAATGCCCATTTGCCAGAATTTTGATAGTAAGTGGCAAAACAATGCAAACAAAGTCAGCCATCTGTCATTTTTTCTCTTCTCATATATAAAAATGCCTATAACTCCAAAACAAAATGAGATATTTTCACCAATTTTGACACACATATGTATGGGCACACTCTAAGGACACATAAAGAATTTAGTGGGATTGTGCCTCTTGGTGGTGCTATAATTGAACAAAACATGAAATTGCCATTAACTACAATAGAGTATTATGATATAAAATGCTACATTTTTACCAATGCATTGGGTGTACCATTAGAAAACTTTGTATGTACTATCGAAACCATGACCTGAAAGTGCTCAAAATGTTTTGAGACAGTGCCACCTTGCAGTTAAAAGTGATAACCGATTAAATCATATTACTAGTTGCTGTTTTCATGATTTTTCACCCATTTTGACTAAAACCATCTTAAATGGATTTAATTATTCATTGCTGCTGTTGGTCTGAGCTTCCCTTGCCTAGTGCTTAGCCCCGCAATTGCTGCTTGCAGCTATATTTTTATTTGTAACTGTTATCTTGTACTTACCTATGCTTGTAATTTGTGCATTTGTTCTAATTTAATTCAGTTTTATTTAATTGCCTTTAATCATGTTTTCTATGGTTTTTACTGTGGTAATGAAGTAGTAAAGAGTACTTTGTGTAAGTAATAAACAAGTGGCATACATTTTTTGCTTGTTTGCACTGATGATGAAGTCACATTTTCAGATTTGTGACATTACTTGTAATTACATGTAATGCTAAAACACTGCTGTACACTTTTGGAAGTTGTAGTGATGCTTTCTTTTCCAAGAAAGAATGTGAAACATATATATTGTTTATAACATTTTAATTTTTAAACTTTTTAAAATAGAATTTAAATTGATTTTGCACATTTAAAGCAATATCGTATCGCATATCGAATATTGCATTATTTAACAATGTATCGCATATGGTCATAATAATGCAAAGTTTATTAAACTATTAATAATTGAACTATAAGGAGCTCTACAAAGACAATAGTGTCATTATTTAGCTCAATGTTGAGCTAAAAGTGTCGATGTTGCAGAGTTGCCTCCTAGTATATTTTCTTCTGCAACCAAAACTAAAGTCAAAACTGAAATTGAAAAAAAGAATGAAAGCTATATTCAATTTTTTGAAAACACCAAAAGTGAATAAAAATGTCTAAAATGACTAAAAATAAAATAACAATTAATAAAATCGCTTATATATATATATATATATATATATATATATATATATATATAAAACTAATAAAAGTAATAAAGTCAAATAAAATGATGATAAAATATCACAATATTAATAAATACTACAACAATAGTATATAAATAGCACTGCAATTAGTTAGCATGAACAAACAGAAGTACAGCTGGATGTGTGGTCAATAGGGTTGTTTTTCCAGATAAAGCTTGTTATATACAGCCGGTCATGTGATCTTAACACAACAACCCTCGTGAGAAAGAACTGTTTTATCTGAGAGTAATTTCGGCATGTTTTACATAATTTACAAGCAATTTCTTTAGAAGTAAACCTCGTTTTTATCAGATCACAGATCTATGAACGATTCTGAATGACAGCGTTCTATAGTGGAACATATAGAAGACGGCGGAAGACATAGTGGAACCACATGATGCAAGCGTACACCTACATTTCCTGAACACTGATGAAATGCATAGAGCATTGTTTGTCATCTAAGCAACTGTCCTTCAAAGCAATAAACAGATGACAGCACTGGCTCTTTTTGACTTAGTTCGAAAGCCGAATTTCTACACTGAAAAATTATGAAATATTATTTTATGCATCATTTACACTTATATTATATTAAGATTTTCTGGCATTAAATCACTATTGACCAGTGGTAAGAATTTAGAAAGTCTGCATTAACTAAATGCTACTTGGCTGTTAGACAGTATAGTCATTCATTTTTAAGCAATTGAAATAAAGCTGAAACAACTTAAAATATAAATATTAGATGAAAAGCTTACATTTTAAAAATGTATAGGAAAATTAGCAACCCTGGCAACCAACTGAAATGAGTAAGTTTAATTTGAAGTACAAAAATGAATAAAACTAAACTAAAACTACAACTGGAAAAGCAAAAATAGATAAATAACAAAAAAAATTAAAGCTTTAAATTATATAGCTTGTCAATAGCTTTAAAATATTTTAAAATGACTAAAACTGAAATGAAAATAGATATTAAAAATAAAACAATAAAAATGATAAATAGAATAAAAATTGTTAAATAGAATTAAAACTGTTAATAATTTTCAGCAACTGAAATAAAGCTGAAACAAATGAATATAAATATTAGATGAAAAACTTCATTTACAGGAAAATTAGCAACCTTGGCAACCAACTGAAACGAGTAAGTTTAATTTGAAGCACAAAAATAAATAAAACTAAGCTAAAACTACAAATGGAAAATAAAAAGTAAAAAAAATAAATAAAATAAAATAACTAAAGCTTTCTAACAATATATTAAAGCCCCAAAACAAATAAACATGACTAAAGCTAAAAGTGAAATGTAAATAAATACAAGCTTTATAAAAATATATAAATTATTAAAACTATATAAAAAAAAAATTGTAATTTATTAAAATTATAAAAATGACTAAAATTACTCAAACTGAAGCTGATACAAAAATATATTAACTATACAGAAACTATAAAGAAAGAACAAATTAATTAAAATTAATATTTTAAATAAAACAGAAATTAAAATGTATATTAAAAATAAAACCGTAAAAATTACTAAAATTACAGCCAATGTTAACTAGAACTAAAAGTATTATTAATCATTTTCAGCAATTGAAATAAAGCTGAAACAAATTAAATTATAAATATTAGATGAAAAACTTGAATTTAAAAAATGTACAAGAAAATTAGCAACCTTGGCAATCAACTGAAATTGTTAGGTTTAAAGTACATACATTTATAAAACTAAGATAAAACTACAACTGGAAAATAAAAAGTAAAAAAAAATAAATAAATAAAAAAAAAGCTTTATAAACACACATAAACACATTTTTATAAAAAACAAAAATGACTAAAGCTATATAAAATATATTAAACTAAAAGTGAAATATAAATAAATTTAAAGCTTTATAAAAAATATTTAAAATAACTACAACTGAAATTAAAATATATTAAAAAATAGAACAATAAAAATACTAAAATTACAAATATTAGTTGAAAAACTTAAATTATAAAAAATGTACAGAAATATTAGCAACCTTGGCAACCAACTGAGTTGAATAAGTTTAAGTCGAAGGACAAAAAATGAAACTAAAACTACAACTGAAAAATAAATGAATAAAATTAAATATAAATTAAAGCTTTATAAAAATATAAAAAGACATAATGACTAAAATTTACATAAAAATAAACTTAAAGTATAAATAAAACAAAAACTGAAAGTAAAAATGTATAGAAAAATAAAAACATTGAAAACATTATTAAAATGACTAAAACTAAAGCTGAAATAAAAGTATTAACTATGTAGAAACTGTAAAGAGAATAAATGAATTAAAAAGAATATTTAAAAGAAAACAAATTAAAATATATATTAAAAAACAGTAAAAAAAAAAAAAATACTAAAATTACAGTCATTGTTTAACTACAACTAAAATTATTAATTACTTTCAGCAATTTTAAATAAAGCTGAAACAAATGAAAATATAAATATTAGATGAAAAGCTTGAATGTAAAAAAATGTATAGGAAAATTAGCAACCTGGGCAACCAACTGAAACTAGTTTAATTTGAAGTACAAAAATGTATCAAACTGCAACTGGATAATAATAATAATAATAAAAAAATGATTAATGAAAACAAATTTTTAACTTTATAAAATCATAAAAAAGAAATGGCTTAAACTAAAAGTGAAATATACATAAATTAAAGCTTTATTAAAAAAATATTTAAAATGACTAAAACTGATATTAAAATATATATTAAAAAATAAAACAAAAATTACTAAAATCACAGCCATTGTTAACTAGAACTAAACCTATTATTAATCATTTTCAGCTACTGATATAAAGCTGAAACTAATTAAAATATAAATATTAGACAAACAACTTGGCAACCAACTGAAATTAGTAAAAATTAATAAAACTAAGCTAAAGCTACAACTGGAAAATAAATAAATAAATAAATATATAAAAACAAAAATGACTAAAGCTATATAAAAATATATTAAACTCTCAAATCAAATAAAAATGACTAAAACTAAAATATAAATAAATGAAAGCTTTATAAAAACAGAATTAAAATGGCTAAAACTGAAATTTTAAATATATATATAAAAAAATAAAACAATAAAAATGACTAAAATCACTAAAAATAAAGCTGTAATAAAAAATTAACTATATAGAAACTATAAAAAAATGAATAAAAATAACAATACAATTTGTAACAAATGTAATAAACCTAAAATGAAAACTAAAGATATAAAAAATAAAAGCTAAATCAAAATATTTAAAAAATACTAAGGAAAAAATGTGACCCTGGACCACAAAAAAAACAGTCATAAGTACATTTTTTTTTTTTTTATTAAGATTAATAAAGCATTATGTATGTATGGTTTGTTAGGAGAGAACAATATTTGGCCGAGATACAAGAAAAGAGAGATACGAGAAAATCACCTTTAAAGTTGTCCAAATGAAGTTCTTAGCAATGCATATTACTAATCAAAAATAAGGTTTTGATCAACTGACGGTAGGAAATTTACAAAATATCTTCAAAGAACATGATATTTACTTGATTTCCTAATGATTTTTGGCATAAAAGAAAATCTGTCATTTTGACCCATATTTTGGGCTATTGCTAGGGTCACAAATGTCTGCATGAACTCAGTGACATCAGTCGAAAATAAAAGTCATTCTACAAGCGGCGTAGTAAAACTGCAAAGACAAACTGCTTTTTTGTAATGACCTGCACCAGTGCATTTTCCACAGTTAACATGTCTAAAGATTAATTTCATGTTGACTTCAAGAGATTGCATGTAGCTTTTGAAGAAGCGTCCGGCTTGTGCATCAGTCTCCGCAGTTGTCTGCTAATCTTCCCACCATTAAAACTATCCAGAACGGACGACCGGACTTTGCGAGCAAATCTGCGAGCCACATGTGCGCAACATGACCGCCGATTGTTTGATGGCACGCTGTTTGTTCCTGTTTTTAATCTTAAACCCAGTCGTTCAGAAAGTCTGAAGTGCAATGGTTTTGTGGTGCGTGTCGTAATAAGATAAACTCCAACCAAGAAGAGGTGTGGTGGGCTGCGAGCGTGGAGCCTGATAACTGCGAGTGTGGTTTTTCTCTCACACCTGAGCGCTCATACGTGTTTTGGCACCAAAGTGGTGGCTCTTTGTTCCTCCTCTGATATGTGTGTGCGCATGTGGGTGCGCAGAGCTGTTTTGCAAATGGAAAAGCTGCAACTATAGAAAGCAAACATTTCCTCTCTTTCTGCATTTTTTTTCAGCCCGGGGATGCCATGATCAGAGACACCCTGCATCGCCCACGCAGACGCACACATGCACAAAGCCACATGTGAGGAAGATGTGCAGCAGCAGCGGAGGCGCGGACGAGAGTATCCCTCTGAACTGGATGTTCTCTGTGGTGAGGAGAAACTCCACACGTCACAGCGCTCTCATTTTGTTTTCACTCATTTCTAGAGTTTGTTGTTTATTTTTCTCTCCCCTGCGACCACATTAAGCGCTTTTGAAACTCGTCGATGCAGTTTTGATGCGTTTGAAGGAGCGCGACTGTGTAACGCTGATAAATAATTACAGGGAATTCTTTGATCTGTTACCACCGATGTGCCGTGTCTGAATTTCACATGAACTCGCAAGACATTCGACACACAGATTTTTTTAACATCATACCTGTGACTGTAGCGTACTGCAATGATGAGCCCCAACTGTAGAGAAAACACAATGTGCAAAGACAAGTCAATAAGACATAATCAATAATTAAAGATGCACTTCACCCAAAAATGATCATTTACTCATCCTCATGTAACTATACACTATCAGTCAAAAGTTTTTGAACAGTATGATTTTAAATGTGTTTTTAAAGAAGGCTTTTCTGCTCACCAAGCATGCATTTATTTGATCCGAAGTACAGCAAAAACGGTGACGTTGAAATATTTTTAGTATTTCAAATAACTGCTTTCCATTTGAATATTTTAAAATGTAATTTATTCCTGTGATCAAAGCTAAATTTTCAGCATCATTTCTGACATTTAAGACATTTCTGATTATTAGCAAATTGAGTACATTTGTTCAGGATTCTTTGATAGATCCAAAGATCAGCACTGATCTGAAATCAAAAACTTTTGTAGCATTATAGAAACTGCTCATTTTATTTAGCAAGCATCCTCAAAAGTGATGATAAAGACATTTATAATGTTACAAAAGATTTCTATTTTAGATAAATGCTGTTCTTCTGAACATTCTATTCATCAAAGAAACCTGAAAATATTATATTCAGCTGTTTTCAACGTATCAGCATGTTAGAATAATTTCTGAAGAATCATGTGACACTGAAGACTGGACTAATGATACTAAAAATTCAGCTTTGACATTGCAGGAATAAGTTACATTTTAAAATATATTCAAATAGAAAACAGTTGTTTTAAATGGTAAAAATATTTCAGAATTTTAATGTTTTTGCTGTACTTTAGATCAAATAAATGCAGGCCCCAACTGTAGAGAAGACACAATTTGTATAGGTGAGTTTTACAAAGACAAGTCAATAAGACATAATTAATCATTAAAGATGCAGTTCACCCAAAAATGATTATTTAATCATCCTCATGTAACTATACACTATCAGTCAAAAGTTTTTGAACAGTAAGATTTTAAATGTGTTTTTAAAGTCTTTTCTGCTCACCAGGCCGAAATTTATTTGATCCGAAGTACAGCAAAAACAGTAACAATCTCAAATATTTTTACTATTTCATATAACTGCTTTCTATTTGAATACATTTTAAAATGTAATTTATTCCTTTCAAAGCTAAATTTTCAACATCATTAAGAAATTTCTGACATTTAAGACATTTCTGATTATTAGTAAATTTGTTCAGGATTCTTTGATAAATAGAAAGATCCAAAGATCAGCACTGATCTGAAATCAAAAACTTTTGTAGAATTTTTGAAATTGTTAATTTTATTTAACAAGGATGCTCAAAAGTGATGATAAAGACATTTGTAATGTTACAAAAATTTTAGATAAATGCTGTTCTTCTGAACTTTCTATTCATCAAAGAAACCTGAAAAAAATATATTCAGTGGTTTTCAACATAATAATAATAATAATAATAATAATAAATGTTTTGAGCAGCAAATCAGCATATTACAACTATTGCTGATGGATAATGTGAAACTGAAGACTGGAGTAATGATGCTAAAAATTTAGCTTTGATCACAGGAATACATTACATTTTAAAATATATTTAAATAGAAAACAGTTCTTTTAAATAGTAAAAATATTTCAGAATTTCAGTTTTTGACATACTTCGGATCAAATAAATGCAGGCCCCAGCTGTAGAGAAGACATAATTTGTAATTTTGATTTGTGATTTTTACAAAAACAAGTCAAGAAGACAGTTTAAACACAGGTACTGGACATAATTCATAATATGAATTCATAAAGATGCAGTTCACCCAAAAATGACCATTTACTCATCCTCATGTAACTATACACTACCAGTCAAAAGTTTTTGAACAGCAAGAATCTTTTAAAGAAGTCTCTTCTGCTCACCAATCTTCTGCCTGCATTTATTTAATCCAAAATACAGCAAAAGCAGTAATATTGTGATAATATTTTTACCTTTTAAAATAACTTTTTTCTATTTAAATACATTTTAAAATGTAATTTATTCCTGTGATTTCAAAGGTGAATTTTTAGTATAATTTCAGTCACATGATCCTTCAGAAATAATTTTAATATTCTGATTTGCAGCTCAAAAAACATTTATTATTATTATGTTGAAAACAGCGTTTTTTGTTTTTTTTTGATGAATAGAAAGTTCAGAAGGACAGCATTTATCTGAAATTAGATTTTTTTTAACATTTTAAATGTCTTTATTATCCCTTTTGATCAATTTAAAGCATCCTTGCTAAATAAAAGTGTTCATTTCTATCATTTCTTTTCCCCCAAAAATTGATACTGGCTCCAAACTTTTGAAAGGTATAGTGTGTAATGTTACAAAAGCTTTTAATTTCACATAAATGCTGATCTTTAGATCTTAATATTCATCAAATAATCCTGAAAAATGTACTCAACTGTTTTAAATATTGATAATAATAATAATAACAATAACAATAACAATAATAATAATAATAATCACAGGAATAAATTATATTTTAAAATATATTCAACTACAAAACAAATGTTTCAAATAGTAAAAATATTTCAGAATTTTACCATTTTTGCTGTACTTTGGATCAAATAAATGCATGCTTGGTGAGCAGAAGGGACTTCTTTAAAAAAACATTAAAAATCTTACTGTTCAAAAACTTTTGTAGTGTATTATCGCCCAGCTTTTTATATAAAGTTGGACATATAAGTACATCCAACTTTCTCTGCATACATACAGTGCACTTGCATAAGCTGATATATACTATAGCAAATCTCAACTGCTTGATTGCTTGCATCTTCACAAACGAGACAAGCTCAGTCTTCATCCACTTTCACTGTAAGGAAAAAAATCTTTTTTTTTCCATACAATAAAAGTCAGACAGAAATCAGGTGAGAGAGATGAATTAAGCTATCCTTTAAAACTTTTTTAAATCCTTAAACTTAACCATTAGAAATTTTGCCTTGCAACTGAATTAAAATAAAGTTAAATATAAAAAACTGACAAAAATGACAGAGGGACATATTAAAATGTCTAAAATTGAAATGAAAATATAAAAAAAGTTACATAATATAACAATAATAACATGAACAATAGTCAAACAACACTATAATACGCCTGAGAAATAATTGCATGTCTCCCTCTTCTGGTGAAGCTGAAGCATCACTGACTTTACTGGGACAGACAGGGATGCAGGTTTGTGATGGTTCATGATATTCATGCTTCCAGAGCAATAACACATTACTGTTGTGTTTAATGTGAGTAGAAACCTTCATGGCAGCCATGGTTTGCACGGTGAGTAACAGGCGGGTGGGCGTCAGGGCAGCGAGCATTGCATTGAAGCGACTGCTTTTACTGAGGATGGGAGACGAGTACAAACCATCAGCCGATACAGAACCAAACCTGCAAGACATAAACACAAGCTGTGAGACACATCCATTGCCTCCTACATTTATTAAACACTATTATGTACATGAAAATAAATAAATCAAGAGTTTGGTCCCGAAACATGACAAATGCCATTTTTAAAAAAAAAAATGTTCCTGCCAACATCAGTATTGTATCTGGACGGTATTGAAAAGTCCACAAAATGCGATGTCTGCCGTGTTATTCTGTCTTGTTTCTCCCTTTTTTCCAAACCGCAACAAACGACAGTCTCCCTTCTCTGCAAAATGCGATACATCTGCTCAACCAATCACAGCGCACCATTCCACACATTGTAAACCATAAGGCGCCGCTTAGAATGCACCCGGTATCCTAGATTTCCTCTACTACATCTACTTTGTTCTTTGGGATCAACAAACAGACAAAAAATGAACAATTTTGACTGCATTGATGAACTTATGGTGGTTTCTGCGGTGGGGAATAAAATAAGCCATAACTTTGTGAGACTGCGATGAACTAAGATGAGTGACAGCTTTTAATTATTTTTAAGGGAGTTTGTAAATGAGATATTGATTTAATACAACAGTTCAATAAACAAGAAGGTAATATTAAGATACTTACATCATCTGAGTATAACAATATTGCCTGATTTTGCTCTATTTCTTTGTGAAAAATAGTTTGAAACAAAGTCACAACTGAGCCGCTGCACATCTCCATTCAAACACAGTGGTGCTTCGTTTATGAATGAACGTGCGTTTTTAAGCGAATCTAATGAGTCAATTTCCCATTTATAGAGACAGTCACTTGCTTTATTCCTTAATGAATCAGCCGTTCGAACGAATCAAATGAATGATATGATTCAGTAATTAAATAAGTGACTTGACGCCACCGTAGTACTGGTTTCATTTTTAAAATATATTTTCAGTGACTTAAATCATTTAATATTTCTATATTCAAAATTTTATATTTAAAACATTAATCTCAGCATGAATTTATGAATTTGATTGCACGCATGTCACCTCTGAGCCTCATTAAACATGAAAATACACCTACAAGCCACTTTGGAGTTCTTCTGTGCCACCTCTATAGTACAAATAAATTGTTTATACTGATTTCATTTGATTGGTAACTTATTCTAGTTTTAATTAGAAATGTTAAAAAGCGTATAAAATATAATTTTTTAAAAATGTGACATAAAAGATGACATGCTTATAATAAAGTTAGAAAAAATGCATTACAAAGGTAAAAACTAAATTCCCATTTAATTCACTTTAAGGAGTCAAATGATTATTGATTAGAAGGTGCTTCTAAAATGTAACTTTTTTTTTTTACGTTTTTAACGAAAAGTAAGCGAAAAGCAAGCTGAGTTTATTAAAAATATTCCATAATAATAAATAAATAATAATAATAAATCTTTGAAAATCTAAATCTGAATTTGAATTTTTAAAACCGTAAATATTGGTTTTCATCTTGCCACTTTCTTGGTCAAGAAAACACATTTTTACTCAAATTAATCCAGGGTTCCTACACATTTTTCATTAAAAAATTCCATACTTTTCCAGACTCAAACGTACAGACTTCCCTTAAGATTGTGCAGACCATATTTTAACATCTAAAAGTGGTCTTAAAAATCTCACTGTTCACATGTATACGCTAATATTTGCCAAATAATCAGTGGATTGTTATAGCTTTACCTCATACAAATGAATTAACACCAAACCAAGACACGTTTAATATTATTAGACAAAAATAACTCTGTTATTAGGGAAAGACATTCACAAGCACATTAAAATTTATATATTTATGAACAAAATAATGAATGAATAATAAAAAGGGTAAATTCGTTCTTAATGGAATAATGCCCAAAGTAGGAATTTTGTAATGGTTTGAATGAAAACAGCTAATGGTTCATAAAGGTATTTTAACAGAAATTATTAGAACATTTGTGGTGGTTTCTACTGTTATTAGAGTACTAAAGACATACACATTTGTCTCTTTAATAATTTATTAGTTCAAAGTCACGTATCAGGGTTGGAGACTGAAATTCATCAAGCACATGACAATAGGAAAACATATGAATATATTGCGTGTATATTCATAGAAATGTTTACAGTTCTGATCAGGTGAAAGTATAGAATTATGATGCAAAAGATTGCTATGGTAACGATATAATCGTTTAGCGTGATGGAAATACACACCTGAACAATCACTAAACACCAAAGCACAATCTAACCCTGTGATTCTCATTTAAAGTACTCGCACCCCGCTCCCAGAATGTTTTAGATGTCTTACTATATAAAACACCTGGTTTAAACATTCAGGTTTGTTTGACTTCAGTGGCGCTGCGCAAACCGATCAGCATGTGACAGTCACAGTCGCGCGAGAGTTATTTCAGAGTAGAGGACTCTGTATGTTTTTATATCGCTCTCGCGGTACCGCGACCATCGCTGATGTCACGCGCCTAAAGTTTTGCGCAGCACTGCATGAAGTCAAGCAAGCATTTAATGGAAGAGTGCTAATTAGCTAATTTGGAATTTTTATATAGGGAGACAACTAAAATGTTCTGGAAGGGGGGCGCGAGGACTGGAATTGAGAACCACTGTTCTAAATATGATTGCATGATCTATTGATCTTTTGATTCGGTGACACAAAGGCACTGTAATATTAAAATATTAATATAATATCGTTTGATTAGACTAGACCCATGTTGGAGATGTCAAAATGTTTTACACAAAGTTTACACTTTGCTTTTGTTTCCATTTTGGAATCCTTAGCCAGCCAGTCTTTATATTCAGGAAGCTCAAGCCAGCTATCTGAAAACTTACATTTACCCATTTTGTTGTGACTAGACTCCACTGCAATCCGCAAAATTTGAAGGCGTTCAATGTGATTCGTCAAACAGTTGGGGGCGCCCGACTGTCATGGTAACTATCTGCCAATCAGATCACAGCAAATAGTTCCGGCGCCGATCTTGTGGCAGCGCTCGAAATATGCTTCAAAGTTCATAAAAATACATTTATTCTTTTGAAATTCTTGATTTTATACTTTAGAAAACTGAATAGGGGAATAGTCTGGAAATCCACATTTTTCTCCATACATCATTTTCTTTTTTCCATACTAATCCAGACTTGGAAAACACTCAAATCAAATTCCATACTTTTCCATACTTTTCCAAAACGCGTAGGAACCCTGTTAATCAAAATAGATTTATAGCATTTTGGAACCAAACTCTTCAAATATATATTACATTTTAATTAAATAATAATATCAAAATATTTAAATATTGATTAAATATTGTTAAATAATAATTTAAATGTTCACTATTTAAATCATTTGATTTCTGTTGGATGGTGGGTTGGGGTCCTGTGATTACAAAATTTGTTCAAATTTTAAACACATTTTTATTTAACAAAAAAAATATGCTTTATTGAATATACTATGGTTTGTGAACAGTTTTCCTTGGGTGTCAAAAGTTTTACCTTTCTGTGTTTTTTGTGGGGGCATTTGGTCTTCCCAGTGTAGGTTAAACCAATGCATGCACACACACACATGCACACAATCTTTGTGTCAAATGATCTAAATGATGCCCCTTATTTAGGGGTGTGCAATATTGACAAATATTATTAAATTATTATATTTTGGGGGGAATTTTTGATTAATGAATATTTCTGTTGGCATCAATGAATTTAAATTATTTTCCCAGTCTTTCATAATTAATGGATAAGGATTTTTAAAATCATAAATAAAATAAAAAAACTGAAATTTCCACGATATTTCAAGATTTTAATAATTTACATGACTTTTCTAAATTTTGAAATCACAATTCTAACATTCACTAATATTTTTTTCATGACTGAGAATTTCTATTATAATCTCATACATGTCTTTCTGTTACATTTTGTAGTTCACAATGCCTATTCTACAACAATTCTGTCCGTTAACTCACTTTCTCAGCAGATTTTCCCGTGGTATCCGTACGTTATTAAATATCAGAATACCATTGTCAACTCCATTCAAACCTGCATAAAAACACATAATGTAGAACATTCAAATAATAAAAACATCATTCAGACGGGCTGTATTGCAAAATAGTGTTATTGTACTACCTTCCTTGTGCTTCATGTCAATGGTTGTCACTCCTGGCCACATGACTCCCTTCTGATCACGGATTGGTACAATAAAGCAGTGGGGACCTGAGAGAGACATCATCTTAATAAGACGACTGAATTGAGGTGTCATTCATATCCATACGAGTTATGTGCTAAAGTTAAACACCTGGCTTAGTGATGCGGGTTTGTTTAAATGACTAACCCTAAGTATGAGCAGTAAAGTACTATAAGAGTGAAGCTTGCTTAAAGGGACACTCCACTTAAAATAGGCTCATTTTCCAACTAGAGTTACAACGTGTAATAAGGCTGACAGAAAATGAAAAGTTGTTAATTTTTTTAGGCTAATATGGATAGAAACTATACTCTCATTCTGGCGTAATAATCAAGGAACTTTGCAGCCGTACCATGGGTGCAGCAGGCGCAATGATATTAAGCAGTGCCGGAATATAGTACCAGTATAGTGCCAGTTACGTAGGAAGTTACCTGGCTGGGAACTATTTTTAGCTGCTGCGCAAAGTTCCTTGATTATTACGCAGGAATGAGAGTATAGTTCCTATCCATATCAGCCTGGAAAATCACAACTTTTTATTTTCTGTCAGTTATAGTACACAATGTAACTACAGAAGAGTCAAGTTTTAAATAGAAAAAATATCGAAAATATTTGGTCATTTTTGAGCGAGATGCTAACGGTCTAATCAGATTCAGTGATTTATGCTAAGCTATGCTAAAAGTGCTAACGCCATACGCAGAGAATGGATTCAAAAACGGTAAAACTCATCTGTTAACTCTAGGGGAGTTGGGAAATTGGCCTATTTTCAAAAAAAAGTGGAGTGTTCCTTTAAGCAAATGGCACTAATAATACAAACATGTTTTTCTGATTCTAGACCAATATGTGGGGTTGCTAAGAAAATAATCGGTATGCATGACGTCAAAGTTACTTAATGAAGAAACTAATTTGTTTGTTTGTTTCTCACAACAGGAGCGCTTCACAATGATAAACCGAAACTCAGCATAGTCTACTTGCCTTACAGACAATATAATGGATTAAGTGGAGCTTAATGCAGGAAACTGCATTCACATACCACGGAGGTTAGACAGATGTGCAAACAGCACTCTTCCATCTCAACTGCTTGGACTGAACCGGGGCTATTACAAATTCTGCTGTGACTATAGATGATGATAAGATGATGAGCGATTCTGTCATTTTATCTATTGGCAGCGGTCGAATTGTAAAAAAAAAAATCCAGGGGGATGATGGGGTGGGGTCCTGTGATTACAAATGATTACAAAATTTGTTCAAATTTTAAACACATTTTTATTTAACAAAAAAAAAATGCTTTATTGAATATACTATGGTTTGTGAACGGTTTTCCTTGTGTGTCAAAAGTTTTACCTTTTTGTGTTTTTTGTGGGGGCATTTGGTCTTCCCAGTGTAGGTTAAACCAATGCGCACACACACACACAATCTTTGTGTCTTTGTGCCAAATGATCTAAATGATGCCCCTTGTTTAGGGGTGTACAATATTGACAAATATTATTAAATTATTATATTTTGGTTGAAATTTTTGATAAATGAATATATGATGTGGTGTGTGGTGTGGCGGCAAGTGTCTGTTTTAATAAATGATTCACTGAATCCTTTAAGCAAACAATTCTTTTTAAATGGCTCATTCAATTTGGATCGAAGCAAGCTGACTGTTTTTATGAATGTATTATTGAATAATTGGCTCACTGGATTCTTCAAAAACAGATTAATTCAGGAAAGAAACGGCAGCGTTGCTCTGAGACGCACAGTAGATTTGTTTGGAACTACTTAATTTGCAAAACAGGAAAAAAAAAAGACAAAATGTGTCTAAAAATGTAACTCACTCGATTCATTTCTTGTCAGTTGCACTAATGTATAAAATTTATTTAACATTGGGGATCTCACACACTCATTCTTGTGTTAGCCTACTTAACTATATCATATAACGTTAATAAAAACACAGGGATATTTTTTTTTCAGTGCTTGAATTACAGAGGAATTCTAATAGGCTTCACCATGCAATGAATGCTTTTGGACTTGTTTTTGTTTGTTTTTTTTGCCAGTGTTTTTGAGTGTCAGCTAACGTGAAACATGGTTATCATTTCTTAATGGAACGCATCTTTTTCATCGTCCCTCATACCACTCCAAAGACCCGATCTCTAAGTCGAATGATTCGCGAGACGTGCTTTGAATTCCTGTTCTGAATCAAATGATTCGCGAGACGCGCTTTGAATTCCTGTTCTGAATCAAATGATTCGCGAGACGCGCTTTGAATTCCTGTTCTGAATCAAATGATTCGCGAGACGCGCTTTGAATTCCTGTTCTGAATCAAATGATTCGCGAGACGTGCTTTGAATTCCTGTTCTGAATCAAATGATTCGCGAGACGTGCTTTGAATTCCTGTTCTGAATCAAATGATTTGCGAGACGCGCTTTGAATTCCTGTTCTGTATCAAATGATTCACGATACGCGCTTTGAATTCCTGTTCTGAATCAAATGATTCGCAAGACGCGCTTTGAATTCTTGCAATAAGCTAAGCATGTGTATGCGTTCCAAATATTTTTAGATAAACAAACTGATAACCGCCAAAACATTCATATACACTAAATGTACACATACATTAAATGAGTAAATCCATAAATAATCACAAGTGAGTTGATAGAAACACGCCAGATATGATGTGCAAGTTGTGCAACCAATGTGCAAACAGGTGTGTGATGATAATGTAAATTCAGCATGAACAGCCGTTGCATCAGTCTTACCCTGAGATTCTCCATTTATAATGAGCTGAGCAAACACAGCAGCATTGTTTCCTTTCATTGCATTCCCGATGTACATTTTATGAGCATCTTCGGAAGGTGTGTGAATAACAAACTCCTGCAAAACAACAATCAGAAGCATTTCAACTCAACTCTGGGTCTGTTTCACAATAATTCAAGTGTGAAGATTCATCTTTACTTCTAGCCATGGAATAGTTCATCCAAAAATTAAAGGATTAATTCACTTTAAGAACAAAAAGTTGAAGATACTCACCCCCTTGTCATCCAAGATGTTCATGTCTTTCTTTCTTCAATCATAAACAAATTATGTTTTTGGAGAAAAACATTTCAGGCCTTCTCTCCATATAATGGATATGTATGGTGCACCAAGTTTGAACTTCCATAATGCAGTTAAAATGCAGCTATAAAGGGCTCTAAATGATCCCAGCCGAGGAAGAAGGGTCTTGTCTAGCAAAACGATCGGCTATTTTTAAAACAAATTGACAATTGATATACTTTTTAACCTCAAATGGTTGCCTTGTCTCGTCTCTGCGGTGCGCATGAGTAGTCTGTGTGATCCAGGTCAATACAGTTAGGGTATGTTGAAAAACTCCCATCTCGTTTTCTTCCCCAATTTCAAAATCGTCCTACATTGCTGCATGAATACCAACCCAGTGTTTACAAAGTGAACATACAAAGAAGATCAAATGCTCTTTACAAAAAAAACGCATCGCATCGCAGAAATGAGACAAGACCAGCATTTGAGGTTAAAACGTATACTAATTTGAAAATAACTGATCGTTTCGCTTGATAAGACCCTTCTTCATCGGCTGGGATCTTTCAGAGCCCTTTGAAGCTGGATTTAAACTGCATTTTGGACGTTCAAACTTGGGGGCACCATAGAAGTCCATTATATGGAGAGAAATCCTGAAATGTTTTCCTCAAAAAAAAAAAACTATTTCTTTACAACTGAAGAAAGAAAGACATGAACATCTTGGATGACAAGGGAGTGAGTACATTATCTGTAAATTTTTGTTCTGAAAGTGAACTAACCATTTAAAGATGTCCAGTGAATAACACGTCACATTTCAGTCCATTCCTCACAAAGCTATTATATGGGTTACTGAGGATCTTTATAAAACATTTTTGGAGCTTGATGGTATAAATTTCAAATTGGTTTACAATATAAGTAGCTGACACCAGAATTAATATTTTTAGAAGGATTATTCCTTTAAAATTGCATTGCAATCACTGTTGACCCCAGACAGTAGTGTAGATGAAAGCATTGAGTAGACTTGGGACTCACCTGTGTGGACTGATCGTATCGGGCCTCAGTGATAATGCCTCGAACATTGCTACCATGGCCTCTCTCAGTCATCGCAAACATGCCAGTGAACTCTAACTCCTGCAATTAAACACAAAATTGGATAGGGTGTGTTTCATTGACATTTACAGGGAATAGTTTACCCAGAGATGACATTTGCTGAAAATGTACTCACCCTCAGGCCAACCAAGATGTAGATGAGTTTGGAGAAATGTAGCATTATAATCACTTGCTCACCAATGGATCCTTTGCAGTGAATGGGTGCTGTCAGAATGAGATCCCTAACAGCTGATAAAAACATTACAATAATCCACAAGTAATCCACACCAACCCAATCTATCAATTAACGTATTGTGAAATGAAAAGCTGTGTGTTTGTAAGAAACAAATGCATCAAGATGTTTTTAACTTCAAACTTTATAATCCATAATAATAACGCTTCATCCAGTGAAAAAGGCCATCTCCTGTTGTTCTTTCACATCAGATCCACCAGAATATTTGTTTAGATTGTTTAGACTGTTTTTGCATGTAATCAGTGTTTGATCTGTGCATATTTCTCTCCTGATTCAAATGTGACAACTTTTTCAATAGAGAAAAATTATCGAGGACTTTTAGCCAGAAGCAACAGTTTGAAGTTATAACCTCTTATGATGGATTTTTCGTACAAACACACAGCTGTTCACTTCACAAGACATTAATTGATGGACTGAAGTGGTGTGGTTTACTTATGGATCATTGTGATGTTTTTATCATCTGTTTGGACTTTTAATCTGACGGCACCCATTCAGAGGATCCGTTAGTAAGCAAGTGACATAATTATACATTTCTCCAAAACCAATGAAGAAATAAACTCATCTACATCTTAGTTGGCCTGAGGGGGAGGAAGTTTTCAGCAAATTTAAAAAATTAGATTTTTTTTTTTATAAACTATACATTTCAAAACAATAATTTCAGCCATTTTTGCAATAAACAAACAACGCAAGAGCAAAACCGTGGACCCCAAAATGAGAAGGACTTTGACTTGCAAACATTTTATCTATCGAGCGTGTTCAAAGGCCGGAGGGCACAGAATTTATGACTTACTGAAACACCGAGATACCACTTGATCTTCTGCTCTGGACTGCCTAGATTATTGACAGCACCTCCGTACAGGCCACACACAACACCAAGCTGGGGGTTACAGCAAACAGTGCACTGTGACTATTCAAATGTGGAAGAAATGCAAATGTGTAGTGTCATGCATGCCAACACGACATGCAAATATCTTGAAAACAGCTCAAAATTCAGTTGTAATATAAACAACAGCACTCTAAGATGTCAGAAAACCTCTTACAGCTGATTCGGGTTAAGTACCTTTAATAAGAACAAACTGGAATATAAAAACACACTGTAAAAGTTATAAAGTTGTAAATAAAGAGTGTTTTTAAAGAAAATTCTACTTCAGATGTTTAATTTAAGGTCTTGCTGGCCATTTCCTTGTCATTATTTTTTAGCGTATAGTACAAAATTGACAAACCTTGACTCCTGTGGCCAAGTCAGCGGAGCAGATGATCTCCGTGAAGCTTAAACTCTTGTTTATGAAGCCTTTTTGCTTCTCTTTCAGCTAAACAAAGGCAAATAACATGTTTTAGTAATAACATATCCATTACACTAAAAAAAATCACATTTTACTTCCTGCATGTATGAGTCTTATGATATCATGACAAAAACACACTTTTTTGTTCCATGTGCCATGGTAAAACCATGTTTATAGGCCTTCTACCATGGAGCCTTGGAAAACAATGCAAAGTGATTTTAAGCACAATAAAATATATCAAAATGCTACTGTTTTTACCAAATGACAACACAACTTTACCATTGTAACGCCATAGTGCTTTTTTAATGCGTAACGAAGACGTGCAGAAGTCTCTCTCTCACTTATGTACCTGATTTCGAAGGTGTTCTTTCATGAAAGGCAGTTTTAGCAAGTGATATAGCCTCTCTGCAGTCAGGTCTCTGCTCTGATCCAGAGTCAACTCATAACTGCACGGAAACAGAAAACTCTTGTAAATTTAAATGAAGCGCAACATGCATTTAAATCTATTAAAACTTAACAAAATGTGCATCGTGTGTTTGGAAGAGGTGACTGTAATTTTGCTTATATTTACTGTCGTGAATCAGTCTTTGAGGAAACACGGTTTACTTACCTGCTGGACTGAAACAGGTCACACTTTGAAATCGCGTCACGAAAAGCATCTTTAATCTCCCAGAATTCTCCGTCTAGATATCTGGCAAGGCTGCTGGGATGTTTTTGATCCATGGATGATAAAAACATGACTTGAGTTCCTCGTGTTTTCACTTTCACTGTAAGTGTATCTGTTTTCTACTTCCGCGTTTTGATGATGTCACCGCGTTGCGCAGCAACACGGCAAATACACTTTTTTTATTGGCAAATGGATAACACAAATAATGCACTCATTTATGAACCGTTATATAAAGTAATAACAATAACATAACAGTAAAATAATATTAATAGAGACTTTTAAAGCTGAATTCTGTGTGTAGCATATGTTAAAAGCAGATTTTGAATGTTGAGTTTGAAAGTTTGTTGTTGTTGTTATGAAATCTTTAAAGTAATAGGGCTGTAAAATCACATGTACAGTTAAGGTCAAAAGTTTACATATACCTTGCAGAATTTGTCAAAATGTTGATTATTTTACCAAAATAAGAGGGATCATACAGATTGCATGTTATTTTTTATTTAGTACAGACCTGAATAAGATATTTCACATGAAAAAACGTTTACATACAGTATACAAGAAAAAAAATAGTTTAATAATTTAAATAAGCATTGATGCTTAATTCTGCATTGTTACATTAATGATCCACAGCTGTTTTGTTTGTTTGTTTGTTTGTTTTGTTTAGTGATAGTTGTTTTCATGAGTCTTTTGTTTGTCCTAAACAGTTAAACTGCTCGCTGTTATTCAGAAAAATCCATCAGGTCCCACAAATTCTTTGTTTTTTTTTTTTAGCATTTTTGTGTATTTGAACCCTTTCCCACAATGACTGTGTGATTTTGAAATCCATCTTTTCATACTTTTATATATCTTTTATATATATATATATATATATATATATATATATATATATTCTGCCTAAATATCATATTTTCATTTAGTACTGCCATTCAGAAGCTACAGAAGATACTTACATGTTTCCCAGAAGACAAAATAATTCAAATTTATCCTGATCTTCAAATTCCAAAAGTTTTCACCTGGCTCTCATTGTGTTTCCTTCTGGTGCATCAGTGAGTGTTTGATCCTTCTCTAATAGTTGCATATGAGTCTCTCAAATGTCCTCAGTGTGAAAAGATGGATCTTAAAATCATTGTTGCAAAGGGTTAAAATACACAAAAATGCTGGAAAACTGAAGAATTTGTAGGACCTGAAGGATTTTCTACTGTTCAGGACAAACAATGGACTCATGAACAACTCACTAAATATCACTAAACAAAAACACACACCTGTGGATCATTTGGGTAAGAACAGAACACTGTATTAAAAATTAAGCATATGTAAACTTTTGAACAGGGTCAACTATTATTTTCTCTTGTGGACTATACAGTTGAAGACAAAATTATTAGCCCCTTATACAAATAGAATTACATGTATAACCAAGAATTTTAAAAAGTCTCCTGGTCAAAATTATTAGTCAATAGTGTATCCCTTTTGCTTGATAACAGCCTTTAGTTGTTTGCTGTAGTTCTCAACAAGTTTCAAGCATGTCTCCTGAGGAATGACAGGCCATTCTTCCTTAGCAAATCTCTCAAGCTCCTCCAGATTTGTTGGTCTTCTGGCACAAACTCTGGACTTTAGTGTGCCCCACAGATTTTCTATTGGATTCAAGTCTGGGCTTTGTGCAGGCCAGTCAAGTACACTCACTTTGCTCATTTGGAGGTATTTCTTCACCAGAAGTGAGGTATGCTTTGGGTCGTTATCATGCTGGAAGACAAAATGTCGACCCAAACCAAGTTTTCTTGCAGACTGTCTGAGGTTGTCTTTTAAAATCTTGTTATAGTCTTCCTTTTTCATGTTTCCTTCAACCCTGACGAGATTCCCAGTTCCAAATGCACTGAAACATCCCCACAGCATTATACTGTATTACATCTGTCCAAAGGACACGTTTCCAGTATGCATCACATTCCCCCAGGTTGTCCTTAGCAAACTTCTTTCTAGCTTGGAGGTGTCTCTTCTTCAGAAGTGGAGTCTTTCTCGGACAGCAACCTCGCAGTTCATTCCTGTGGAGGGCTCTAGTGACTGTCTTCGTTGAGACATCAATTCCAGACTTGGCTAGGTCATCCACTAGTGTCTTGGCAGTTGTTCTTGGGTCTTTAGAAACGTCTCTCACTAGTTTTCTTTCCAAAGTTTTTTAAATCTTTCACTTCCTGCCTCTGCCCGTCTTGTTCTCCACTGTGTTGGTCTCTTTAAACTTCTTGATAATGCATCTCACTGCAGTTCTTGACACTTGAAAACGCTTTGATAAATGTCTGTATCCTTCTCCATCTTTATGAGCATTAACAATTCTTTTTCTCAAGTCCAAACTAATTTCTTTTGTCTTTGCCATGATGCCAGTGCATATTATTTTACTAGTTGTTTCGCAAGATACTAATCCTCAGCTTAAAGAGTAATTTAAAGGCTTAACTAGGTTTAATTAGGTTAAGCAGGCAAATTAGGTTAATTTGGCAAGTCATTGGACAACAGTGATTTGTTCTGTAGCTAATCAAACTAATAATTTCTTAAGGGGGCTAATAATATTGACCTTAGCAGGTTTTTTTTTATTATTCTTTTATTCAAGCAACTATAAGAAATCAGACTTTCTTTAGAAGAAAAAAATAATAGGAAATAATGTGAAAACATTCTCTTGCTCTGTTAAACATCACTTGGGAAATATTCTAAAAAAATATCAAATTTCACAGGGGGGCTAATAATTTTGTCTTCAACTGTATGTCTTTTATTTGAAATGTCTTATTTCAAGGTTAGGTCAGTGCTAAATAAAATATAACATGTATTTTGTATGATCCCTCTTATTTTGGTCAAATAATTAACATTTTGCAGATTCTGCAAGGGTTATGTAAACGTTTGACCTCAACTGTAGATGATAACAAACAAACAAAAAATACATAACAGAAATAAATAAAACATTACAATAAAGAGACTTCTACGTGGAACATAAAAACATGTGGAGTAAAGACTTTTTTGTCTTTGTTAAAGAGTAAATGCTGATTTATGCCTCATGTATTAATAACATCAAACAAGTAATAAATTACAAGAAAGCAAATGAGAGGATGTGTTTCATTTTTATCTTATGCTGGCTTCTAGTTTTTTGTGTGTTTTGAAATCTTTACAAAGTAAAATGATAACATGTAACAGTCAGCAATGTTGCCATTATATGAAATAGGAGAAGTGGCCTACAGCTATACTGGATTTCATTATGCCCTATCAAGGTTAGATTGCTCCTCCCATTCTTATCAATGGCACAGCCAGGCGCCGGAGCAGAAGCAAATAGACACAAATAAACTACTGGCTGCTTCGTACAGGTCAGCGTGGCCTTAGAAAAAACATAACCACTTATTGCCCATAATGAAAAGTAATATATGGCATATTGCTCTATACCATGAGTGATATTGCCATCTATGTTACTCCTAAAGTGATATTTAATTTTCACATATGTAAATTCATGGGGCGATGAAGATATACAGTAAGTTTATAAAACACCCACAGTAAAATTGGTATATTATGTACATGTATTAAGCATTTCTGTGTGATCTACACTGTAAAAAACAAAAACACAATTTGCTGAGTCAACTTATAATAATAAGTATATATAATTATAATATAATATAATATAAATAATAATTTGTTACCCTTCTGCCTTAAAATTGTAAGTTCAGTCAACTCAAATGAGTTCATTCAAGTTGAAATGTTAAGTTGTACTAAGTGACAACTTAGATATTTGAGTTGAATAAACTAAAAAATTGTTTGTTAAACTTAACAACTTTGTTTGTTACTTGGCTGCCTTAAAATTTTAAGTTAAATCAACTCAAATATCTAAGTTGTCACTTAGTAAAATTAACATTTCAAGTTGACAAAACTTTTTTTACTGATAGATTTAACTTTCACTTAAATGGTATGAGATGAATGGATGCTAAGGTGCAGCTCCTCATTTTAACAGTGTTTTTGCTAGTTATCAGTAACCGGTTACCTCACCTGAATATAGTGGTATCTCTTTAGAAAAAAAGTGAATCGAACTTGTGACTTCGATCATTCAGTTCAAGCGATTCACTAGCAAAAACAGATCAAAAGAGCATTTCATTTTGGAATGTCGACATCGCCGAATGATTTTAAAAAGCAGTATAGGGATGGGTGAAACAGCGCTTTTCGAAACTTCGAATCAAATTTGCGTCGCAAAATGATTCACTGTTTCGATCGGATTACGTATCATTTGATTCAGACCGAAACTTCTGAGCGGGTTTGCGAATCATTTTGTGAATTGAATGATTCGAGTTCTGTGCTCCGAAGTCCTGATCTGAAATGATTTTGCGAATCGTTATTCAGTTTGGAACTTCGTAGAGGGTTTGCGAATCATTTGATTTAGATTTAGTACTTTGCGGATCATGAATCATTTGATGTAGTGTGCGAATCATTTCACGAATTGAATAATTCGCAAACCACACTCCAAAATACCGATCTGAAATTATGGTTTGCGAATCATTATTCTGACCGAGACTGCATGGGGATTGTGAATCATTTGATTTAGATCGGAATTTCGGAGCGGGTGTGTGAATCATTTCGCGAATTGAATGGTTTGCAAACCGCGCTCCGATCTGAAATTATGATTCGCGAATCACAATTCAGATAGAGTGCGGATCAAATGATTTCGGTGCGAGTGTGTGAATCTTTTTGCGAAACATGCTCCGAAATGCTGATCTGAGATTATGGTTCGCAAATCATTCTTCAGACCTAGACTGGTGTGGATCGCGAATCGTTTGATTTAGATCGGAACTTCGGATGGGGCGTGAGAATCATTTCGCGAATTGAATGTTTCGCAAACCACTCTACGAAATACCGATCTGAAATTATGGTTCGCAAATCATTATTCAGACCTGGACTGAGTGCAGATCGCGAATCATTTGATTTAGAATAGAAATTTGGAGCGGGCGTGTTAATCTTTTCGCAAATTGAATGAATTCTCAATCCGCGATCTGAAATTATGGTTCACAAATTGTTATTCAGACCTGGACTGGGTGCAGATTGCGAATCATTTGATTTAGATCGGACATTCGGGGTGTGTGAATCTTTTCGCGAATTAAATGATTCTCGATCCGTGATCTGAAATTAAGGTTTGAAAATCATTATTCAGACCTGGACTGAGTGTGGATTGCGAATCATTTGATTTTGATCGGAACTTTGGAGCGGGCGTGTGAATCATATTGCGAATTGAATGATTCGCAAACCGCGTTCCGAAATATCGATCTGAAATTATGATTCGCGAATCAAGACCAGACTGGGTGCGGATCGCGAATCATTTGATCGGAACTTCGGATGGGGCATTTTAATCATTTCTTGAATTGAATGATTCGCGAACCATTTAGATCGGAACTTTGGAGCGGATTCAAAAATGATTTGATTCAGTTTGGAACGATTTTCGATTTACAAAAATGATTTGCGAACCTGCTCCGACCGCGTGGATCAATTGATTCAGATCGGGACGAAATTTTTCTAATTTCTTTTTGTTAATATAAAGTACAGAACATCAAACCATTAAGGCAGTACAGTTCTAAAAGTAAAACAAAGAAAAAGAAAGAAAGAAAGAAAGAAAGAAAGAATACACAAAATCCCTTAAGACAATGAACCACAGAGTGCATTTGTTCTTGACCAGACCTAACCTGCCTTCTAAAAAAAATATATATATATTTTTAATGACTGATTGTGATGAGTCATGTTGAATCCATTTCTGTGTGTGCGTGTGTGTTTTGTGAGTTTGCGCGTTCATTGTTATTTCTGATAGGCTATGACTCAAGGTGCGCAGACAAACAGTTTATCAGTGAGCTCTTCTCCCTGACCTGATCCCGAGAAAGTACTGTGAACAAGTAGCTACTGCATCATCATCAGACAAGCAACTCTAAATCAGTCGACAAACAAACTCATAAAAATGTAACCAACTCGAGGCTTTAGCTAAGCGCGTTCATTTTTTCGTCAGTCTCCAGCGCGCTCTCGACCTCCAGTTAGAAATCCGTTGAGAGGAAAGTGAATTTTACCGAATAAAAAAGGCGAAAACACCACGGGACAATGTGGAGATCTCTGTTGCTTCTCGTTTCTCCTCTGCTGATGTCTTTCTGCGGCGGTGTGTGTTTCGTGTGTCCGGAGATCTGCCGCTGTTCTCAGAAGAGCATCACCTGTAACAGCGCGACGGAAAGCCTGAAGAGCAGAACTCACAGCAGACTGTAAGCACACTTCACCATCTTATATCTCACATATACATTAAAGTCACATTGTACTGCATACATTTATTAGGACTTGTGCTTTTGTTTCCACTTAAATTTACACCATTTTCTCTAGCGATGTATTGTATTTAGGAGACCGGGGCAAGCTGTCACACGGGGTACATACATATATTTTCCATATAAGACAGGATGGGGCAGGTTGTCACATATGGTTAATATGCTGTAATCTACAATCCATCAGAAAAAAAAGCCTTAATATTTATGTATTGTATGTAGGCCTATATTCTACACTTTTTGAGGTTTCATGTTTAAGAGTTTTGTAACTGGTTTTCTGTTTTACTTTTATTTGCTGAAAAGACATTGTTTAGTTCTTAATGCATTTTAAGTATGATATGGAAGAATCAATAATAATGAATAATACATATAGGTAGTATGTAGCTATATGTTTACTTGCATATACACTACAAGTAAAACATTTTCAAACAGTAAGATTTTTAATGTTTTATTAAGAATTGTCTTTTGCTCATCAAGCCTGCATGCATTTATTCCAAAATCCAGCAAAGCAGTAATATTGTAAAATAGCTTTCTATTTGAATATATTTTAAAATGTAATTTATTGTGTGATTTCAAAGCTAAATTTTCAGCTTCATTACTCCAGTCTTTACATCACATGATCCTTCAGAAATCATTCTAATATGCTGATTTGCTGTTCAAGAAACATTAATTATTATTATTATCAAAATTTAAAACAGTTGAGTACATTTTTTCGGGATTCTTTGATGAATAGAAAGATCCAAAGATCAGCATTGATCTGAAATAAAAAGCTTTTGTAAAAATGTACACTATATATGGTACTTATAAAAATTAATATTTATTTAGCAAGGATTATGATAAAGACATTTATAATGTTACCAAGTATTTCTATATCAGATTAATGCTGTTCTTCTAAACTTTCTATTCATCAAAGAAACCTGAAAAATTCTATAATAATAATAATAATAATAATAAATGTTTTTTTTTTTTTTTTTTTTTTTTTTGCAGCAAATCAGCATATTAGATTGAATTTCTGAAGGATTATGTGACACTGAAGACTGGAGTAATGATGCTAATAATTCAACTTTGAAATCACAGGAATAAATTGCATTTTAAAATAGAAAGCAGTGATTTTAAACAGTAAAATTCTTTCAAAATTGTACTGTTTTTGCTGTACTTTGGATTAAATAAATGCAGGCTTGGTGAGCAGAAGAGACTTATTTAAAAAAAAAAAATAAAAAATCTTACTGTTCCAAAACATTTGACTGGTAGTGTATGTATATTATTTGCTGCAAAATAGTGACACAATAAGGGAGATGGGGTCATACTAATTCTTTATTATCATAATAACTGTAATGGACAACTATAAGCAGTTTCAATTGCAAATTGCACATCAAGCATAGTACATGATGGTTATTCATTAAATTAATTAATTAATTAGTATTATTATTTAGCAATGTTTGCTGATTAATAAAACTAATAGGGACTGTGAAATACTGCTGAATAGTCTGTCGGCAATGATTCACTGTGATAAATAGCCTCTTGAATATCATGTACATGAACACACAAACCACATCTGACACACCCAAGTCAGCTTAATTATATCATAATAATGCTTATATTACAGTACAGAATGTTAATTTGGAAAAGGAGGACAACTAAAGGGAGGTACATTTTGTTTGACATATCGTGTGATTTGGAGGGCCATTCCTTCTTCTCAGGTATTCAGTTTATTCTCTTCTCAATGCATTTCTAAAGGCCCATGTTAATAAACAACCCAAAAGAGTGGATGTGCTTATCTGTGGCTCTGTTTCATAAATAACCATTCCAAATATATGTGTAGTCTAAACACATTCAGTTGCCATTCAGTTATCTGAATAGTAAATAAACACTTAGCTATATTTACCCATTTAATATCAGCAAAATGTACAATTCAGTCCACAAAACGCATTGCTTTGTCATTAAGCCATTACTTTGGTTGATCTAAAATGAATGTATAAAATGTATAAAATGAAGGCATATCCAGCATATATAACAGCTTGACTTAATGTGATTTGATGTGGAAAATATATATGTAGGCTACATGTATAATATATATCCTGTAATATCCCATAATACATGAACAGTGCCCACAAAAATGACTATCTATCTATCTATCTATCTATCTATCTATCTATCTATATATATTTACAAATTTAACATTTATTTTTAATTTCATTTCAATTATTTAAATATTTAAAAATTTGATATATAAAAATAATAATAAAATGTTTTTTTTTAATATTATAATTATTATATATTATATTATATATTTAAATTATTTAAAAAGATATTCATAATATTGCATTATGAGAATATAAAAACGTATTTTCAGGCTATATTTTCCAACTAATGCATGGTCTAAAGTTAAAAATGCATTTTGTCTCTTTTAACTGAAAACCAGAACTTATGTTACTTTTTCCACCATATACGAGCTTGTTAGCATGATCACAATAACCTGTTAGTTTACTTTGGCTCTGAATACACAAACAGGCCTGTTAGTAGCTGTTAGTCCTGTTAAGGAGCGGCGGTGATGCAATATACGCTTCTCATTATAGTTCTGCTTACGCATGACACTTCTACCTTTTCTGAAAAAAAAAAAAAGCAATGGGGGAGTTGTTGACATGTGGCAAGCTTGTGAAAAGTACTATCCAAAATAGACAGGTCAAGTAGTTTTGTCTGACAGACGGGTCTCTCGATTCGGCTTGCCATCACGCCCGCTGAGCTGATTGTGTTAGGAGAGTCTGTGTTTCATGTCCTTGAGGCCTTGAAATCATCTTCTTCCTCTGGTGAAACCTTGAGCCCTGATAAGAGTTACATGCAATCAAGGACATGAGATAAATGAATAATATCCTTAAAAATAGGGGAAAGCTTTCGAAAATGTAATCAACGAACTTCCTGTTTTTTTAATGCTTTGTAAATTGCTAATATGCAGGATCTGCATATTAATGCAACTTATATGCAACTATTACAGAAGGTTTACACTAATAATTGGGGTGTAAAAACATTTTGAATTTAAAAATTAGGGTAAATTTAACTTATTTTGTCTTCTAGAAAAGATGTAAGTATCGCCTGTGCTTCTAAAATATGAATTAAAAATATAATATTTAAGCAAAATAAGCAAAATGCACACATCTTCATTCTGTTCAAAAGTTTTCACCCCCCAGCTCTTAATGCATCGTTTTTCCTTCTGGAGCATCAGTGAGTGTTTGAACCTAGTTACATATGAGTCCCTCAGTTGTCCTCAGTGTGAAAAGATAAAGAGTTAAAGATAGTCATAGAGTCGTTGTTGGAAAGGGTTCAAATACACAAAGATGCTGAAAAACTAAATAATTTGTGGGACCTGAAGGATTTTTCTGAAGAACAGCGGTAGGGCTGCCCCCTAATAGTCGACTAAGCGTTAGTTGACCAGAAAAGGCTTGGTTGACCAAAATTGTATTAGTCGTTTAGTCGCAGAAATAAATAAATAAATAAATCTGACCGAGAGATCGTTAATGGCTATAGTCTGTGTGGTAACAGTAATACAGTATACATTGGGCAGTACATCCAACATTAGCCTATCATCCATCAACCTCAAATATGGCTTATTATCTGAACTACGTAGCTACGTAAATAGTAGCAACTGTACATGTAATGTTGTACGGTGTAATGTTAAGTGCGTATTTGCATTTATCAGTTAGTATACACTCACCACTGAAAACGCCGGACTTTTTGTTCAGTCCTGAGTTCTGCAAGCTATTTAATCATGTCATTATAACAAAGCATTTAGACTCGCTTGTAGAATGCACGTTCAGTACCGCTGAGAGTTTAAGCGACCGTTAAAACGAAACCGAAAGCAAAACGCGCGCACGCATTCAAAAGCAATTTTAAAATCCCACGTTCAGAGAGCGACTATCCCAATGCACGCAAATTAGGCTATATATATGTATATATTAAAGAAGTTTGAAAACAACTGACCTAGAAAAATGTGCGCTGTCTGTGGGGTAGCTGAACAGACATGCGCTTAACTGCAGGATGGATGCGCCGGTGCGGTAATTTGCTCTTAACTTACTCCATCATTTTTGGGCATACAGCTAAAAGTAAAACATGCAATGCAGTCTACTTATTGTTTTTCCCTGACACATTTATAATGCGCTGTGGCAAGCTTTATGCGTGCTTGAGTGCTTTTTAGGATATATGCAATTAAAGGCTCATTATAATGATTTAAATGGTACGATTAGTCGACTAATGCTTAAAATGAACGACTACTAGTCGACCAGAAAAATCCTTAGTCCAGGGCAGCCCTAAACAGCGGGCAGTTTAACTGTTCAGGACAAACGAGGGACTCATGAACAACTATCACTAAACAAAAAAACAGCTGTGGATCATTCAGGTAACAACACAGTATCAATCAAGTGTATATAAACTTTTGAACAGGGTTATTTTTTAAATAAATGCAGCTATTATTTTCTCTTGTGGACTATGTAAATATCTTTTATGTGAAATATCTCATTCAGGTCAGTACTAAATTAAAAAATAACATGCATTTTATATGATCCCTCTTATTTTGCCACAATAATTAACATTTTGCAGATTCTGCAAGGTGTATGTAAACTTTTGACTTCAGCTGCATGTGGCAAATATCATAAACACAGTTTTGGATGGAGCACCTATCCAAGGGTAATTATTTTTACAGTAGCTCCAAAAATAAGCCTTTGATTCTGAACAGTAGAATAGTTATGAATTTGATTAATTGTACAGATTTGTTTTTGATTTATCAATTTAAAAAAATGTGCAAAAATCCAAAACAATTCTGTAAATTCAGTCCATGTTTTCCACAGATGTTCATATTTTAAGTAAAATAATAATAAAATAAATTATTATAATAATTATAATAATAATAATAACTACTAATATTTGAAACAATTAAATAATTTAATAATAATAATATAAAACTATTTTGATTTGACGTTTAAATATTATTAACTATTATTATTATTATTATTATTAATAATGATTTTTAAATTTATTTTAGTCAAGTTAAACTTTTATTTTTGAATGCTCTTGATTCACATGAATCATATGACCCTACAGTAGGCTGTGTTTACAGGGCAAATTATTCATGTCTGCTTATTATTTTAGGTAAGGGGATTTTTTCTTAAAAAATACCACTGGATATTAAAACACTCTGAATTTAATTATTACCAAGCTTTGCAAGCTAAAAAAAGAATTAATTCAATAACAAATCATCTTAAACATGTTGAGGCTTCTCTATGTACGCCTAGAAGACTACTTTCTAGTAGTTTACACAACCTCCCTTTGATGATCCAGCCTTTAGATGAGCTCAGCACAGCAGAAGGTATGAAATATCACAGCCTCAACCGAGAGGCTTCACGAGCGCTAACAAGAGCCGAGCGGTTACTTCACGGTCACATCATTAGACCTGCACTGTAAGAGATGAATCAAGCAGTGCTTCACAATTACAATCTCCCAGAACACGGTGACCCTCTCCTAAAAACAAACTTAAGTGATAATTATCCAAGTGCAAAGGTTCCAAACTCTTAATCGAAACATGGCCCAGACATGTGAGACATAATGTGATGTAATTACTTGCAATTTGCTTCACCAGTGCTTTGGAAAATGGAATTGTTTAAAAATGAAGGGTGTAATGGAAGTTAGTGATTAAATATTTACTGTATCTTTAGAATTATTACTATAAATAATATCTTTAAGTCATGGGATTTAGAGACAGTTTAGCTTTCACTTGTTCACCATTGGGTCCTCTGCGGTGAATGGGTGCCGTCAGAATGAGAGTCCAAACAGCTGATTAAAACATCACAATAATCCACACCACTCCAGTCTATCAATTAAAATATTGTGAAGCCAAAAGGTGCGTGTTTGTAAGAAACAAATCCTTCATCAAGATGTTTTTAACTTTAAGTCAAGTCAAGTCACCTTTATTTATATAGCGCTTTTTACAATACAGATTGTCAAAGCAACTTTACGTATCAAATAGGAAGGTGATGTGTCAATAATGCAAAAAGAAACTGCAAACAAATGTTCAGTTAAAGGGAATTCACCATTGCTTCCAGCCAGAATCTATAATAATGCTTCCTCCAGTAAAAAAAGTCCATCTTCTGTTGTCCTCTCACATCAAAATCTGTTTTTAGATCTGTTTTGGACTGTTTGCTCTTGTAAACAGTGCTTTACCTGTGCATATTTCTCTCCTTCGATGGTGTTTTAGTGCCACATAAAAAAAAAAAAACCTAAGAATATGAGGTTAAAGTCGTTATATTTCAAGAATAAAGTCGAAATATTACGAGAATAAAGCCAAAATATTTTGAGAATGAAGTCGAAATTAAGAGAATAATGTCCACATTTTGAGAATAAAGTCTAAATGTTTAGAGAAATAAAGTCTAAATGTTTTCGAAATTATAAGAATAAAGTTGAAATGTTTAGAGAATAAATGTTTCATAAATAAAAGTTATAATATTTTGAGAGTATAGCCTGCGCATGCAAATGGCCCAGATTGCGAGCACCGGGAGAAGCTGCCAAGCCATCAGAATTTATTTGAATATATGTGGGTTTATTATCAGAAATCATACCATGTGTTAAACTCATACTTGTAGGCTTGGAAATAATATTTCATGTCTTCGATTGCATTCATTGGATCTATTTGTAGTGTGCCAGCCACCCAATAATAGCAGTAAGCTTTGTCTCCGCTTTCAAAATCTGTTCGATTTTTAGTGAAATACAAACAATGTGTCTTGCAATAATGTGTTTTTAATGCTCTTTAATGTGGTGGGACTACGGAGCCCCTAAAAGGACATGGTGGTGGAAAAAAAATGGGGTGGTTGAAAAAAAAAAATCGAGGTGGGTGGAAAAAAATCGGGTGGGAGGAAAATATATTTTTACATTTTTTTGCGTTCTCTCGCAAAGATGTTTGCGTTCCCTCGCAAAACCAGTTGAGTTCGGACAAACACTTCCTGGTTACTTTAGAGATTGCGGTTCATACAGCTCCATATGCTCAATGAAGCGGTTCATAAAACTTTTTTGGCTTAGTGGGTGTGAGCCCAATACAGATAAGGGGAAGACAACGTAGCCTACCACTTGTTGGATTTATACGAATTAAATAAACTAGTTAAGTCAGCGCCGCCGACCCGAGAAGTGCAGTGTTGCGCTTTATGTGAGATTTATATTTGCAAGAAATATATGCAACAGCCAAACAGTATAAGAAACGTTATTGTGACTAATTTGCAGAGCGGTAAATATTAATAAACAGATTAAACAGAACACGTTAAGCTTTTTCTCCCCCATAGAAAATCGTTATGGAAAACGCTTAAGGTAGGCTACTGGACGAAGAATGTAGCCTAATATAAAAAGACCAAATCTGGTACACAGTTTATTAATATATTAAGCACTGGAAAGCATAGGAGCCTAAAATATGAACGGAACGCGCACATGTTTTCTCCCCCGTAGAAAAACATTAAAAACTCTTATCGTGGCTTAATGCATTGTTTGTCTGTATATAGCCTTTTTATTTTTAATACAATATAAAATTTGCGCTTTTTATTTTATGGTTTTCTTATATTAAGCCATGTTAGTGCGGTTTTCTATGGGGAAGAAAACGCTTATCATGAAATACAGACATTTTAATAACGTCATATCATATTTGGTCTTTTTTTAATCACCATCTTCATTAAGCCTCCTATTCTTTATGGGAGGAAAACCATTAACGTGCAATTTAGCGCTTTCTGTTAATATTCTGTATGCTTTAAGGTGTGTACTGGTCCTACAGTTTACATAAAGCGTTTAGAATGTCCCAAAACCTTGCACTGACTGTATTTCTTTATACTTGAGTCCAAGATCAAAATAAAGCTTTATGAACCGCACCATTTTGAACGTACGGAGCTGTATGAAGCACTTCAAGCTAAAGAGAGTTTTACGAGAGAACGCAAAGTTTTGCGAGAGAACGCAAAAGTTTTGCGAGGGAACGCAAACATCTTTGCGAGGGAACGCAAAAGTTTTGCGAGGGAACGCAAAGTTTTGCGAGAGAACGCAAAAAAAAATTACAAATATTTTTTCCTCCCACTCGATTTTTTTTCCACCCACCCCAAATTTTTTTTCACCACCATGTCCTTTTAGGGGCTCCGTATGGGACAGATCACATGTGAATCAGTCGTCTTTTTGATTACAATGAGACATTAGTTTCAATAAATTGTACTGTTTTCTTTGTGGAAACTCCAGCGCCTACTCCCGCAAAAATGCCTGTTGCGTCCAATCTTTCATTCCTCACATGTATATAGGCTAATTAGGTAGGGTCCTAAGATACATTCCGGAATTTGTCAAAGTTTGGAAGAAATAAAAAAGAAAAAAAGTATGTCATCAAATTAAATCAAAACGCGATATGAACTAGTATGTGTAAATATTTACCTACAAAAAAAACTATTTGAATATGAATACTGGATGTTCCGCATGTATCTGTGTTTATGAATGGCACAGACACTTTCTTTGAGGTTTTGTTTACTGCACACCGACTCATGCCTGACGCTTGCAGCGATTTCAACATCTGGCGTCTCAATAAATGAGGACATAAATACATGAACAACATCTCCAGAACTGCTCTGAGAGCCACTTCATTCGCATTTGACCTTTCCATTTGAGTAAAATTTATTGTTAGCTTCTAGCCTCAGCTGTATCCAATCTAGCCACAACAAGCCTCAGTTACAGGTATTCACGGCAACCCGTCAAAATAAAAGTTCGGTTTAACTTAAAGATGACAGAAATATATTTTTTTACGTTTAGAATGTACGTAATACTACTACTACTGTTGAAAAATTAATAAAACTTTCTTTTTTTAAAGAAATAATTTCACAATATTTCTTTCATGTTTTAATTGTAATAGTAAATCCCCTTTACTTGACAAAAATAAAATTTGTTCATTAAATTCACAAGGCAAGGATTCTCGGAAACACTTTGACTCTATTCTCGTAATTTTGACTTTATTCTCAAAACATTTAGACCTTTTCTCAAAATATTATGACTTTAGTCTTGTAATCTTAGATTTTTTTTTTTTTTTAACTTGGCACTAAATGCCTTCATACTCTCCTGATTCAGATTAGATGACTTTTTCACTAGAGAAAGCAATTTTATGGATAGAAGAAGCGCATTTTAGCTGAAAACAATGGTTTGGACTTAAAAACTTATTCATGGTGGATTTGTTTCTTACAAACAAGCAGCTTTTCACTTCTTAAGACATTAAATGATGGACTGTAGTAGTGTGGGTTACTTGTGGATTATTGATAAGTTTTTATCAGCTGTTTGGACTCATTCTGATGGCACCCATTCACTGCAGTGGATCCATTGGTGAGTGATGTAATGCTACATTTCTCCAAATCTGTTCTCATGTTTCACACAAGGGTATAGCAGAAATAGTAGTAGTAGTATAGTTATATGCTATTGTGAATAGTAGGATTTTACAAGGTTAAAGTGCTAAAAGAACGAAGGCCAGTTGTCTGTTAGTTTCAGATTGTGGTCCTTGCTGGATGAGCTTTTATCCGCTTTGTCTCAGGGTGGAAGTGCTTTGCTGACGTAAAACTTCCTTGAGGCTTATCAAACTTTACAGTTTATTCATTTTGTCCAGTATGCATGACCACTTTTATGCTTTCCGAAGAATGGTCGCTAGTGTGTTGGTATATGGTTGTAAAATTGTATATTAATTTACCTGTGCATCTTAATTTCAGGGTTTTAAACTACATCTCAGTGAGAACAATCAGCACTCACAGTTTCGACGGCCTAAAAGGAGTAAAAAGAATGTGAGTATTCCTTGTTTTTTAAAAGATGATGACAGATAACCAGATGTTTAGCATGTCCAGTGAAAGGGAAATGCCATCCATCATCACTCCTCTCCAAGCCAACAAGCTCATCTCCACATCATGTGATCTGTGAGGAACATCTTTGATGTTCACTCCCTTTTTCACAACGCAGAGTCGAAGGAGGTTTCAATGCCAATTTTTCCTCGCATCCCTTTGAAAAAGCTCAGGACATCCAAGTTAGGAGGAACAGTTTGAGCGCTTGCACAGAATAGATTATTCTTTGGCATGAATCGCAAGCATTAAAAGGAGCAGTATTTTGTCAATGACAGTTTTAATGTCACACTTAGTCTAGCAGATTCTGTGAAGAATCTTCCTCTCATTTGTCCAAAAAGAAGCATCTCTTTCCCTAGAAATGGCCTCAAAAAAGACATGTTTGGATTATATGTTCTGCACTGAAATATTCATATTGGAACTAACCTTTTTAACTCTAGAAGCAGAATGCTTTATAATGCAATTACAACATAAACAAAAACATGAATTAGAATCTGCAAGAATGCAATGCAATTACATGTTTATATAAATTATCATAACAGAGATGATGCTGAAAGTGGTTTTGTTTTTATTAGTAGGTAGAGGGTGCATAAGGATTTTGGCTGAACGTACTGTTTCTCCGTTATTGCCTTTAACGTTTTATGCACATGAAATATGTCTAATAAAAACCACTGTTTGGAGTAAAGACTAGACAGGGTTACAGATTAGCAGGTGTTCTGCGTTATTCGCAATAACGATAATGTACGGTAATGTCATTTTGTTAGTATTTGTATGTGAAGTATGTTTGCAGCACACATCTTTTTTTAAAGAAAATATTGCTTTTATTTAGAAAGGATGCATTAAATTGATCAAACGTGACAGTAAAGACATTTACATTTCAGCATTGATAAGAAATGTGGTTTTAAGCAGAATGATTTCTTAAGGATCATGTGACAATGAAAACTGGAGTAATGATGCTAAAATTTCAGCTTTGCATCACAGAAATAAATTACATTTTACAATATATTCAAATAGAAAACAGTTCTTTTAACTTATTATTACACGGCTTTGTGGAATACTCGATTCTGATTGGTCAGTCACCACATTCTAAGGTTTGATATTCGATAACAACCGGTAAAAACTAATAACACATAGGGATGGGCGATACCACAATTTTTTAATGCGATACGATACCGATACTTTAAAAAAAATAATAATATCGATACCACTTATTTTAAATGTGAATTTTCAAAATAATGTTATTATTATTATTTTATTTTTTTTTAAAAAAAGGTCATTATATGTAAAGGCAGATTATATGCACATACTGGCCATTAATAACAAATTTATTAGAAAAGCAAATTTGACAACAAATAAGTGTTTAAACAACCTAAAATGTTTATTAAACAAAAATCTTAATAAAATAAACAATACCAACAACATAAACGCTGCATATTTTCACTCTTATTTGTGAGACAATGTTTTTCTTAATCTTCAAAATTCTATTAATTATACAAAATATTGATTAAATAACACAACATAAATCTACCAAAATGAACTCTGCAACTTGTTTCTTAATTTTAAACAGGCCATTTTTTATCTTCAACTTGCTACATTTTTGTAGTATTTAGCACTGCCCCCTTAGAAAGAATTTGTGCCCCCTCATTTTCTTAACAAATTTATTTATTTAAACCGTTAATACATAATTAATTGGAGGAGCATGGGCGCACCATCTGCAGAGCGCGTAAAGTTGTGTTCGATTTGGGCAGATCCGTCACCGACCATCCTGTACACTTAAAAACACTTACGCAGAAAGTATTAATATAGTTAAAATATCGATACTTTGTAGAAAAAAATCGATACTAAATTAGAAGCTTCTGAGTATTGATATATCGATACTCCAGCATCGATGTGCACAACCTTAAAAACAAAGGCTCATCGGGTAACTGCAATTTAATATTACGAGTACAATTATTTAATTCATTATATCATCCTGGTATGGCAGACTCCATCTCTCATTTCATACAGCGCAGCTGCTGCGACGATTGTTTTGTACACTGTAATGGAGTATATGATAACAAACAAAGTGGTAAGATTTTGAAACCTTTTTGTCTTAAATCAATATGTTTTATCGCCATTTTATCGCTTATTTTCTGTGGTGAATTTTTTTGTAATACGTGCTATGACTGCACCGCATAACATAATTTTAGCCCCTGGAATGCTAATTTCTTCAAAAAACTGTATATTTTACCCCCGAAACACGAATTTAATGGGGGATCCCCCTCAAAACGTATTGGGCTAGTTTTAAGTAGCAATTGGGCTGGTTATGTTGTGAAAACCTGGCAACCCTGGTGCACCGTCTCCCTTAAATGTACGTCTAGTAGTTTGAACTTGACTCTTCCTTGTAACGGCTTTCTTCACGTAAGCTTTGCGTTAAAATATTTCAACTCAGTGTTTTATGTCTAATTATTTACTTTTGTGGCAAGAAGCCGTGTAATAAGCGGGATAATGCAACGTTTCGCGTCAGGATGCTGATACGTGCTGGACATTATCCCTTACATAATAATATTTCACAATATTAGTGTTTTTACTGTATTTTTGATCAAATAAATGCTGAGCAGAAGAGACTTTAAACATTAAAAAAATATACAGACCAAGCCTTTAAATGTTAGTTTACATTACATGTTTGTGAATTCAACTCTGATACTTACAGTAAATTAATCGATTTTTATTTTATTTTATTGCATGCTTAATAAATGACATAAATGCTATTAAATATGTTTAACAGCATCACATTTATAAAAGTATTGGGACACCCCATACTAATGAACAGGTTTGACTACTTTAGTAATTTCCATGGGTACTAATCTTAATGTTTAAGCATATAATGATATTCAAGGGAATTGTGCCCTTCTAATTTTATAGCAAAAGTTTGGACAGGATCCTTTTATTCTAACATGACAACGCCTCTGTGTATGAGACAAGGTTCATAGAGAAATGTTTGATTCAGTCAGTGTGGAAGATCTTGACTGGTCTGCTTAAAGCCAAGTCTTGATCTCAGCTGAACACCTCTAGTGTGACTTTAAATGCGGACCTTGAGCCAAAAGCTCAGACCAAACATCAATGGCTTGTGCATATGGGTACAGTCATTTTAGACCCTTTCAAAACTGAAGCAACAGAGATGGAAATCCAGTGTTTAAATACATGAATTATGCTTCCATCTTTGTTGCTACAGTTTTGGAAGTGCTTTTTGGTGTTCTAAAGAAGGGGGTGTCCCAATAGTTTTGTCCATATAGTGTATGTACAAGTGGTGATGATTTTTTGGCTCAAGGTCTGCATTAAAAGTCATACCAGAGGTGTTCAGCAGGGATTAAAACTTGGCTTATGCAGACCAGTCCTTGAATAACTTGAAAGATTCTACATGAACCTTCCCTAGAACACAATTCCCTAGAATATCATTATATGCTTAAGCATTAAGATTAGTGCTTTCTAACATGTACTTTCTATGTTCCATATTCTGATCGTGACTTTATCATCGAGTTTTATGAGTACAAATAAATGCAGAAAATTGTCTAGTTTGGGACACATTTTTTATTTTCATTCATCTGTTTTTCTTGATTCAGAGAAATCGCCCAGACCACATCAGTTGAAACCATAGAGACTGAAGCATTCAACAACCTTCTGAATGTCTCAGAGATGTAAGGAAACCACTCAAGGAAGAATGAAAGTGATTCACAGATAATTTAGTTAATACATGTCACAATTGTAACTAGAACAGAAAGTTCTATTCACAGAAATGTGTCATTTGTTAGTGATTTCTCATGCAAGAATTTGTCACAGCTCAATCCAGAACACGCGGAGCCTCATTCACATCCACAAGCGGGCATTCAACCACCTTCCCAAGCTGAAATACCTGTGAGTAGATCTTCTTCAAGCACTGTTTTTCTACAGAATCACATTTGAACTGAGATTAACTAGAAATTAATATCCATTTAATGTAAATGTCAATTTCTCAGATATTGAGACACTGTTAAGATCTCTTAATGAAGATCTAAACCCAAGTGCTATTGATTTCTATGTCTGCAGGAGCATTTCCAACACCGGCATAAGTGTATTCCCTGACCTGACCTCCATCTTCTCCCTGGAGACCGATTTCATTCTGTGAGTTTTACTCTGCGACTGTTATTTCACTGGTCTGAGAGCGAATGATGGAAAGTAATAGTGAAGATGTAATGCGGGCATGGTGTTATCATCTTTTATTTTTCTCAAACTGACAGAAAATAGAGTGTTATGAAAGATTCAGATAAACACACTGTATGAGAGCTGTGAGTCAGAGCACTACTAAGAAGAGCACAGGTGTATTCGATTAGGAGACTTTAGGAAAAGAGCTTATTGTTTAAGTGGTTTTGTAATTTTTTTAGGTATATTTGTGATAATCTCAACCTACGTTCAGTCCCACCAAACGCGTTCATCGGAATGACGAGTGAATACACCACAATGTAAGTATCTCACTTTACCTTTGTTTTTTATTATACTTCAAAAGTGCCAATAAAGACATTTATAATGTTACAAAAGATTTCTGCTTCAAATAAATGCTGTCGCCAAAAATATTAAGCAGAACAACTTGTTTTCAACATTGTCTCTTGAGCAGCAAATCAGCATATTAGAATGATTTCTGAAGGATCATGTGACACTGAAGACTGGAGTAATGATGCTGAAAATTCAGCTTTGAATCACAAGAATGAATTATATTTTAAAATATATTCAAATATAAAACAGACATTTTAAAATGTAAAATTATTTCATAAAATGTACTGTTTTTCACAAAGCCTAGTTTGGGAAACTCTGCCATAGGGATTAAAAAGGATGCATTCTTCTCAATATTCACATAATAATTAACCAATATGGCTATTCCAATGGCCAATTAGTAACCTATTATAATTGTTTATACCTATTATAAATTTATATAACCATTTTCTACACTCTCTCTGACCCTAAAAATATATATATTATCTATTTTGCTGCTGTGCCTTAAATCAACTATGTAAAAAGCCCCTTTGAAATGCTGTGTGGCTCTTACTCATGAGTTGTGGATTTGCTTTTTAATTTTTTTAAGTTCAGTTTTACTACCCCATCCTTTAATAACAGCCTTTTTGCATCAAATTGTGACAGAGCTATAAAACAGTTGCCCCTCAAACTATTAATATCAGACTAAACACTCACTTTATGCACTTGTTTGAATGATCTTGTTAAGTTTTGCATGTTTGGTTTCAATAAATGGTCTTTTTGGACTGACTTCCCATGATATGACCTCTATGATGAACAAATTAAACAAAACCAGAAGTATTTTATTGGTGTTTTAAAGAGTATTGCACAAAGCAGGAAGGAGCAAAATCACTTGTATGGGTTTGCAATCCTGATATAGTGAAATAATTGTCAGCTTTCCCAGTGATAGTGCTGTTAGCTATCAGGTTTTTTGCTTAGTCTACGTAAATGTATGAGACACAGCCTTCAATCTCTGTATCTGTGATTACAGGCTTTGCTATCTTGTTTGCAAACAAACACTTCCTGAAGCATGCATACTTTTACATAAATAATCTGTCTTGTGCTTAAGTTTTTAAAACAAACCTTCAACAAATATTCAAGTACATACAACAGTGGTAAATACCATAGTATTTGGAATTAATTTAAGTGTATTATCTGCTAATTGACCTTTTTTCTCTATTTCTCATTTCAGGAACCTCTTTAACAATGGATTTCAAGACATAGAAAGCCATGCCTTCAATGGAACCAAAATAGACAAACTGTAAATACTTACAAATTATGATCTTTGGTATTGCTTTAGTCAGTTTTGTGCTGTAGATCATAAAATAGTTGTAAATAAATGCTAGATTGCTATAGAAAATAGAATTTCAGTCATTTAAGCCTGTGTGTTTCTTCGTAATTATTTGTAAATTGTACTAGCAATGTCTGAGTACAAGAAGTTTCAAAGTAAATCCAACATCATCAGTGTAAAATCACAATTTCATCTGTTTGTTTTGCAGGGTGTTAAAGAACAACAAAGATCTGCGTGTGATCAATGAAGACGCTTTCAAAGGAGCTTTTGGCCCCACTATGCTGTAAGTGATATGACGCTGAAATAATCATGTCAGTACTACTTTCCTTTTCTCCTGCAAATTCACTGTGAAGAGCTCATTTCACTATTCATCTTCTCTGGAATGAGCACTTTGTGTCGGGTCTTATCAGATATCAGTGTGAATGACTTAAGATGGTGCATTACCTTACTCTACCCTAGAGTTTTATCACACATGACCTTGATTGGCTGGTTCAGGTGTGATTGATTGCAGTAGGAGCACAAAGAAGCAGGACTTCCAGGGGTGTTTCTGAAATCATTTACTGTACATTGGGAGGAGTACATGACTAATGTGCGTGTTTAATTCAGCAAACAGCTCAAGTTTATCACCTTGGAAATGGTGCATTTTTAGAATTAATTAATTTGATCAGAATTAGAAGAAGTTCACCTCGAATTATGAGATATAAACTTAGAATTGCATGAGAGAATTGTGAGGGAGAAAATTACAGACTTGTGAGATATGAATTCAACTCAAAAGTCTGAAAAAAAAAACAAGATTTTAACTAAAAATTGCTAGGTATAAACTTAAAATTCTGAAAAAGTTCTGAAATCTGAATTGAGATATTACCAAAAAAGCTAGAATTGGTAGATGGGCTCACAATTGCAATAAAAAGTCAGAACTGCTAGATATAATTGCAGAATTTCAAACACAACGTAAACTCACACTTCTGAGAAAAAATTTCTGGGCAAAAAACTTAAAATTGCATGTAAAAATGTCCGGATTGAATAATTGAACTCAGAATGGTTTGATATAAGCTCAGATTTGTGAGATGTAAACTCGTAATTCTGAGAAAAAAAATCAGAATTGCTGGATATAATCTCAGGTCAGCATTCCGAGATGTACATTTGCAAGAAAAAAATTGAATTGGAAGATATAATCCTGCAATTCTGAGAAAAAAAATAGAATTAAGAGATGTTAGCTGAAAATGCAAGGTATATAAATATAAACTCAGAATTGCAAGATGTAAGCTCGCAATTTTGAGAAAAAATCTTAATTGCTATATGTTAACTAAATGTTGAAAATGTCAGAATTGTGAGATATGAATTTAGAATTGCGAGATATAAACATAGAATTGCAAGAAAAAAACATATTTGGAAGATACAATCCTGCAATCATGAGTAAAAAATTTTAATTATGAGATGTTGACTAAAAATCGCAAGGTATAAACTCACAATTCTGGGAAAAAAGTATGATTTGTGAGATATTAACTCAGAATTGCGAAAAAAAAAAAGGTCAGAATTGCTAAATATGAACTCAGAAGTGCAAGATGTAAAGTCGTAATTTTGAAAAAAATTCTGAAATGTGAGATAAAAGTCAGAATTGTGAGATTTAAGCACAAAATTCAGAGAAGGAAGTTAGAATTGCTAGATATAAACTCAGCATTCTGAGACATACATTTGCAATTCCAAGTAAAATGCCAGATTTGCGAGAAAAAAGTCAGAATTTCTAGATATAAACTCAGAATTGCAAGAAAAAAAATCAGAATTGGAATATATAATTCTACAATTGTGTGAAAAATTTGTAGAATTACAAGATAGAATTCTGAAAAAAAAGTTGAAATTGTGAGATATTAACTCAGAATTGCTAAAAATAAACGTAGAATTGCAAGATGTAAGCTTGCAATTCTGAGAAAAAAAATTGAATTTCGATGTTAAATGTCGGAATTGTGTGATATGAATTCAGAATTGTGTGAAATAAATGTAGAATGGCAAGAAAATTTAATTGGAAGATATAATCCTGCAATTATGAGAAAAAAATTTGAATTACGAGATGTTAACAAAAAAAGTCAAGGTATAAACTCACAATTCTGGAACAAAAACATCAGAATTGTGAGATTTTAACTCAAAATTCAAAGAAGAAAGTCAGAATTGCCAGATATAAATGTAAGATGTACATTTGCAATTTGGAGAAAAATGCCAGATTTGCGAGGAAAAAAGTCAGAATTGCTAGACAAACAAATGGCAAGAAGAAATCAGAATTGTTAGATATAATCCTGCAATTATGAGAAATATTGATGAGAAATTATGAGAAATATGAGATGTATAAATAACTATAACTATAAACTGCAAGGTAATAAACTCACAATTCTGGAAAAAAAAGTATGAATTGTGAGATGTTAAAAAGTCAGAACTGCTAAATATGAACTCAGAAGTGGAAGACGTAAACTCGCAATCGCGACAAGGTCAAAAATGTGAGATAAAAGTCAGAATTGTGAGATTTAAACTCAAAATTTAGAGAAGAAAGTCAGAATTGCTAGATATGAACTCAGAATTGCAAGATGTAAACCTGCACTTCTGAGAAAAAAAAAATCTCAATTACATAAATAAAAATTCATAATTGCAAAATTTAAATGTTCAAAAAATTATTTTTTACTTTTTTTTTTTGAGGAAAAAAGTCAGTATTGCTAGATAAAAACTCTTAATTGCAAGTGAGATTTAAACTCAAAATTGCAAGAAGAAAGTCAAAGTTGCTACATATAAACTCAGAATTGCAAGATGTAAACTCACAATTCTGAAAAATGTCAATATTCTGAGACACAAATTCCGAATTGTGAGATATGAACATAGAATTGCAAAATCAGAATTGGAAGATATAATCCTGCAATTTGGAGAAAAAATTTAGAATTACGAGATGGTATAAACTCACAATTCTGAGAATTTTTTTTTGTTGAGATTTTAACTCAAAATTCCAAGAAGAAACTAGGAATTGCTTAATATAAACTCAGCATTCCAAGATGTGTATTTGCAATTTGGAGAAAAATGGCAGATTTGGGGAAAAAAAGAATGGCTAGATATAAACTCAGAATCGCAAGATATAATCCTGCAATTATGAGAAACATTTTAGAATTATGAGATGTTAACTATAAATTGCAAGGTATAAACTCACAATTCTGAAAAAAATATGAATTGTGAGATAATAAAAGGACGGAATTGCTAAATCTGAACTCAGAAGTGCAAGATTTAAACTCGCAATTGCAAAAAAGTTCAGAAAGGTGAGATAAACGTCAGAATTGTGAGATTTAAGCTCAAAATTCAGAGAAGAAAGTCAGAATTGTTCAATATAGACTCTGAATTGCAAGATTAAATGTGCAGTTCTGACAAAGAAGTCATAATTACAAGGGAAAAAGTCAGTATTGCTAATATAAAACTTTGCAAGTGAGATTTAGTCAGATAAAAAACTCAATTGCAAAATTTTAATTTGCAATTCTAAGGACAAAGTCAGAATTCCAAGAAAAAAAAGTCTGAATTGTGAGAAAAAAAATCTGAATTGCTAGAGAAAAACTCAAATTGTGAAAAAGTGCAGTTAATGCAGCATTTGACTTTCTGTTGTTCTCCAGGGATGTGTCATCAACAGCACTCGAGACGCTGCCCTCTCATGGTCTGGAGTCTGTGCTGATGCTGGTGGCTCGTTCAGCGTTCACTCTGAAGAGACTTCCTCCATTGAAGGGATTGAAGAGCCTGAGAGAAGCGCAGCTCACGTATCCCAGCCACTGCTGCGCTCTGCTCAGCTGGGACTCCAACAGGTCAACACACACACACACACACACACACACACACACATCAAACACACCAATGTGTTATTGAGGAATAAAATATACTTTCATCTTATTGATTGTCATTTTGAAGAGCATCACTAGCACTTCTAGCTCAGTGAATGCCACAAAAACATTAACATAATGAGATTACAAACAGAGCTCCAATAAGAGCACCTGACGTTTATTTTTGATACTATGAGTCACTGTTCAAATCCGAAGTCTGAAATCATTTTTCTCGTTCTCATATAGGGAGGGATCTGTTATCAGTGGATTAGGAAATGGATCATCATACTGTGGTGACAACAATTCACCAGCTAAGTAAGACTACATTTTTGTTTTCTGATTATACACTCCTGCATCTTGGAAAATAAATTCTGCTGATATGCAAAAAAAAATTGTTAAAAAATATTAATAAAACCTACCATTTTTTTTTACATAATAAGAATAAGAATTTTTAAAATATGTGTCAGTGTTAATGCACTTATTAAAATTGCAAAAGCAGTGTCCAAAGTTTTAATGGCAGGGTGAAGTATTCAAAATTAACGTAATTATAATTAAGTATAATTGTAATTAAGTGTAATTTAACTTACAATAGGCAAAGAAGTGAAAACATCATTCATTTATGTGAAACTGGGCTGGGAATTGAACAAATAGTTGTAAACTGGCTCAGAAAAAGACAAAAAACATTTCTTTTGGCAGTTTTTCTGCTAATTAAAGGATAATACATCTAGAAATAGTTGTAAAAATAGTTTCTCCTTGCCACCAAATAAAGTCTGCTTGTCATTTTTCCCAGTAATCTCACAACTGCTCAGATTTGCCTGAACACCAAAGTCAAAATACATTTCTCCTCAGATTAAAAGAATAATAATTTTCCCCTATTTACACTGAACTTAAGTCATTTTAAATGAAACTTGTTACAATGTGCTTCATTTGTTTCAAATAATTCTGAAAATGACATTATTAACATTAAGTTTTTAATTCATTTTTTTAGCTGTAATTTTAGTACTTCAAGTTAAACTAAATAAAAACTAGAAATGCTTTCTTGCCAACTGTCTGAAATAAAATAAGTTACATTTATTTTATTTTGATGTAGAATAATTTGTTACTAGTTATAACATCTGTTAGTATGTTTCATGTTTCATACAGTGACATGAGAAACACAGTTTTATTTCAGTATCACTGATATACTACTATAGTTTTTATTCATATTTTAAACTTTTTTACTGAAGTTTTACTGAGTATAATTTTTTTCAGGTTTCTTTAATAAATAGAAAATTCATAAGAACAGCATTTATCTGAAATAGAAATCTTTTTCAGCACTTTGGATCGGTTTAAAGCATCCTTGCTAAATGTGCTCAGATCTGCCTGGATACCAACATCTGTGATCAAAAGTCAAAATATATTTTACAAATAAATATATATATATATATATATATATATATATGTATATGTATATGTATATACTACTATATTTTTTATTAATATTTGAAACTTTTTTAATTTTAACGTTTTACTAATTGTGTTGTGTTTCACCATTTAGTTTTTTGCTTTGTTTTAAATATGTCTAGAGTGTTTATTGATTTTTATTTTATTTTAATATTATTTCTCTATTTCTATATCTTATTTTGGCAGTTAGCTGAAATAAAATATTTTATTCCAGTTAATATTTCTTTTATTTCAAGTAACGGAAATGTTTTTAGTTTTAGTTATTTTAGTAAATCAAGTTAAATTAAATAAAAAAAAAAACAAAAACAAACAATAGCTCAAATATAAGTTTAAGGTTTTCAGTTCTGATTTATTTTATTTCCAGTAATGTAACGAAAATGTTTTTATAGTTTTAGCTCTATTTGCACTACCAGTCAAAACTTTTTGAACAGTAAGATTTAGATTTTTTTTAAAGAAGTCTCTTCTGCTCACCAATTCTGCATTTATTTGATCCAAAGTACAGCAAAAACAGTACAATTTTGAAATATTTGTACAATTTAAAATAACTGTTTTCAATTTGAATATTTAAAAATGTAATTTATTCCTTTGATTTCAAAGCTGAATTTTTAGCATCATTACTCCAGTCACATAATCCTTCAAAAATCATTCTAATATTCTGTTTTGCTGATCAAAAAACATTTTTTAAAAACATTATTATTATAATTATTATTTTTATTAGGTTGAAAACAGCTGAGTAGAATTGTTTTCAGGTTTCTTTGATGAATAGAAGGTTCAGAAGAACAGCATTTATCTGAAATGGAAATCTTTGTAACATTATAAATGTTTACTCAAAAATGCATTGGAGTTACTTTAAATGTATACTTCAAGCGTTTGAATGGTTCTGTAACGGGGAGTCATAAGCATAGGAATCCAGTTGCAGCTTTATTTTGAATATCATAGGGTACAGCAGGCGGGGTCGATAAATAGCAGACAGGAACAACACAGACAAAGCCAAAGAGTAATAATGAGTCCGAGTAAGGGGTCTTAGGCAGGCAGCGAGCAAACAGAGTAATCCAGTAGACAGGCAAGGGGGTTGATAGGCAGGCGGAACAGGATCAGGAACAAGGAACAAACAAGGTAAACAAGGTAAACTTCGCAAAGAACATACAGGGAGCATGGCTTTATATAGTGTGTGTGTATTAGTGGAAATGGCCGACACCTGTGCATAATCAGCCGGGAAAGGGGTTATGGGAAATGGAGTTTGTGAACCAGTTCAGAGTTTCAGCAGGATGATTCGTGACAGAGCCCCCCCCCAGGAGTGGCTTCCAGATGCTCATAACAGTCAAGTTACTCCACAGAGCGGTGAAGGGGGGTTGAGTGAGGTGAACCAGGTCCATGCGGGCGGATAGAGGTCAGGAGTGAAGTGGGCAGAGCAGATATCCCGGGAGGCGCCGGAAAGGCAGAAGACCACCTGAGAAGCAAGAGTCGGGCAGGAGACCGCCGGGGCGGAGCAGAAATCCTCCCAGGTGGCACAGGGCAGAGCAGTCGGAATTTTAAAGGGAGCAGAGGAGTGGGACAGGGAGAGGGATGGTGGGCCAGGGCCACGTGGGAGATCTGAGGGCTGGAATGAAACTGGCAGAGTAGATAGTCCAGGTAATGAGCTAAGATGGCTGACAGGTGTAAAGGTGATAGGTGACAGGAAGGGGCTGGAAAGGGGTTATGGGAAATGGAGTTTGTGAAATGGTCCAGTGTACAGTGATGGCTCCCTCTAGTGATGAAATGAGGGAGCCGCAGCAGCTTGAATCGTGACAGGTATAATGTATAATGTTACAAAAGCTTTTTATTTCAGATAAATGCTGATCTTTAGTTATAATTTTGGATATTTAAATATTGATAATAATAATAATAATAAAAACACGTTACTTGAATAGCAAATCAGCATATTAGAATGGTTTCTGAAGGATCATGTGACACTGAAGGCTAGAGTAATGATGCTGAAAATGCAGCTTTGATCACATGAATAAATTTACATTTCACAATATTATTGCTTCTGCTGTACTTTGGATCAAATAAATGCAGGCTTGGTGAGCAGAAGACACTTCTTTTAAAAACATTACAAACTTTCGACTGATAGTGTAACGATAACTCCATCTTACCTGTATAATATTTTTCACCATACTGTGACACTAACTGTTTTCTCTCCGTGTTCATTCTTAGTCCATCTGACGTCTCCTCTGATGATTCTCTAACACTGAACGGTCCTCTTGCATCTGACATTGTTGGATCCACATCAGCTGAGGACACTTTTGGCACCATGGACTTCTCTTATCCAGATTTGGACCTGTGTCAGCGCCGACCGGCCCTTCAGTGCAGCCCCGAGGCTGACGCCTTCAACCCCTGCGAGGACATCGCCGGCTTCAGCTTCTTGCGGGTGGCCATTTGGTTCATCAACATCCTGGCCATCGCCGGAAACCTGACAGTGCTGCTTGTGTTATTCACCAGCCGCTGCAAACTGACGGTCCCCAGATTCCTCATGTGCCACCTAGCCTTCGCAGACCTCTGCATCGGCGTGTATCTGCTTATGATCGCCACTGTGGATCTCAGGACACGAGGGCATTACAGCCAACACGCTATCGAGTGGCAAACCGGAGTGGGATGCGGGATCGCCGGTTTTCTGTCTGTTTTCGGTGGAGAACTATCCGTCTATACTCTCTCTACCATTACGGTTGAGCGCTGGCACACGATCACACACGCTCTCCGTCTGGAACGCCGTCTGGGATTGAGTCACGCTTCTGCGATAATGGTCGCCGGGTGGCTGCTCTGTCTAGGAATGGCCCTTCTTCCCTTAATGGGCGTCAGCAGCTACCACAAAGTCAGCATGTGTTTGCCAATGGATATTGAGACGCCTTTATCCCAAGCCTACGTTATACTCCTCCTGCTGTTTAACGTAGGCGCTTTCCTGGTGATTTGCGGCTGCTATGTGTGTATTTACACTGCTGTTCGCAACCCCGAGTTCCCTGGACGCGCTGCTGATGCTAAGATCGCCAAACGCATGGCTGTGCTAATCTTCACCGACTTTTTATGCATGGCACCCATTTCGTTTTTCGCCATCTCTGCGGCCTTCAAAGTCCCGTTAATCACAGTGACCAACTCTAAGATCCTCCTTGTGCTTTTCTACCCCATCAACTCGTGCGCAAACCCCTTTCTCTATGCCATCTTCACCAGGGCCTTCAGAAAGGACACGTGCATCCTTTTGAGCTCCATGGGCTGCTGCGAGAGCAAAGCTAACTTGTACCGGATGAAGACGTACTGCTCGGAGAACATCCACCGAAGCAAAAGCAGTTCCGGGTCTAATGCCAACTCCAAAGCTCCTCGCGCTGTCGTGTGGATGTCTAGCTTTTCCCATCTAACGCCTCAAACGCAGATGCAAAGAGTCTAGGGAAACGAGACATTCAGACTCATTAAATGCCATGATTTTCTTGGTGGTTTGCTCTCTGGGAAGGTGATATGTTTTTCAGAGGACAATGCAAATCATTTTCACTCTTATCTCTAAATGCATTGACTTGTAATTCGGAGAGAGAGAATATAGTGACCGAAAAGGCTATTGTTAGTGGGTAAATGCATCAGAAAGCAAACAAGCTACATTATATGACAATTTCTACAAGATCTTTTCTTTTTTTACAGTGAGCATCAGTCATTTTCAGAAACTCTTCACACTGTCTGAATTCAAACTGATTATTGTTTTCATAATTGCTGTAAAAAGTCTGATTTGTCATTTCAAGGTCTTTTAATGTGGAAAAGAGTTTCCTTGTTTAAGTTATACTTTTAAGTTATATAACTTAACTAGTTGCTATCACTAATGTTGGAAGATTCCAGTCTGATTGTGTTGAGGTGTTGTTTATACCATGAAATAGCGCCACTTTGTGGACAAATCCAATTGTTGTTTTGAAAACATTACAAATGAAGGTCTTTTTTGTTGCCATGTAGTATTTGAAGTCTAATAAAATTCAAGCTAAATATTTGCAGTCTTGTTTGCAGATGTTTGCAGTCGTTTATTATGTACTTTAATTCTTAAACTAAATGACGTGTTTTTGACATTGTCTAGTAGGCAAGGTAATTGTTTGATTGTATTTTCATTCATTCAGTATTTTTTGTCTATTGTTTTAAAGTCAAAAGTTTTTGAACAGTAGGATTTTTTTCTGCTCACCAAGCCTGCATTTATTTGATCCAAAGTTTTTTTTTTTTTTAATTCACAGTAAAATTGTGAAACATTTTTACTATTTAAAATAACGGTTTTCTATTTGGATATATTTTAAAATGTAATTTATTCCTCTGATTTCAAAGCTGAATTTTTAGCATCATTACTCCAGTCACATGATCCTTCAGAAATCATTCTAATATTTTTTCAGGTTTCCTTGATAAATAGAAAGTTCAAAAGAAAAGCATTTGTCTGAAATAGAAATCTTTTGTAACATTATAAATGTCTTTATCATCACTTTTGGTCAATTTAAAGCATCCTTGCTAAATAAAAGTATTCATTTCTTTCCCCACAGCAAAAAACAAACAAATGAAAAAAGTATAAAAATATATAATTTTACAAAAAGCTTTATTTCAGATAAATGTTGATCTTAGGATCTTTCTATTCATCAAGGAATCTTGAAAAAAAGTATGCAACTGTTTTAAATATTAATAATAATAATAACGTTTCTCGAACAGCAAATCAGCATATTAGAATGATTTCTCAAGGATCATGTGACACTGAAGACTGGAGTAATGATGCTGAAAACTTAAGAATAAATTACATTTTAAAATCTATTCAAATAGAAATCAGTTATTTTAAATAGTAAAAATATTTCACAAAATTACTGATTTTGCTGTATTTTGGATCAAATAAATGCAGGCTCGGTGAGCAGAAGAGACTTCTTTAAAAAACATTAAAATCTTACTGTCCAAAAACTTTTGACTGGTAGTGTACCTTCACAGAAAAAGATTTTTAGAAAATACTTATAGTGGACAATAAAATGCATTTTACTACAAAACAATCTGTATAATAGTATTTATAAAATTATGAATGAATAGTAAACAAACAAAAGCATCACACCTCGGAAGCGCGCATCCCAAACTTCTGGTGTGACGTCACGCCAGGGACCGAGTTCCTCCAGCGGCGAGTGCGCGCTTGGAATCAGCCGCACTCGTCACGGCGGAGCACACGCATTCTTTCGTGTGTTAAATGACCCAGAGAAAAGAGCAGAGAAGATGTTATTTGCTCTGCACATACGCTGTTTTGTGCCTATACTCATCTGACACACTTACACTGAAGGGAAAAGATAAGAACGCGCTATGAGGATTATTTTAGGCAAAAGTTTTTCAGCGATGTTGCGCTTTTTGACTCCACTGCTCATCGGATTGTTTTCACAGTCAGTCAGAGTGACAACTGGTAAGATGAGCGGTTTTCTTAAAGCTACTGTGGTGTTTTTCAGCATGTTTTGAAAGCAAGTTAATCAACAACTTTAGAAACTTCAGAAAGTGCTGTTAAAAGCGAGCATGTGATGAGATTTGTGTCGTGTGAAATGAGATTTAGCTTTGTTTTTGTCATATGGAACCGATTTTATGCCCAGACTCTTTAGGTGGAATCAAGTTGTTAAAACAAAACTTGCTTTTCTACATGGAAAAACTCGTTTTAATCGTTTGATTTGGTAGCTATGTACCTGACAGAACCTAATTAAATATTTAAGCATAGCCTACTCTACTAAATATTAATGATGTAAATTCATTTTTAAGATTAATATTACATTTTACAGACATGCAACGTAGAACTCAAGCTCTTTTATTAAAACTGTTGGGACTGTTAAAGTTTAGAGGATTACACTGCTGAAATAATAATCTGGCCTAGTTTTATGAAGGTTTAGAAACTAAATAGTGCTAGTCTGTGCTAGACTCTATTTAGGTCATGTGGTCAATAGTTATAAATGGTTTTGTTGAAATATCACAGTAAATATTCCTAATAGTTTGTTGTAGAGTACTGTTGAAGGTTTTGTTGTTAAATATCAAAAATACAATTTAAATTTTATTATATGAATAAAATAAAATGAATGGCAAAAGCCTTGGCAAAGGATTATTTATTTATTTATTTAATACAAATATTTTTACTATTAAAAAGATTAGTAATCATAGCCATTTAAAAATAAAAAATAATAATACAATATTTCATATTATTTAAAAAAATACATTAATTAATGAATTAAATATCAATTTGAAATAAATCTTAATTTTTCTTTTTTTCATGCTCTTCTACAGTAATTACTAATATTGCCAGCTCTCATGACAATTTTTTATTTTTCAATTTTTATTTATTTATTTTTGTCAAAGGGAAATCTAAAACCCCTGAAGACACATTTTTTCTTGAACATTTATTTATTTATTTATTTAATAATCTATTTGACATACCGTTCAAAAGTTTGGGGTCAGTAAGACTTGCAATTTTTTTTTAATGGAGCCAAGGCTGCATTTATTTGATCAAAAATACAGAAAATAAACTGTAATATTACAAAATGTTATTACAATAGAAAATAATGGTTTTTATTTTCATATACTTTAAAATATAATTTATTCCTGTGATGCTGATTTTTCATCAGCTGTTACTCAGTTTCCCAAACTTAAGTGTCACATGATCTCTCAGAAATCATTCTGATATTCTGAATTATTAGTAGAATTATCAGTTTTGGAAACAGTTGTGCCGCCAATGTTTTTTTTTTTTTTTTTTTTGAACCTGTATTTTTTTCTTTCAAGAACAACATTTATTCAAACTATAAATCTTTTCTAGCAATGTAAATCTATTATGTCACTTTTTATTAATGTAACAATTTATTCATTTCTTTCCAAAAAAAAAAAAAAAAAGAATGAATAAACATTTACTGACCCCAAACTTTTGGACGGTAGTGTAAATAAATAATTAACTGTAGTAATAAAATATTTTAGATATATTTTTTCATTTTAGATAAATCCTAAAATTAAATTTAACTCAGTTTTCTTCTTTTTTATAGTCTTCTAGAATAATATTACGCCATAGCTTGATATATACTATGGTATTGATATGACATGGTATGTTTTTTTATTTAGCAAAATATATAAATAATAATTAAAAAATATTTTACATTAGTTAACATTTTTATAATAATTTTAATAAATCTAACTTAAATAAGTAACTATATTTTCTTTTTTTACGCTCTTCTACAGCAATTTTACCAGCTCTTATGTCAAGTTGCATGTGTTTTTGCTCATTTTGTTGCGTTGTTTAAAAGATTATTATATGAACAGGTTTGACTTGATAAATTGTCAGATTGTCAGCCAAAAACAAAAATAGTGACATAATATTGCACTTTTTTTCCATTTCTTAAAAATATTTTTTATTCCAGACTCTTTGATTGAATTAACCATACAATTATATTAAATAGTTAATATAAATATATTAAATAGTTTTACTGCATTTTTAGTATGACTCTAGAAGTCTGCATTTACTAAATAGACTCTTCATTCTGAATGTCCATGTATGTATCTGAATCCTTATCAGTGCTTATTGGCATTGTGAAAACTGGTTTATAAGATTTTCTATAAAACCTAGAGTGGTTTACAATAACTTCTAATAAAGAAGTGGAAGTGGTTCGTGTTAAAAATGAATTTCCACTGCAGAGAAACAAATGTTAGTCCCATACTACCTCTTGGCTTAATGACAAAATTGGTTTCTATCACTTAAACTTTGATCTACATGACAGCAACTGATCATTTAATCGTGCATGAGACAATACAAGGTAAATGTGTTGTATGAGATCTTTCTGATCGAGTTCCATTAGTCCAGAGATAGTAGATAAATGAAAGCCTCTCTCAATAAAAGCTGCGTATGCTTCCTTTGATGACAGATCCCATCAGAGAAAGAATTTCCTTTTGCTCCTGAAGAACAGGATGCTGGTTTTCCACTGCGTTTCTGAAGCCATGCCAGATCTGAGTCACTCGATAGAAAATGTCAATATAACATACAAAAGTATTTCCCTTACTGAAAAGTAGTTTGGCCGAACCACGTACACCATATCTTGAGATATACCATGGTACGCAATGATAACATTAATGTGTTTGCATGAGAAATTCTTAATGATATGCTTGTATTTATTAAATATCTGATTTCCTCAAACAGCTGCCAGTTGGAAACATCCCCTCGCTGTCGTCCACCAGGGAGGTTCACCTCATTGGGAGAGACAGGGTCGATCTTTCCGGCCAACGCAGGCTTCGGACCCGCTGGTTCTCCCGGCACGAGCCCCCAGTGTACATCTGTCACAGGAGGAGATCCAGAAGCTGCGCTTCAGACCCACTGTGGGCACAATCCAGCGCTCGGAGGGGGCAGAGGTCAAGTTTAACTGCTCCATCGACATCAATGATGTCAACCAGGACCTGACTATTCTGTGGTTTAGGAACGGGAAGGAAATCCTTGATGGCATGCAGACGGAGGTCTACACTCAAGGGACGGTCACCCTGCTGTCCACTATAAGGTAATTATAACCAATACTGACTAACAGTGTTGAGGAACGTTACTTTTAAAGGTAATGCATTACGATATAGCATTACTTCCTAAAAAAGTAACTGATGACACTTCTTTTTATGTAAAGTAATGCGTTACGTTACTGTTGCTTTACTTTTTAAATCTGGGCTGGCTTGCTTGTTTGTTTTTAATATAAAAATTCTATTTTTGCGAACTTAAAAGCCCTTTCACACCAAAAGTAGAATGCGTAAGCCTCAGGCTAAAGGAAATGTACATTTGCATCTGTACAGGAAAACACAGGAAAATAAAAAATGAAGCACAAATGTTAGTTTAAAATGTTTAATGTGATAAAGCATCTAATGTAATTTTTAGGGCTGTGCGATATTAGAAAAATGCAATATGTAAGGCTGGGTATCGTTCAAACATTTTCAATACGATACCTTTAATTTGATACCGGTTCCTTGAACTATACGTTTTTTCGCTAGTGATTCTAAGAAATACGTTTTAACAAGATTACATTAGCCTACACATGATCTCAGAGAAACTTTTTTTTTTCTGTTACTTTACTATATATTACACTACTATATACTGTAATAACAAAATATTTTTTTTCTGTGAAAAAAATAATTCACAGTCCAGCAATTGTTCATTAGAGTTATCCTTCGCTTTAAAATAACTTGTATAAGCGCCGTATGCATTTTACTTTCACTTTTAAATGAGCAGTAATTTGGCGTCATTCGATTGTTCATTAGAGTTTTCCCTCTTTTCCTCACTTTCCTCCGTTTAAAATAGCTTGTAAAAGCGCCGTGCACATTTTACTTTCACTTGAAAATTAGCATCAATTCGCCGTCCGTTCAATTCAAGCAACAGCAAAATACAACATCAAACTCATAGAACTTTCATGAACAAAATGAATAAAAATAGCCTACACCATGCTATAGTCTATACCTAATATAAAATAACAAATTACATAGGCTACACAAAGTTTAAATAGCTAGGTATATAAAACTGAAAATCTGCAAACACTGTGGAACCAGATAAATAAGAAACGTATTAGCCAAACGAATAGGAAAGCTTGGAGACACGATATACACGTTGATGTAAAATTATAAATAAAATACACAAGGTTTAAATAAAGTAAAAAGCGGCAAACACTGTGGAACCAAATAAATTAAAAATTATGCCTTAGGTAAACTGCAAAATCAAAAGGCTTTTCAAAATCCAGAATACTGCCAAGCAGGTGCTTTTCCATTTTGCTTCTTCTGCCACTTTCTTGTCTTTTTCACCTCACTCTTCTTGTCAGTCAGCTCGACTCACTCTCCTTACTTGATCAGTTAAATCGGACTCCTGCTGCTGTTCTGCGCCATTCATATATACAGAGGCAATCGGAACATGCAGGATTCATATTTAAACCATCTTTTTGTGATTTAATATTCACAGACTCTAGCGGTGTTTGGGGTAACACATTACAATTAACGCAAGTTACGTAATAGGGGCATCTGTGGCCCTAATGGTTAGGGAGTCGGACTTGTAACCCAAAGGTTGCAGGTTCAAGTCCCAGGTCCGGCAGGGTTTGTCGGTGGGGGGAGTGAATGATCAGCGCTCTCTCCACCCTCAATACCACGACTGAGGTGAGACACTTGAGCAAGGCGCCAAACCTTCGCTCAAGCGATAGCAATATGGCTGCACACTGCTCCGGGTGTGTGTTCACGGTGTGTGTGTTCACTACTGTGTGTGTGCACTTGGATGGGTTAAATGCAGAACTCAAATTCTGAGTATGGGTCACCGGACTTGGCCACACGTCACGTCCTTCGTTAATAATACTACTTTTTCCAAGTAGCTAGTAAAGTAAGCATTACCTTTTAATTGTCAAGAAAATATCTGATTTACTTTTTCCACCCATTTATTTACAAATAGCTCTCCTGGTTCCCATGTTGAGAGAAATCGGGAGTAAGATGTTACTTTAGTTCTAGAATGAATGTGAACATGCATGAATTCATCTTACTCACAAAAAAAAAAGATCCTCAAAATGAATAAAAACAGTGAAATTCAACTCAGAAAATGAAGCAAACCTGCGATAATTAAATATGTTAAATGTAAAAAATTTCCTTTATGTATCTAATCCCATTTTATTAAACACTGTTTTTGCTGCTGACTTTTGATGATTCAATTCATCCATACTAATAAGCAAAAATTGCTCAAGATAACTTAACATTTGTTTTCCTTATTGACATTTGACTTTTTTTCCTTCTGTGGTTTACTGTACAGACGTGAATTTACTTTTCTCTAAGCCTGAGGCTTTTGGTGTGAAAAGGCTTTTGCATTTGCCAAAAATAGAGCTTTATATATTAAAAACAAACAAGCAAGCAAGCAATTTAAAAAGTAGTGCAAAATTAACGTAACACTTTACTTAAAGTAACGTAATTAGTTACGCTTTTAGAGAGTAACTCAATATTGTAATGCATTACTTTTAAAAGTAACTTTCCCCAACACTGGACACCAGTCTAGGCTTACATCGTGATCCTAATTAAGTGACAGACCTACTTTTGATTTATTCGTCTATAAATAGACAAATTCCATTTTATGAATAAACTTTGCAATCCTGTCTGCGTCTTTGCGGAAACCATATAGCCCCAGAAATGTAACCACATTTTAGGACAATTCTCTTTGCCCTGTGTGTTCTCTCTCTCTCTCTCTTTCTGTAACGTATGCGTACAGATGCGTTCTCAGGTACCGAAATTTGGTACCGATTGATTTAATGTGAATCAGTACTCGGTAGTACCAACGCAATTCGGTCAGTACCCTTAAAAGTACAGAGTTCGGTACCCAACCCTAGTGATATGATCATTAAACAATGCAATATTCAACATGTGATACGATAATGCTTAAGGGGCCACATGCTCAGATGAAGATGAAGTAAAACCACAAAAAAAAAATCCTTGTGTTTGCGCACATTTAGTGAGTAAAGCTCATTCTAATTCTGATATAACTACTATATGTGACCATGGACCATAAAACCAGTCATAAGTGTCATTTTTTTCAAAATTGAGATTTATACACCGTCTGAAAGTTAAATAAATAAGCTTTCCATTGATGTATGGTCTGTTATAATAGGACAATATTTGGCAGAGATACAACTATTTGAAAATCTGGAATCTGAGGGTGCAAAAAAATAATTTAGAAAAAAAAAAAATATTGAGAAAATCGACAAAAAATTGTCCAAATTAAGTTCTTAGCAATGCATATTACTTATCAAAAAATAAGTTTTGATATATTTACAGTAGGGAATTTACAAAATATCTTGATGGAATATGATCTTTACTTAATATTCTAATGATTTTTAGCATAAAAGTAAAATCTATAATTTTGACCCATACAATGTACAGTATTTTTGGCTATTGCTACAAATATACCCCAGTGACTTAAGACTGGTTTTGTGGTCCAGGGTCACATATATGTTTCAATTTTTATGAGAAGAAAGCACCCCTACAACAACTTCTGAAAGTGAATGGTAGTGTTTTACTCTAGCATTACAGAAAAATGTAATTTTAACATTAGTGTAATCATTTTAACATCAGAATAATAAAAAGGAAAAATAACACTTCACTCTATGAATTCAATATGCACTGATTGTTATTTAAGCTACAAAAGTTATTTAGGCAAGAGCAGTTAGTGATTTTCTCTTTGTTATTTGTTCATGGCCCCAAATATTGCAAGCTGTAACGATGTGCATATTGTGATATGAACATTTGCGATATTTTGATAATTCCAATAATTGCACAGCCCTAGTTATTTTTGCTTATTCGTATGGTTGAATTGAATTATCGAAGGTCAGCAGCAAAAACATTAGTTAATACAATGGGATTAAATACATAAAGGATATATGTGTTATTTAACATATTTAATTATTGTCGGTTTGTAGCATATTCTGAGTTTGCCTCTGCACTTACTCACGATTTCCCCCAACATGGGGACAGGAGAGCTGTCAATTAGTCAATGGTAAAACAAAGTAACTGGCATTACTTTTTTGAAAAAGTAACTGATATTTTGTTGCAAATTAAAAAGTAATGCGTTACTTTACTAGTTACTTAAAAAAGTAATCTGATTACGTAACTTGCGTTACTTGTAATGTGTTACCCACAACACTGCTGACTAATATCTGTCTGGATATGTTTGGAGGTTATTGCCATTAGCAGATAAACTTAAGATCTGCCCGTTTTACAGATTCAAAAATGCAAAAAAGGTGCGCACATGCCACAAACCCAAATAGGGCTCAGGTGCAGGACAAGAAAGTCTGAAAACTGATGCAAAAAAACAAACCCGCACACTGATAGAACTGCTCCATAATTTTTTTTTTTAATTGCAAAGTTTCGACCACAGTTCACTTAACTTGTGCTTGTAACTTGTAATACAGTTTTATGGAGCAGTTATATCGGTCATCGGACATCACGTTTGTAATTGTTTTTGCTTCTCTTTTACAGATTAACAGATGTTCTTGTGTTAGTTTCAAAGTCTACCAACAGCCTTGTCAATGGATAATTTTTTATTTTTTGTTAATATAAAGAAAATCTAAAACCCCTGAAGACTCACCTTTTTTCTAGAATACTTTATTTAATACAAATATTTTTAATAATCATAAAAAGAATTATAAAATATTTGTAAATATTTTATTAGTTAAATCTCAATTTACCTCCTTTTTCTTATACTCTTCTACAGTAATATTACAGCTTCAGTGACAGTTTTTTTTGTGGATTAATGTTGTTGTTGTCAGTGTCAATGTAAATTTAAAACCCCAAGAGACACACTTTCTTTTTAGATCACACTTTATTTATTTAACAAATATGTATTTTTTAAATATAATGGATTAATAGTCATAAAAATAAACAAATATTTATTTAATCATATATTTTACAAAAAAAAAAACATTTTTGTGTTATTTATGTTTTATTGTTTCAAATAAAGGTGATATAAATACATTTCTTAATAAATTAAATCTCAAATCAAATACATCTCAGTTTCCTTGAGTAATAGTACCAGCTGCTATGTGAAGTTGCATGTGTTTTTGCTAATTTTGTTGCTTTATTTAAAAGATAGATTAATAAATTATAGGATTGACTTGATAAATTGACAGATTGGGACATATTTATTTTTTCATTTATTACAAATACTTTTTATTCCAGACTCACTTTGATCGAATTAAGCTAAACTTTGAGAAAAAAAAATAATTTATTAAGTAGTTTTATACTGCATTTTAGTATGACTTTTATGATTTCTAAATCTGTATTAAACATAGCCTTTTCATGCTGGATGTCCATGTATCGGAAATCACATCAGTGCTCAGTGGCATTTATTGATTTAATAAACATATTTTGTTTATTAATACTTATCAAATTATTACTTGATAAGTAATAATAATACAAATACTAGACATGTACATTTCCTGAAGAAAATGTGAGTGGTGCTTGCAGTGGCAAAAAACCCTTTATCTGCTCATATTTTAACAATTGTAGCATGTTAGCATGAAGTTAGCATGAAATTAGCATGACTAGCATGATGCTAGCAACATGTTAACACGATTAGCATGTCATTAGCATGAAGTTAGCATGACTAGCATAATGTTAGCAACATGTTAACATGATTAGCATGTCGTTAGCATGAAGCTAGCATGACTAGCATGATGCTAGCAACATGCCAACGTGATTAGCATGTCGTTAGCATGAAGTTAGCATGACTAGCATGATGCTAGCAACATGCTAACATGATTAGCATGTCGCTAGCATGAAGTTAGCATGACTAGCATGATGTTAGCATGATGCTAGCATGTTTTTAACAAGATGCTAACATGACTAGTATGATGCTAGCAACATGCTAACACGATTAGCATGTCGTTAGCATGAAGTTAGCATGACTAGCATGATGCTAGTAACATGATAACATGATTAGCATGTCATTAGCATGAAGTTAGCATGACTAGCATCGGGCTAGCAACATGTTAACACGATTAACATGTTGTTAACATGAAGTTACTGCATATTTGAACACTTAGCTAATCACTATTAGCATGTAGCTAATCACTGCTAGCATGTGTAGCATGTCGGTAGTCCTATTTGTTAGCATGAGTCCAAAGAAGCAACTCCCATGTCTCTACGATATTCTGATACAGAGATATAGGTCTTGCGGAATGGTTGCTAGGGTACTCTGTTTGGTTGCTAGGGAGTGGCCAATGATGATACTCCAAAGGCTGCTTGTCAGTATGAATGATATAAACCAACCCCCATGTCTCTATGACATTCAGATCTGAAGATATGCTTGTGTGGGTTTGGGTTGCTAGGGTGGTCAATAATGGTTGCTAGGGTGTGGCTAGGAATGTTAATGGTGATCAGTGATTGGCTGCCTGCTGCCCTGATTCAAACAAACCAACCCCCATGTCTGCATGACATTCTGATCCAAAGATATTGATCTGGGCCATTTTATAATGGGGTCTATGGGATCTGTTGCTAGGGCATCCTAAATGGTTGCTAGGGCGTGGCTTGACCGCCTCATAGTGATCCTGAGAGTCTGATTGGTTGTCTGAGTAAAATGCACCCACCCCCAAGTCTCTATGTCATTGTGATGCAGAGTTATGTCCAATGCAAAATCCCTATGTAAATTGCAATAGTAGGAAAAAAAAAAACTATTTCATGGGGCTTCCCTCACCATAGTATCTCCCATAGGCCGATTTTTGAAATTTTGGGGGGCTCTAGCGCCCTAGGGGTACAACTTATACCCCATTGCGAGGTATGTTCTTGCACAGCTAGTCAGCGTCTCCAAATGTGGTTAATTACGTGTTGCTACGAAATTCGTGGACGGCGCTACGCGCCGTCAAAGTTGGCCGCAATGCGTTGTCTATGGGATTTTTTCGGCCGAATTTTGGCCCGGGTTCGAACATCGTACGCCCGATCGCTTATAAAAGTCATAGCACACCATTCCCGTATAGGCCGCACGATTTGACGCCAGTTTCGTGGGTCTGTGACAAAAACTGCGGGACTAGTTACGCGCCGAAATGTTGCACGGATCAGCACGCAGCATAGTATAAGTGATGCTTTGCCTTCGGCAAGCACCACTAATTAAATAATACAATAATACATAATACAATATTTTTTAAATAATTAAATTCAATTTTGAATTAAAATTGTAAAAACATTAATTAGTTAAATAAATCTCAATTTTGCTATTTTTCTTATGCTCTGTTACCAGTTCTCATGAAATTTTTTTTGATGAGTACTTTTTTGGTCAATGTTAAGGATCTATAAACAATGTAAAGAATCTAAAACCCCTGAAGACACATTTTTTCAGAAAGCTTTATTTTATTTAATAAAAAAACTAAAATTTACAGTAATAAAATATTTTGATATTACTTAAATTTTTATAGTAATTTTAATAAATATGATGTAATAAGTTATTTAATTTTTAAATCTCAAAATTAATATCAGTTTTCTTTTTTATGCTCATTTACAGTAATATTACCAGCTTCTATGACAAGTTGCTTGCATTTTTATTCATTTTGTTGCTTCGTTTAAAGGATGGTTATAAGCCTATATTCAAAATTATCACACTTAAATATCTAAATGTCAAATTTTAAAGTGTAATGGTTTGTTTAATTTCAGCAGTGTTATGCATGTAGGTCTCATTTGCATTAAATTGGATCAGTCTATGTATATTACATCTGCACTATATCAGTCTTTTGCCCCCCTTTTTTCTTTTTAATGCAAAATGTTTGTTGTTGTAAAATAAAATTTTTAAGGACATTTTGTTTTGTAAAGATTGTCAGAAATGTTCATGACTTATTATATTTCATCTTTCAGCATTAAAAGTGTCCAGAGAATAGATGCTGGAGAATATCACTGCAGGCTTAGTGTCAGTAACAAGATCATTGAGTCAAATCCCATCATTATAGAGGTGGAAGGTAAGTAAACCTTCAGTTCAGCAACAAACGTTTGCTTGTGCATCCTAGACATTTGATGTTTTGACTGATTTTACTCAAATCCAGGCCTGCCAACCTTCACTATACAGCCGAGTGACGTGAACATCACGAGAAACACTCCCTTCACGTTGACCTGTGAGGCGGTGGGTCCTCCCAACCCTGTGACCATTAAGTGGCTTCACAATGGCGAGAGATTTGCAGAACGCACCGAGTCTCCCAGCACCATCACCATTAAAGGTATGAACATGTGGGCTTTGTAAGATGACTCAGAAATGCTTTAGTTTCTTAATATCTTGTTGTTGATATAGCAGAGAATCAAAAGGCCTTTAAAGTGAAATATGGGTGGGAAAAAATTCTCTGAATTCAGAGAGATTTTTTTTCGTCATACAAGTAGAGCCAAATGGAAGATTTTTTTTACATTACGGTAGATTTGTTGTCCACGTGATCATTTTTTAGAGAATTGGAAGTTGTACCACAAGGTTGTACTTTCCCAAGTGCCTGTTGACACTGAATGACCCTTCAGTACACTGTGTTACAGATGACAAAAGACATGATGAACTGTTCCTCTGGTAAATCAGGACATCCTTATTGCAGGAAAACACTGGTTGGCAGAACCTTAGTCAGTCGACAGCAAACAATAGAAATTACACTTTGAATACGGTGTAAGAGTTAAGTGAAGACTAATGTGTTTATGGACATACAGTCATTCAAAAGCATTGGTTTTTATTTATATGCTATTGTAATCTTGTTAAAATACAGTTTTCATTATTTTAGTTAAAGTTTTACTAAGTTTTTAATTTTTGTACATGTTTTTTGTATTTGCTTTTATATTTATTTTCAGCTCTTATTTTTATTTCAGTTTTCAGTAATTGTAGCACTTAAACTTAGTTTAGTTAGTTGTCAGTGCAACTTTTCTAACTTTCAATTACTATTTTAAGTTTTATTTTTTAAGTCATATTTCTATTTTGCTTTACTAAACTTTTAAATTTTTTTTGTTTTGTTATTTAATATTTTTGTTTATCTTTAATTCAGTTTTAATTTTAGTAATTTGAGTACTTTAACTTATTTCAGTTAGTTGTCAGTGCAACTTTCTAATTTTCATTAAACTATTTTAATTTTATTTTATTAATTAATTTTTAGATTTTGCCTTTTTTCTTTTTTAGCTTTGTATATATATATAAATATATATTATCTTTGATTCAGTTTTAATTTTAGTCATTTTAGTACTTTTAGTTACTATTTTAAGTTAAAATAGTTTCCAGTAATATTTCTATTTTGCTTTTATATATATCTTTTTTAGTTTTGTTTTTGTTTTTCTTTAATTCAGTTTTCATTTTAGTAATTTTACTATTACTATAGTAAGTTTAACCTAAACTTATTTCAGTTAGTTACATTTTCAGTTTTCAAAGTTACATTTTTTTTCCCAGTAATATTTCTATTTTGCATTTTTTTATTGTTTAGTTTTGTTTTTTAATATTTTTGTTTGTCTTTAATTCAGTTTTAATTTTAGTAATTTTAGTACTTAAACTTATTTTAGTTTTCAGTGAAACATTTCTAATTTTATTTTAACTATTTTAAGTTTCATTTTTTAGTAATATTTATGTTTTGCATTTTTTTCTTTTTTAGTGTTTTTTTGTTTATCTTTGAATAATTTAAGTACTTCAACTTAAAATCATTTTAGTTTGTTGTCAGTGCAACATTTCTAATTTTAACTTTAACTTTAAGTTTAACTTTATTAATTTTTATATTTTGCATATTTGTTTTATAATTTTTTTCCTGTATTATATTTTGTTTATCTTTAATTCAGTTTTAATTTTAGTATTTTTACTACTTCAACCATAACTTATTTCAGTTAGTTGTCAGTTTAAATTTTCATTTAACTGTTTTGTGTCATTTTTTCAGTAATATTTATATTTTGCATGTTTTTTTTAGTTTAGTTTGTTTTATACGTTTTGTTTATCTTTAATTTGAGTGATATTAATCTTTTAATCTTGAGTTAATATATAATATATAGTAAAATATATAATAATTTTAGTACTTAATTATTTCAGTTAGTTGTCAGTGCAACATTTCTAATTTTTATTTTAATATTTTAAGTTACATTTTATTATTACATTTTATATTTTGCTTTTTTAGTTTAGTTTTTTATATATATTTTTTGCTTGTCTTTAATTTTAGTACTTTAGTACTTAGATTTTGCATTATTTTTCTTTTTAAGTTGAGTTTTTTTATATTTTTGTTTATCTTTAATTCAGTTTTAATTGAGTAGTAATTGCAGTGAATATAATGCAGAGAATAGCCTTATGTCATTAGCATCGTGCAGTAGCAAGAATCTGAACTCTGCTTCTCTTTTTTTGCATTTTTTGCACTTTCCAAACAGATGATGCCATAAAACCCCTTAAATCTATTTTTATTGCCTAGCCCTCTAAAGTGATTAGAATTTCCCATTTTCTGGAAAGTAATCTGTTTCACATTCCAAGCGGGGTCATGTATTCCCTCGCAGTCCCCTGGCTGAGATCATCCAGCACATTTTGTTTTCTGCAGTTATGGAAAATGTGCACATATCAGATATTGTGAAACATAACAGAACTTACTGAAGGTGGCTATTGCATTCTATGGATTTGGAAACATTTCCACATTGCAAATGCAAACTAACTCTTTGATTAATCAGCCATTAAAGCTTGTATTTATAGCTAAACTTTAAGAGGGAGAAACTATCTTCAAAGTCACCTCTGTTTGTTTTTACTGTTAGGAGAGTGGGATAAAATCTTCTACTGATGACAACAGTTTACTCTGATAATTGAGCAGTCAGATTGCGCTGATTACATTGAGAACCACATGACTGCAGTGCTTTAAAATGTGAATTATTTCCTTTTTTGATCATATCAAGAGGTATAATTAAATCTATTTCAGTAGATTCAATCATTAGGAAATTCATCCTATCTATGTCATGATATGCATGTTTTCAGGCTTATTGTAAACAGTTCATCCATGCATGTGGTTAAATGTCTCATTATCTCATTATGGTATCACTGTAAAAAAAAAATCCATAAATATAGGGCACAATGTACTGTAATAATATAAAGGAATTTTCCATATTTATTTGTACATTTTTTACAGATGTTTCACACTGATAATTTTCAGTAAAAAAAAAAAAAAAGGTAAATGTTGCACTTACAACTAACATATATATATATATATATATATATAGAACAATCATTTCAGTTAGTTATCAGTGCAACATTTCTCATTTTCATTTAACTCTAAGTTAACACCAATTTTTATATTTTGCATTATTTGTTTTCTTTTTAGTTTTTTTTTGTATTATATTTTTGTTTGTCTTTAATTAAGTTTTAATTTTAGTACTTCAACCTAAACTTATTTCAGTTAGTGCAACATTTCTCATTTTCATTTAACTATTGTTTAATTTTTTTAGTAGTATTAATATTTTGCATGTTTTTGGTTTAGTTTTTTTGTGCATTGTTTATCTTTAATTTAGTTTAAAATTTGGAAATATGGAAAATTTGAAGGAATTTTCTTAATAAAATTAAATCTTTTTTTTTTTTAAACAGGTATTTCTATAATATAATATATAATATATAATATATATTTATTTTTATACAGGTGTTTCACCTGTATTTTGGATTTTTTTTCATATTTATTTATACTTTTTTACAGGCGTTTCACCTGTATTTTGAATTTAGGGTGTTAGGGTTAATGAAAAGGTCTATAAAATTACTGCAAATTATCATTACAGTTTAAAAAAAACAGTGTAGTGTGTGTTTATATGTGACCCAGGACCAAAAAAACAGTCATTAACGTCAATTTTTCCTAATTGAGATTTATACATAATCTGAAAGCTGAATAAATAACCTTTCCTTTGATGTATGGTTTGTTGGGCAATATTTGTTCGAGACACAAGTATTGGAAAGTCTAGAAACTGAGGGTGCAAAAAAATCGAAATATTGAGAAAATCGCCTTTAAAGTTGTCCAAATTAAGTTCTTAGCAATGCATATTACTTATCAAAATTTAAGTTTTGATATATTTACAGTAGGAAATTTACAAAATGTCTTTATGGAACGTGATCTTTACTTAATATCCTAATGATTTTTGGCATTAAAAAGTATCTATAATTTTGACCCATACAATGTATTTTTGTCTTTTTGACTTTTTTTTTTGTTTGTTTTTTTAGGTTATTTGTTTTTATCTCAGTTTTAGTTTAGTGTTTCCAAATAAGTTTAAATAGGTCAATAAGTTTATAAAAATATGTCTATATATTTTTATTCATTTTTTTATTTTAATTTAGTATTTTTTTGTTTATTCAGTTTTAGTTATTTTAGTATGAAAATGAGTTACCTCTGCAACTAGCTTATTTTATTTTATTTTATTTTTCAGTTAACGAAAACATATGCTGGACTACTTCCGTGGAAATCCATGTTACATCTGTTGCAACGTCTGTTTTTCTGCGACTTGTTTAAGTTATTAAACTTGGCATGTATCTCATCCCGTGCTATGCTACCTTAAATTGCATGTCTTGTTAAAGAGAGATGGCTTGTTATTTTTCAGATTGATTTATTATTTGAAAATTCCCATCTGTTCTTTTGACTTGTCTAGTCCGCCTAACAACCTCACAGAACGCCCTAGCAACCGCATTAAAATGCCCTGGCCATTACCCAGAATCCCCTAACATGGTAGCAGTGACCACTCACAGTTTCAGCAAATGCTCGAATGTTTTTTGTGGTTAATCTCCTAGGTATGCTGATCGGTTTCTTGGCAACAGGCGTAAACCTAAGTTATTGTGAAAGCAGAAGTTTTATGGTTAAAGTTTACTCAACCAGTGCTGATATTACACACACAAAAGCCTCATTCAGGGGCCCTGGCATCCCTGCAGAGCCTCGTAAAGAACGGACAGATCAAACTTCAGCTGGCTGGAGCCGAGAGCTCCAAAATAAAGGCTTTTTAATGGTTCTTTGCAGCTCTGTATTTTCAACAACAATAATAACTGTCTCATCGGGAACCATTTTAGTTGTGTATATATTGTTTTTTGTGGTCCTTTGAAGGCTAAAAAAATTATTGTTGTTACATTATAGGTTCTTCAGATCAGCCTGTTGATGCTGGATATTATTTGTGATCTTTAAAGTGCTGCTATTAGGTCATTTTTCCTAATATTGTTTTGAGAGTGTCCTACAATAGATTTACATTAGATTTACATAGATTTGCATGCAGTGTCAAACAATGCTTATGTTTTCTCAAAATATGCATTTAATATCACCTCATTTTCCATTTGATTCGTTCAAAGCAGTTCAAAGATTCAGTTTCACTAAACCCCTCCTTTCCGCGAGCCTACTCTGCTCTGATTGGTCAGATGGCCCTACATTCCCCATTGCCATAGTTCTGTATTTTGAACGCTTAATAGAATATATAACCTTTTATTATTAATCATAACTACAGGTTGTGATTCAGTAGAACCAGCTGATCCAAATAAACTTCGTACTGAGCCATCTTTCAAGAGCAAGCGTTTTACGAATCCTGCGTTGAACTCCCCAAGATTAGAGAAGCAGTCGTCCGTAAAATAATGTGTTTGAGGGTGGGTCAAGTTGTTCACGGCCGGCCAACTTAGAACATAAACAGAAATTATCCAAATGTGTGGGATTCTAATTACTAACAACTCGTTCAGGCTGTTCCGAGTTTTATGCCAAAAAAACATGTTCCACAAATATATTTTCTAAATTTCCTATCATAAATAATTTTAAAGTCATAAACTTAATTTTTGTTTAACAATATGTATTGCTAAGCACTTCATTTGGATACCTTTAAAGTTAATTTTCTTAATATTTTGATTTTTTTTTGCACACTCAGATTCTAGATTTTCAAATAGATGTATCTCAGCCAAATGTTGTCCTATCCTAACAAATTCATCATACATCAATGGAAAGCTTATTTATTCAGCTTTCAGATGATGTATAAATCTCAATTTTAAAAAATTGACGCTTATGACTGGTTTTGTGGTCTGGGGTCACATATTTCTTTGTAATTATTTTTGTACAATTTTGCAGTTTCTAAGTGACAATAGTTTGTTTAAAACACTATTTATTCCACTCTAGGTGTTTGTTGTGGTGTTCTGAATGGTTGCTAAGGAGTTGTTGGAATGTTGGTTGATGGCTGTTTTGGTGTTCTAAATGGTTGCTAAGGAGTTGTTAAGAGTGTTAAACAATTATGAAAAGGAATAGATAGAAATACTTAAAGGATTAGTTGACTTTCAGAACTAAAATGTACAGATAATGTACTCACCCCCTAGTCATCCAAGATGTTCATGTCTTTCTTTCTTCAGTCATAAAGAAATTGTTTTTCAAGAAAAACATTTCAGGATTTCTCTCCATATATATAACGGATATGAATGGTGCCCCAAATTTTAACTTCCAAAGTGCAGTTCAAAGTGGAAGTTCAAACTTGGGGGCACTATACATATCCATTATATGGAGAGAAATCCTGAAATGTTTTCCTCGAAAAACATAATTTGTTTACAACTGAAGAAAGAAAGACATGAACATCTTGGATGACAATGGGTGAGTACATTATCTGTACATTTTTGTTCTGAAAGTCAACTAATCCTTTAAATAAATATATTAACTATTAAATATAGTTAAAATTTGGTATATATATATAATGAAAAATTGGTATATATTAATTGGTAAATAGGTACTCAAATGGCATATACTGATATATCCAAGTACTGAGTATATTTATTGATGCTTTACAAAAAAAGCACTGTGGTAATACTATGTTGCAGGGATGATAAAATGGTACAGTGGTGTTTTAAAATGGAACTGATTGTTATATCATGGTTTTTATGAATTAAATTTCTTGAATTAAATTTGTAAAGTTAAAGTACAGTTTGGTGAAATTTGTGTTATCCATTTTTCAGCTCCAAAATCAGGGTCCACAATTGACTTTACAATAGCAAGAACTTGATGCAGCGTTATGCATGTGAAGTATTAAAATATGAATTTTGAGGAACAAAATCATTTTTTTTTGTGATAGGTGCAGTTTTTACAGACCTATGATAGCTTGTTATTCAAATGTAGTGATAAATCAAATTTAACTTAAGTGCGAAATTGGAATATTGCATAAATCATTTGCAAATAATGCATTGTTCTCGTCAGCAAGACATAGAGAACAAAATCCTTGCTTCCTGATAAACTGGTGTGAAATATCACAAAAGCAAAAGGTCATTTGCTGCAGTAGGAGAAGCCATTTTTTTCCCATATGTAATAAATTACTTGTGCCTCAGCACGTGCAGACGAAAAACAAAGTGTGGTCATGTTATCTTGCTATCGGAGGCTGATGCCTGCTGTTTGGGAATGCAGTCTTGTAAGACGGTTCAAGGAAGAAATGATACCGAACCACTTTGATGACAGTCTTTGCCTCAGGCATTTCAGTTTGACCAAAACAGATGCTGTGCATTGAGATCGGTCTGCTGGTTAGTCTAGTTATGCTCTCCCATCACTCAAAGTCGCATGACTTTTTTGATGCATATCAAGGAAGTAGATGTATTTATATGTATTTTCATCATAGTGTATGCACATTTTCTTATTGAAATTAAATTTATAGAATTTTTACTGTGCATTTTTAGAATATATGCACATATTGGCACAACCAGAGGACCATTAACAAAGTTTAAAATGGCTTTTATCTGGCTCTGAATCTGCCAGCTTCAGTTCACTGTTTAAAGATCAATTCAGTTTGAAGATCAGATATGGCCATTTCTGAGTGAAATAAGTGCATGTATAGGACACAAAAAGGCTCTCCAAGATTGTGGTAAAACCACATTCCGCCTCACTTCTCTTTGTAAAGTGCTGTTTCTTACTGGAATTGTTTCAAACAATGTGAATACAGAAAGCCTCTGATTTTCCATGTTGACCTTGGGCTCACTGTCCTGTCGGGCTCACAATGGCTGCATTACGTAATGCACACACAAACACTTTCTTTCTCTCTCTGGATGCTGTGATGTGTGTTTCCATCAAGAGGGAACTAGTTAGAGCTGGATATGACAGTTTCCAATGTGAGGACTGGCCTGTAATTACTGCTCAAGTTTCAGTATTTGCACATAAATGCTGAGTTTGGTGAAGCCATTGAAGCCACTGCGAATCTGCTTAATCATTCGGAGCATATTTTGCACTGCATACAGTCAAAGCTGAATATAAAATATAAAAGACGCATCATTCCTTGCTAATAACAAGTTAACTAGCCAACGTTTCAGATTCCAAACTGTTGATAAAACTCTGAAATAAATAAAATCCTACTGGATGGTTGATAGGGTGTTGCTGATGTACTGTATTCTGGGTTGTTACTAAGCAGTCGCTAAATTGTTGCATTGGTGTTGCTATAGTGGTTGTTGGAGCATTGTTGCGATGTTTCATAGTTGCTATGACATTGCTAGGCTGTTCTTGGTGGTGAAATTTTAGTTGTTGATTGTGATTGCAATTTAAAATGCAGTTTTATATTAATATATAATTCCTTTTTTTCTTTTTTTTTTTTAAAGTTTTTTTTCATTAATTCAAAAGTTAATTAAATAGTATTTTAAATGCAGTTTAAAAAAGCAGCTCTGTTTGTTTTGTAGAGCTGCACAATTTGCAAAAAATGTTGTCATTTTATTAATTATTATAAGAGTAAATAAAAATATGATCAGAAATATACTATTTAAAAATATAAAAAATACTACTTTAAAGCATAAATAATTCTAATATTAAATAAAATATTAAACAGAAAAGACATATTACTGTTATAATATTTCATTAAAACACTGTATTTAAGAAAAATTCTAAGAATAATTTAAATGCAATTCTTAAGTTTATTAAATTGTATTTAACATGCATTTTTTTAAAAAGCAGCTCTGCTTGTTTTGTAGGGCTGCACGATTTGCCCTAACTTTTGTCATTTTATTATTATTTATAATAATAAAAAGAAAAAGAATAACAAAATAAAAACATAAAAAAAAATTATTACAATTTTAATGTATAAATAATTCTAATAATAAATAAAGTATTAAACAGAAAAGAAATATTACTATTATTATATTTCATTAAAACATTGTATTTAGGAAAAAGTCTTAAGAATAATTTTAAATGATAGTACAACAATAAAATTGCTAAACGTTTATTAAATTGTATTTAAAACGCATTTAAAAAAATGGCTCTGCTTGTTTGTAGGGCTGCACAATTTGCCCAACTTTTTGTCCTTTTATTTATTTTTAATAATAATAATATGAAAAAGTATAAATAAAAATATTTATTTTAATGTTTTACTAAAATATTGTGTATTTTAAGAAAAACTATATTTAGAATTTGTATTAATTAAAAAAAGTTTATGGCTCCTCTTTTCTTCTTCATTTTAAAACTTTAAATAAACATTTATTTTTGCGAAACACTGAATGGAGCTCTCAAAGCTTTTTTTTTTTTTTTTTTTTTTTTTTACTGTTGACAACAGCCAGTTTATGAGCCCTTCTTTGGTAAGTTTCTCTGGCAAGATGGTTGGTGCATGTTGCATTTTCAAATGCACATTATACTGTAAGCAACCCGAACTCAAAGCAGATGCACATATAAGTTTGTTTGGAGCAGCATGTACTGTGAACCAAGGCACTATGCAACTCTGAAAATACTAGATCATGAGCTACTCATGTAAAAGTACACAGTGAAACATGCTAAACATATATTTATTTAATTAAACTGCAGCATGTGGTTTTGTTTAATTTGATTCATTTAGACACATTTTGACTTATCATGGGATGTTTTTTGCAGTTTGAACCTTACTTTTTACTTGGTAATCAAGGATACTTTAAATGTTAGAGTTACTATGGTACATGCTTAAAAAACATCATTTGTTAGCGTTACAGTAAACACTATACCAGATCTCAGAGTCTGCTGGATGGATAATTACAGGCCAACAGAAGTGTAGCGTTCACTTCCTGGCACCCGTACAGACCCGTACAATCTGTCCAGCCTGTTTGCATGCTTTTTTGTAACCAAAAGTCAGCTTCTTTTTGAAGCTTTTTTTGGTAAACTTGCTAAATTTAGTCAGTCTGGTTTATGAAAAGGCACTTGCAGAGACTCCATTTGTATGGAGTCAAGTGATCAGTCATTTTTCTGATAAACTAAAGCTAAAAATATAACTTTAACCTTGCAAAATGTTCCTTTTCGGATCCAGGCTTTGGCTAATAACATATGGTAACTCTTTGCGATTAATTAGTTTCAAATGGGTGGTTTATTTCAAATATATTTGGATGTTGTTTTGTATGTTGCCTTTTTAACTAAATCTTCTCTGGGTAAGAGGCAGGAAAAAGTCTTCTTGTCTTCTTAAGGGAGATCTGCCTCAAGAATAAATTCGAAACATCCCTGTGAGTTGGTTTCAGCATTTCAGCAAATTAACTTTAATTTAGGAAAGTTTATATTCAAGAAATCTCGCTCTTCCATCTCCAGACTGAACCCGTAATCATTCCTACACTGAAAGCTCCCGTCTATTATTTAAATTAGCATCTTTTTCCAGACACGGTTTCATTAGCATAGTTTAGTCGCTTGAAACGGAGGCATGGTCTGTCCAACTGACAGTCGGGGATAGACACGTTTGATACTAAGAAACATGTCAACAACCAAACAAGTAGCTTCCTGTCAGCTCCATTGGAGGAAGCAATGTGTCCTTTGTGGCAATGCACTCGCACAAAAGGGATATTATGGCTGGGCTTGTGTCAGAGTGGGACTGGAGTGTTGGCGTGGAGTGGCACTGAAAGACTCGCACTGTGCGACACGCTGGCGGTGAAAGTTACGCAGTCCTGCATGTGCTCGACCTCCACGATTGATGCAAATTGTATCACAGACTCTATTATTTTGATTTTAAGCACCATTAGTGGCCCCAAATGGATTTAGTAATATATGTTTACAGTTAATTGTGCAAAAGTCATGGTTTTGATCTGGAGGGTTTTCAGATCAGTTTCCAGATGTGATTGTGTGGTCCCTCCCTTCTGCTCACCAAAGCTGCATTTAAAACAGTAGGGTTGTAACAATATCAAAATATCACGATACAATAATGTCTCGATATGAAGACCATGATACAATATTTATTGTGATATTTAAAAATGAAGACTTGAAAAAAAAAATTATGTACGTTTTAAAGTTAAAAATCGAAAGCACTTTGAGAGCTCCAACCCATGTTCTTAACTAAGAAAACTTAAGTCAGAAAAAAAGTCAGTGAATTAATTTGTACCTATACTCAACCCTCTTTTTATTTGTGATATACTGTCTCAGTCTAAATTACATCCACACTGGTGTTTTAGGAAGCCAAACTAATTAGAATATAATAACAGGGTTTGTACAAGGTTCTTAAAGTGCTTGAAGTACACTGTAAACCCGAACAGTGAACTTTACTGAAATTAAATGAGTTATTTTCACTCAAATAAATGAAAAGTTCATTGGACTTAATTGAAATAAGTTCTGTAAACTCAAAATGTCGTTGTAGTAAACTGAACTTAGAATTATTGAGTTTTCTAGTTCCCAGCATGCTTTGCATCAGACGACATGGAAAATAAATGTTGAAATTAAGTGTTATTTTGTGTTTTTTTGCACAAGATTAACATAGGGAGACATTAGTTAGTACTTAAATGTTGTGTTATGTTAGGGTTTACATAGGTTTCTGTTTTGTTGAATTTGTTGTGTTACCGTTGTGGTAAAGAGTAGAGCCTGTGGTTAGGTTGAGGATGGACAACAAAATTTGAAGACTACATATACTGCACGTTCTTTGACAATTTAAATGCAAGTATATATTAAGACTCTTAAATTAAAACATTAAATATGATAAACAGTATTTTTAAGTATACTGTACTTAAATATTAAATAAAATGAAATTTAAATATTTAAGTTTTTATTTGTTATAATTTATAAATTGTGTTTACTCAAAAATTTAGAAATTTGACTTTTGGAAATTTAAGGCCTGGAAAACCCTTGAAAATGGCAACATTCCTGAAGAGGAACTTTAATGTCAGAAAACAATGGAGCTAAGCAATTAGTAGTACATACAGTGTTGTGTAAACATGGCTGAAGACGTGAAAAGAGGAACAGATGAACCAAATCACTTAGGCTGGAACTGCTCCAATTGATTCAAACTCGTGACTTTGATCATTCAAGTGATTCACTAGCAAAAGTCAGATGAAATTAAAAGTGAAAAGATTAGGGCTGGACCAGAATATTCGATTATTCAAATATTCGTTCAGTGGGTTGGCATTAGATTTTCAATTTTGAGATTTGAATATTCAGCGCAAAGAAAGAGTTGGAACAATATTTGAGAGACACTACTAAAGTCGGGTCCACTTGCATTGTGGAAGCAAAACAGTGACTGCTACCCTAAACTGCCATTTGCAGCCAAACACCTTTGGATTCCAGCTACTTCAACTCCGTCAGAGCACATCAAAAGCTGGCTCCATCGTAAATAAGACCCGAAGTTCCCTTTTACCTGAAAATGTTGACAAACTCATCTTCCTCGTACACAACAAGAAAATAGTGTAGGTAGACTAAATGGCCTTAGTAGCTTCACTAGCTTGCAACCTGATTGTGATTTATTTGAAAGTTTGACTTTGTATAAAATAGTTTGTTTATTGAAATGTGAGCGGTCTAGCCAGGCTAACGTTACCTTGTTCTATTTAGCCTATTACAGTTTGAAATGAATTTTCTTATACAAAATAAAACATTTTATTTAAACCATTTGTTAACGGTCATGCTGTTATTGAAAGTGCTACCGTGTTCTTTATTTATTACAGTTCGTTGAACTTCGTTAATTTATTAGGGCTGTCAAACGATTAATCGTGATTAATCACATCCAAAATAAAAGTTTTTGTTTACATACTATATGTGTGTTTACTTTGTATATTTATTATGTACATATAAATACACACACATACATGTATATATTAAAACAAAATATTTCTATTTATATTAGTGCTGTCAGACGATTAATCGCGATTAATCGCATACAAAATAAAAGTTTATGTTTACATACTATATATTTGTGTACTGTGTATATTTATTATGTATATATAAATACACACACATGCATGTATATATTATGGAAAAATATTTTAGAATTATATCTAAAATATTTATAATAATTTATAATCTAAATTGTATACAGGTATAAATATATATATATATACAAATAAATATTTTGTTTTAATATATACATGTATGTGTGTGCATTTATATGTAAATAACAAATATACAAAGTAAACACACATATAGTATGTAAACATAAACTTTTATTTTGGATGCGATTAATCGCGATTAATCATTTGACAGCCCTAATTTATATATATTTATACCTGTAGACAATTTAGATTATAAATAAATATAAATGTTTTAGATATAAATCAAAAATATTTTTCCTTAATATATACATGTATGTGTGTGTATTTCTATATATTTAATAAATATACACAGTACACAAGTATACAGTATGTAAACAAACTTTTATTTTGGATGCGATTAGTCGCGATTAATCGTTTGACAGCCCTATAATTTATTTTGCATTCTTTTATTTAAATAGCCTGTCCTTTACAGTGTCAGTAATTAGTGGTCTGCTACTTTCTGATTTGGGAGTGATTTGTTTGTTAGAAAAATGTTTATTAAAGGTATTAAAAGACCTGTGTGTTTTGTATCAGTGCAGTGTCCGTTCTCGAAACCTATAAAGCCCTGCCCACATGATGCGTGCCGCTTTCGGCTCGCGCTGTTCTGTAGTTTGTTAAAAGTTTATTCATTCTGAACGTGTCACGTGTCCATATTGCACCAAAAAGGTCGATTGGATGAATGGTTCTTGACATAACAAAAATGCAAACAGAAGGACAGACACACAGAGATTCCTGCCTTTATTAGAGAGAATAATATCTTCAGCCCTTCCCTACAAAACCTCGAATATTCTGTGTTGATTTCAACCGAAGCTTCTAAGCTCAAAAAATGGTATTCGGACCAGCCCTAGAAAAGATTCAACATCGCTTGTAATGATTTAAAAAAAAACACGTAGTGATGGGTGAAACATAGTTTTACGAAACTCTGAATCAGTGTGTCGCAAAATGATTCACTGTTCCAATGGACTGTAATCAGATCGCATATCACGATTTAGATCGGATTGAGATTATAACTTCACGTACAAATCATTTGATTTAGATCAAGAGTGTGTTTTGTGAATTATTTGATTTAAATCGTAACGGGTTTGCCCTTATTTTGATGAAAACTTCAATGCATTCCCAAACATGCGCTAAACTCACAGCACATGCAATTAACGAGTTCACTGCGTTTATTCACTGTGAACTGAGCCGTTCTGAAGCAGGGAAAACACCAGTTCACATGTTGATCGCCTGAATGAAGTGCACACTTTGCTTTAAAACGCACAGCAACAACAGACTCGATGAAGGGATTAAATCATATTGTGTTTTCAGTTTTAGTTTGTTTGACCGGTACTGTGGCAAAGCATAATGGCCCAAAACACGACTTTTAAGACCTTTTTTTTTTAAAAGTAGAATAAGAATTTTAAATATATTTTTAAAAATACACTTTTTGTCCAGAAGACCTATAGTTTTGAAAGCTGCCTTTCAAAAACATCAATACTTTTAGTATCTGCATATTAAAGTGAGATAGATAAATGTTTTATCTTTTGTTCTGTGCAGGTGTTGATGCACCCACTCAGTACAGCTGCGAAGCTCACAATGAGAAAGGCCTCACAGTATCCAGAGAAGCTCACATCAATATCAAAGGTAAAGCCAGTCCAAGATCTGTGGTATTTTTTAGTAGCATTTATGTGGTAGCCAAAATAATTAGAACACTATGTTAAATGTTTTTAAGTCAGTTATTTCTATCTTTTGCTGTAGTGTCAGTAGGAAATATCAGTTTACATTTCCAAACATTCAATTTGCCATTAATTGTAATATATATATATATATATATATATATATATATATATATATATATATATATATATATATATATATATATATATATATATATATATATATATATATATATATATATATATAATTTTTTTTTTTTTTTTTGTAAGCACTAAAAATATTTGTAATTATGCTGTAAAATGAGGATGCTGTCAAAAATAATTCATAAACAGATTTTCTTTGTCATTTAACTTCTATGAACTAAATGAAATCAACATTTGGTGTGACCATTCTTTGCGTTTAAAGCAGAGGACTGGATGATGATCAGAGCTCTGTGTGGAGCACTGGCTGTTGTCACAGTCCTTATGCAAGCAAAAATCTAACTGGATTATTACAAATAATGGCAAAATGAATGTTTGGAAATGTTAACTGATATTTCCTACTGACACACTACAGCAAAAGATAGAAATCGCTGACTTAAAACCATTTTTAGCTGGTGAAAAAACTAGTACTCTAATAATTTTGTCCACCACTGTAAAATTATAATTTATATGCTATATTATTTTTAATTTTTAAGTTTCAATTATTAATTAGTTTGCTGTTATGCTCTTTTGCCATTTTGTGATTTTATTTTAGAATTTAGCTTTGATTTATAATTATTTTTATTGTAGTTTTAGTCATTTTAGCACTTAAGCTTACTTTATTTCAGAGTGTAAATTTTTTATCTAATATTTAAAGAGTTCAGATGCAAAACCAGCTAAAAGCCATCTCGGTCAAAAGTAAGATGATGATACTGAATGAATCCTCTCGACACGTATTATACATCCATCAAATACTTTAACTTCAAACTTGCTGAAATCCCACCCTCAGTCCAATCAGAAGTACCACTGCTTACATGGAAACCTATACATCGGAGCTGATAAAAATGCATTTTTTTAAAGAAAGATGTCAGATGGATTTAGAGGCTTTTGCATCTGAACTCTTCAGTAAACCAAAAAATTGTAAGATTTGTAATAGTTTTATTAACAATAATAGCACTGGCCAAGAATATTTTTCTCAAGCCTCATGTAGTTTCAAATCCTTGATTTTATTTTATTATTTTTTTTTTTTTCCAGAGCTTCCTGACAAAGTGTCGAAGGTCGCAGTAGTAAAACGTGAGGCCAACAAACTCCTCATATCCTGGACGCCAGAACATGATGGCTTCTCTCCTCTCAGCACATGCTACATCACAGTAAGAAATACAAAAGAATGAACATTACCTGTACAAGGCCACTTTAAACATAGTGTTCAGTTCAGTTCAATTCAGAATGATTTCTTGTTGTTTGGTGCACCTAAGCGAGTTTTAAACTCTGAAATTAATCACAATTAATCGTGATTAATCCTACCTGACATTTAAAGTGTTTAATTCTACTTTTATATTGCAATAATTTCACATTCATGCTTCAAATTAATGTAGAAACAACATATTAAACCTATTATGATAAATGTCACATAGGCTATATCTGTGCCTTTATGCAAGAAAACATAGCCTAAAGGTATTAGATACAATTCTAAATTATCTCAAGATTAAGTTTAAAACCACAGATGGTACTGATTTCCTCTTTTTATTTTTGTTCTTTGATTAACAGCTGGTTAAGATATTTTGGCTGCTGTTGCTTTAAAAGCTGCCGCTGCTGAACTTGCTGCGTTTCTGGCACTGCTTTAAATGTGACCTATACATAATAAATACTTACATGCACAGTTTTAAAGCAGCTTTAATCGCCTTTTTGTAAATTCATGTCTTAAATGACGACATAACTACGACATTACTCGTACAACATACTCATAGTTTCATTTGCGATAAAACTATGGTAGATATTAGTTTTGTGAAAGATGGCCACTGTGGTAGGAAGCTTTTTAGTTGTGTTTATGATCAGTCTGCATAACGGTGACTGTAAAATATGTAGTTTTGGTATGGAAATGACATATTTTGATACCAAACCTAAGACCCCAAATTTACTTTTCCTTCAGCCTTAGGCTTATTGGTGTGAAAGGGCTTTAACATGTGCTAAAAACCAAACTTTTTATATTAAATACAAACAAGCAAACCCTGCCCAGATTTGAAAAGTAATGCAAAAGTAATGTAACGCATTACTTTCCATTCCATAAAAAGTAACTAAGTAATGTTATTAGTTACTTTTTTAGGGAATAACGTGATATTGAAATGCATTACTTTTGAAAGTAACTTTCCCCAACACTGGTTGTTAGTAGGGTGACCATCTGGCAATAGATCTTTTGTGGGACAATGCGGGACACATGTGACATTAAGCTATTAGGGTCGTTTCAACCTGCGGACATGGAAAACAACCCGTGGCAACAGTGTTAAAGTAGCCCAATTGCACAGGAAAACCGTGGACTTGGCAACACTGGTCATGGCAAATCAACACATGCTGTCGTGAATAATTGGGCGAAGCATCTTCTCATAGGATAAGAACACACAGCCTCATGAATAATTATGAGACACCAATGCACACAGTGTAGGATTTTAAACCCGGGCTGGAAGATAAAAATAGCGCAAAAAAAAATAGGTTTTCTCCAACAATTAAAATGAATGGATGCTAACATTGTCATCTATGATGTGCAACAAAAAACACCTCTGCTAAAATCTCAGAAAAATTAGTCCGGGGTTTAATAACGCTTTAAAATAATGCCGTGGAAGCCTCCTCAAACAAACTATTTAAAAAAAGAAGAAAGTCACGTCTGAAAGCTACATTGATATTTATTTGTTTTTAAGTTGGTTAAAATGAATGGAGAATATCATGTTTTTCCGTGTGCATTATACCATTTCCGTCGGTGGTGCTAGATCACTTGATGAGGTCCGCAAATCCTTTGCGTGGAAACTACACCGCAAAAAGAATAAAAGAAAAAGCTTTCCTAAAAAGGCAAAAGAACGTATGGATGTTTTCTCAATATGATAATTAAAAATAGTGCTGTTAAAAGGATTAATCGTGATTATTATGTTTACATACTATATGTGTGTACTGTGTATATTTATTATGTACATATAAATACACACACATACATGTATATATTAAGGAAAAATATTTTTGATTTATATCTAAAATATTTATATTTATATATAGTCTAAATTGTATACAGGTATAAATATATATACATATAAATATTTTAGTACACATATACATGCATGTGTGTGTATTTAAATATACAGAGTAAACACACACACAGTATGTAAATATAAACTTTTATTTTGGATGCAATTAATCGCGATTAATCGTTTGACAGCCCTAATTAAAAACCAACACACTGATGAAAATGCGGAAAAAAACAAGGGGTGAAAATGCTGTACAGTACAACGGAAAGCAGGATGGGTGGTCACCCTATTTGTGAGTGCGCCCATACGTTAATTGCGTTAAATATTTTTAACACATTAAAATGAAAAAATGAATCGCCTGCAAGTTTAAAGAAATGGTTTCTCTTTCAATATACACACCCATTTTAACATCCACCAATTGGTAATGTAACGGCACGAGAAGAAACACTGCTAAAATGTTTGATTGAATGTTGACTAACATTTTGTAAGTAGTCATAAATGACCTCCATCATCTTTTCCAGGTGCGGGAGCTTGGGCGTGAGCCCGGGAGTCCCACTGCTGTACACTCCACACATGTGCCTCCGTTCCAGTATGAAATCACCAACCTCAAGGCCATGACCTGGTACAACATGAGCGTGTCCTGCGCCAATGAGATTGGACCATCACCACCAAGCACTTGGGTCCAGAGCAACACCACAGAGGGCGGTGAGTCTGTTCACATTCCTGGAGCAACTTCCTGCAGTTTTTGTAAATAAAACTACCATTCAGTGTTTAAATGTTTTTAAAATGCTCACCAAGGCTGCATTTATTTTTTCAAATCTACAGTAAAAAAGTAATATTTATTTCATTTTAAAATAGCTGTTTTCTATTTGAATATATTATAAAATGTAATTTATTCCTGGGATCAAAGCTGAATTTTCAGCATCATTACTCCAGTCTTCAGTGTCGCATGATCCTTCAGAAATCATTCTAATATGCTGATTTGCATCTTAACAAACATTTCCCATTATCAGTGTTGAAAAATTAAAGAGATAATGTAATATTTTCTGTTAACTCTGCACACTTGAAATGTAAGATGAGGTTGGGTGCATTAGAGTCAATATGAGAGTAGCATTTTGCTAATAAGAGAAACTAGAATAGAATTCCTGTAGTATAATTATGTCTTTCATATGCAAGAGCTTCCAAATGCCAAGTGGGAATGGGAGTGACCTGGTAGTTAGAAATGCTTTTCCTATGGGGTGTGTCCATGAAGGATTTCCTCTGTGTTCCTAAAAGGACAGTGTAGAATATTTTTAGTCACTGATAAGCATTGTGCTTTCTGTCATACTGTAGTTATCATTCTAAAATCGGGTACAGCTTTTTGTTTCATTTATTACTAGTATTAGTTTCAGTTTTAGTTTTTATTTGATTTCCAGTTTTTGTTTGTTTAGTTTAGTATTTTTTTTTTATGAAGGTTTACCCCCATTATATTTTTTAAGTCTAGACAAGAAAAGTCTTCTTAGATAAAATAGTTTTTTTGTTGGTCTCGAAGTAGTTTGTCTTTGGTTGATATTTTGCAAGATGCTCGAGATGATTTGTCTGAAATTATAATATAATATAATATAATACAATTGTAATTTTTCACTGTTCTGTCAAATCTGTTCCAAATTTCACAGTTCCATCAGAGGCTCCCCAAAACTTGACTGTTTACGTGAACAATTCCATGCTGATGATCCGATGGGAAGCTCTGCCCCCTGACAAGTTGAATGGAATCTTGCAAGGATATGATGTCACTATTAAACATGGAACACGTACAAACAAGGTTAGTAATTGCCCTTTCGCAAACAGCTTGATTGACAGGTGATCTGACTAATCATAATGCCGAATCCTCCATTCTGTCTGACAAACAAATCAGGCAGGAGAGTAGATTAAATTTGGTGGACTTAAACTTGAAGGATTGTGTGTATTGATGTCTTTCAGCGGTTGAAATAAAATACGTTTTGATGTTTCGTGCTTTAAGTAAAGAAGAAAATATGATCTGTTCAGGTGTCGAAAATTATAAACCCAAAACTTTTGTTTTTCATGAGCTAAACTCAAGGATCTAATACTTTACAGTAAAACTGCACATTTTAGAGTGGCCTTTTATTGTGGCCAGCCTAAGGCACACCTGTGCAATAATCATGCTGTCTAATCAGCATCTTGATATGCCACACCTGTGAGGTGGATGGATTATCTGGGCAAAGGAGAAGTGCTCACTAACACAGATTTGTGAACAATATTTGAGAAAAATAGGCCTTTTGTGTACACAGAAAAAGTCTTAGATCTTTGAGTTCAACTCATGAAAAATGGGGGCAAAAACAAAAGTGTTGCGTTTATAATTTTGTTCAGTGTAATAAGGCAATATTAAAGTGCTGTATTTATTGTTTGAATTTCTTAAAAATTACAACATTTTAAAGCTGAGAACTTGTTTCATACCACAAGTAACCTGCTCTGTTTTGTCTGTTGTGTGGTGTCAATTTCCTCTTTGCTTGCGTGAGAACGTGTGTAGTGTGAGAGCAGCAGTGTTTGTTGAACATACCAACACTAACTAAAGAGGGCAGAATTTTGCACAGGGGTCCTTTGGATTTGCCATTTGTGTTTTGTGCAGTAACAAAATTGACTTTACTAATCAATCACTGAGAAAAAATCATCTCTTCTGCTTCTGTCTTTCACTCACAAAACTGCACTGTGTCTGTTTTTATTGAGAAATCAGCTGAAAATTCTTAGAACTCCAATGTTGTCAGAGCTTGTATGTAGCGTTTTCAAGAAGTGATGCTAAATTTGTTAAATCTGTATTTTAAAGGATAACTCAACTTCCAAAATAAGAATCTTCTGATAATTTACTCACCCTCATGTCATTCAAGATGTTCATGTCTTTCTTCAGTCGCAAAGAAATTACGTTTTTTGAGGAAAACGTTTCAGGATTGTTCTCCATATAGAAGACTTAAATGGTGCTCAACAGATTGAAGGTTAAAAATGCAGTTTCAGTGCAGCTTTAAAGGGCTCTACACAATCCCAAATGAGGAATAAGTGTCTTATCTAGTGAAACAATTGGTTATTTTCTTGTGTTATTTGTTTGTTTTTTGTTTTTTTTACCTCAAATGCTTGTCTTGTCTAGCTCTGCGATGCACATGCGTACTCTCGGGTTCAGTACAGTTAGGGTATGGAAAAACTCCCACCTCATTTTCTCCTCCAATTTCAAAATTGTCCTACATCGCTGCAGAAGTAACAACCAAAAAACAACTTTACAAAGTGAACATGCAAAGAAGGTCAAGCACCCTTTACAAAAAAATGTAAAACAGCGATGTAGGAGTTGGAGGAGAAAATGAGATTGGAGTTTTTCAACTGTCTTGAACCGGAGTATGCATGTGCATCGCAGAAGCTAGACAAGATGAGCATTTGTGATTAAAAGGTGTATAAATGTTGTTTTTTTAAGAAAATGGATGATCGTTTTGTTAAGTAAGACCCTTATTCCTTGGCTAAGATTGTGTAGAGCTCTTTGAAGCTGCACTGAAACTGCAATTTTAACTTTCGATCCACTGAGCACTATTAAAGTTGGAATATTTTGCTCAAAATAAAGACGGACATTAATATCTTGGATGACATGAGGGTGAGCAAATTATCAGGAATTTTTTATTTTGGAAGTGGACTAATACTTTAAGAGTCTTGTGGCACTCACAATAAATTTTAAACCCCCTAAACAGATTTATAGTATCTAGATATCCAGTACGTAACCATTTATTTTTATTGCTGACTTCATCAACTTCCCCCAAGTTGCTCAGAGCAGTGTTTTGCTCCGTGTTGCGCAACAGACATGGTGCTTCATCGGGTCTGAGATCACAAGTTACTTTCTCCAGCTGTGAGGAAATTAGCTAGATGATTTACAATAAAACAGCTGTTCTTGTTTCTAAGGTTTCTAAGATGAAAGCGACAGTCTGAGATCATTAATTAATTTTTAGTTTCCTTCAGCATACCAGCCTGCTTGAGTTCAGCTATGTTACTAAAAGCCCCTTAAGGAAATGTCTTCATTATAATGTTATGCTTTTATCTTTGCAGATCAGTGTGCGGTGTCTGAAATTTGTTAAAGCAATAGTTTACCTAAAACATTTAATTTGCTGAGAATTGCCACCTTCAGGCCATCCAAGATGTAGAGGAGTTTGTTTCTTCATCAGATTTGGAGAAATGTAGCATTACATCACTTGCTCACTAATGAATCCTGAATGGGTGCCGTCAGAATGAGAGTCCAAACAGCTGATTAAAAACATCACAGTAATCCACACCACTCCAGTCCATCAATTAACATCTTAAGAAGTAAAAACTTGTGTTTGTTATTGACAAATCCATTATAAAGACATTTCAAGTCCTCTATAATATTGCTTTCTCCAGTAAAGAAAATCTTGGCTAAATTAGAAAAGAAATATACAAAGATCAAGCACTGTTTACAAGCTAAAACATTCCAATTTTGATGTGAGGGACAACAGAAGATGGACTTTTTCACTGGAGGAAGCATTATTATGAATTATGGACATATTTTAGCCAGAAGTGACTGTTTGAGGTTAAAATGAAGGATTAGGAGGACTAAAAAGGATTAGTTCACTTTCAGAGCAAAAATGTACAGATAATGTACTGATCATCCAAGTTGTTCATGTCTTTCTTTCTTCAATCGTAAAGAAATTGTTTTTTGAGGAAAACATTTCAGGATTTCTCTCCATACAATGGACTTCTATGGTGCACCTGAGTTTGAACATCTAAAATGCAGTTTAAATTCAGCATCAAGGGACTCTGAACAATCCCAGCCGAGGAAGAAGGGTCTTATCTAGCGAAACGATTGATTATTTTTGAACAAAATAGATTTATATAGTTTTTAGCCTCTTGTCTCTGAGATGCGCATACGTAGTCTGTGTGATCCGAGTCAAGACAGTTAGGGTATGCCCAAAAAAGTCCCTTTACAAAAAAAAGTAAACCAGCATTGTACGACAATTTTGAAGTTGAATATGAAAACGTAATGAGAGTTTTTCAACATACCATAACTGTATTGACCCGGATCACACAGACTACGCATGCGCATCGCAGAAATGAGACAAGATGAGCATTTGAGGTTAAAAAGTATATAAACTGTCAATTTGTTTAGAAAATAACCGATTGTTTCACTAGATAAGACCCTTTCTATCTCGGCTGGGATTGTTTAGAGCCCTTTGAAGTTGCGTTTAAACTGCATTTTAGAAGTTCAAACTCAGGGGCACCATAGAAGTCCATTATATGGAGAGAAATCCTGAAATGTTTTCTTAAAAAAAAAAATTCTTTACGACTGTAGAAATGACAAGGGGGTAGGTACATTATCTGTACATTTTTGTTCTAAAAGTGAACTAATCCTTTAATGATGGATTTGTTTCTTAAAAACACAGCTTTTCACTTTACAAGCCGTTAATTGATGGACTGGAGTCATGTGGATTACTTGTTTTTATCAGCTGTTTGGACTCTCATTCTGACGGCACCCATTCACTGCGTAGGATCCGTTGCTGTGACCAAGTGATTGAACGCTACATTTCTCCAAATCTGATGAAGAAACAAACTCATTTTCAGCAGATTTTAATCCTGAGTACCTATAGAGTAGTAATGTATCCTTAATATCTCCAAAAAGTATTTAGTGTTATTATATTTATGAAAGAAAAATACAGCTTTCCGATTTTCTCCGGAAAAAGCCGAACTTCTGGAGGCGCGCCGTGGGCGGAGCTAAATTCGACCATCAGATTAGGATTGCAAATAAAACAGACGTTTGATGCTGTTTTACTTACCATCTGCAGTTGTGAATCTTTTATAGCTGTGACCGCTCCGTCTTTCAGTATCAAACAATGTGCAAATCCAGCGTCGAACTGGTCCTCGTAACGTTATATGAAACACACACTTGCTAAACTCCATTGCTGCCCCGGAGAAAGGAACTGTGTCCACTGTTCACGTAACGCTGGGTTCTTAAGGAAGCTGAGCAACGTTATCTTTACCTTACAACCATAACCACACTTCTTTAGAGACATTCTTCCCGAATGAATCCCTTGCAGAGTGCATCCGAATGAAGCACGTTGATGGCGTGCTCTTTCTCACGGTCTGGCCGACGTGATCGCGGGCGCTGCGGACGCGCTTTTCCGGGAGAAATGCTCAAATGAGGAGTTCGTCATTCATCATTAATGCTACGATCGAAAAAAATCAGCTGAAACTTGTACCAACCCGGAAGTAAGATTTTCGGCAAAGAAATTCTCTGTCATTTGTCCAAATTATTATTTTTTAACTTTGGCCATGTTAGCATGAGAATCCAACTCTTTAACACTGTTAACAACTCTGAATATACGAAACACCTCTGTACCCCCCCTTTAAACACAGAATGGGTTGTGTGTGCAACTGGAACAGATACTATAACAACAAGGGGAAAAAGCTGCACTTGTTTGTTAGTCATTAGGAAGTCTTAAAAATTATTACTGTTGTCTGCCTATAGTCTGTCACCTCTCAGTGCCCTGTGTGGCCTTTGTCAGTGACCAGTGACTGGTCATATGGGAGTGGTTTTGTTACAGCATGGCATTCAATTCTCCTAACACAATGTGTACTTCCTTTTTCTGTCCTGGCAGCAGGAAACCGACAGTGTGTGGAGAAGTCATTTGTTATTGTCCGTCTGTCGTGACTCACCACTGAGTGACCTGGAATTTGTGACGACGCATCACTGTCTGCGATTAACAATCTGCTGTAACTGACCTGTGCGATCTCACGCACTGAACACAACAGTAACTGGAAATGAGTGTCATACATTTACACTCACAGCTGCTCTCGGACAACACCTGTTGCTGTCTTTCACTTCAATGACTAGTTAGTTCGTCAAGTAACATCTGCTCACAGAATAGTGAAGGATGTTGACCTACATTTATGTTTGGGTTTTGGTATAAAAGATTGCTAGTTTAAAACTTATAACCCTTTTCAGAAGTGTGTACAGGGCGGAGTTATTTTAATATTTAATTGTCTTTTTCCTCAACGTGGAAGTAAGCATATGGCAGTTCATTATCTGCTATAGGGAAATAACAGGAAGAATAACAATGTGTAGTAAGTGGTAAAACTGTTTGTGCTACAAACCAGTGTCTTCAGAATTAGGCTAACACATTAACATAATATAAGACACAACAATTTGCAGCATCAAGCAGCAAAACGAGCTGTTTTGTATAGATAAAAATAGCTGGATGTGGATAAGACCAGAAGCCACACCTATAAAATTTACAAATGGCTGTCTCCACTCTTACGGAAAGAAAAAGGTGGATATACCTTTTTTTTTTTTATTAATATTTTAAATTAGTTTTTTATTTACGTTTAAAAAATTTTGGTATTTTTCTTAATTTTTTGTCATTTTTATTTTATTTTATTTTTTTATATTACTGTTAAGTTATATTTATTTTTATTTTTGTTTTAATGTTGGTTCAGTTTTAGTTTATATTTATTTCCAAATAGCAATTTTAGTGCTGTAACTTAAACTTGTTACAGTTACGGGCCAAGTTCTAATGCCATTTCTAATGTATTTTGTTTAATTTAGTTTTTTTTTAGTTTAGTTGTTGGTTTTGTAAAATGTGTGTGTGTATGTGTGTGTGTGTGTATATATATATATATATATATATATATATAATTTTACACCTTTATTGTAATTTAATAAAAAAAATAATAATAACAATTATTATATTTTCAATAATAACGTTAATAACTCACTCCAAAATTGTTTTTTTTTTTTTTTTTTGAAGGTCCTTTAATGCCTTTATACTTTTAGGTTGAGTTTAAATATAACTGCTTTTTTATATTTATTATAAGTTTTTTATATTTATATTTATAGTTTTTTTTTTTTTTTTTGGTATTTTTTTGTGTTAGTATAGTTTTAGTTTTTCATTGGTTTCCAATTAGCAATTTTAATGCTTCAAATTAAACTTAATAAAACTTAAGTTTAATTTTGTTTGTTTATTTTAATTGGCTTTAGTTTAGTTAGTAGTGGTTTAGTTTTACGTTATATTTTTTACACCTTTATTTTAATTAATGAAAAAATATTTTTAGTAGCTATTTTTAGTTAACAATAACATTAATAACAACTCTAGTGCAGGGTCAGTTTTTCACCCTACTTTGTTTTATTTTGAAGGTCCTTTAATGTCTTTTATATTTTACAAGTCTATACAAAACCTTTCCTGCATAAAAAAGTTCAATTATTTTATTTTATTTTATTTTATTTTATGGCCAAGGCAACATTTCTATTTTTACTTGTAGGTTAATTTAATTTTAATGAATAAAAAGGTTTTTAAAAGCTATTTTTAGTTAACAATAACACTAATAACTCACTTTTCACCCTGAAATTAAAATTATTTTATTTTATTCTGAAGGTCCATTTAATGCCTTTTATATTTTACAAAATGATATGCAGTATGTGATCAGGTTTATTTTCAGTAAACGAGAGTGTTTGTGAGTGGTGAAAGTGGTGAGTTTGAAAAACGTGTTGTTTTTAGGTTTAGGCTTGAGCTAAATATAACTGAGTTTGCATTTCTGAGTTTGCTTTTCTGGGTTCCTTTAACAAATGGAGGGACGAGGATTGAAAAACTGGAGGACCTGTAAAAAACAGGAAGCCATTATGTGAGCAACACAACCAAAAGTCTTATCGCAGTGTTTGGGCCAGGATTTTGTTTTTCTTTTTGTTTTCTTTTTCTTTTTAGCATCTCTTAACCTAGTGTGTTGTTGATTCTCATGCATAGCCAACAGAAATGTGCATGAATTAAGATGATCATAAAAAAAAAAAATTAAAAATCATCCTAAGACACCTGGAGGAGATTTGGGTTTATGGTTCAAGGAATGATTGGCTAGGAAAACAAATTTAATAGCAGTGTAAATCTCTGACCAGAGGCCTAGCAGACACTTGTGTACTTCTCAGGGCCCCTAGAACGACTCACTTCTTGTTTTTGGAGAAGTGCAGATGCAGTTTTTCATTTGTGGATGTAAAAGCGACTAACGGCATGTGAAGACTGACTGACTCAGATCAAGCGTCAGCATGTCTAAGAGATTTTAGGAACAGGAGTGACAATGGCAGCTTTACGCAACCAGCATGGATGTGTCACATGTGTGTGTTAACCTTTCCTGCGTCCTGCAAGCACATGGCTCACGAGGAAACAGCTTCTCTTTTTCTTTCTCTTTTTCCATCCGGCCTTTTGTTTTTGTTTTTACGCTGTTTTTTGTTTGATTTCAGACAAAATGGTTTTCTTTCCTGAAATTCTAAAGCATATTTCCTTAAAACTACTTTTGATATTGTACAATTTTTAACTGAAAAAGGAAGAATGAGATACATCAGGCTTTTATGACTCATATATAGTGAAAATATGAAGCTTAAGAAGGAAAAATCACATCAGTTTTATTATATGGCGTAAAATATGCAATTTGGTGCTGATGCTGATAAGGTCAAAAAGCTACAATTCTGATAGAAAATTCTGACTTACATAAAATGCATATCATGGTAATATGACATTTAAATGCCTGTTTATAAACAAAGCTCTGTTTCAAAACATATAATGCAATGCAGTACAATGTTGATTGAGAGATTCCTCAAAAGCCTAATGATCATATTTGATACAGTTGAGGTCAATAGTTTAGAGAATCTGCAAAATGTTGACTATCTGACCAAAATAAGAGGGATCATACAAAATGCATGTTATTGTTTATTTAGTACTGACCTGAACAAGATATTTCACATAAAAGACGTTTATAGTCCACAAGAGAAAATGATAGTTAGAATTTATTTAAATGACTCCCATTCAAAAGTTTGATTCTTAATACTGTGTTGTTGCCTGAATGATCCACAGCTGTAGTTTTTGTTTAGTGATAGTTGTTCATGAGTCCCTTCTTTGTCCTGAACAGTTGCCTGCTGTTCTTCAGAAAAATCCTTCAGGTCCCACAAATTCTTTGGTGTTTCAGCATTTTTGTGTATTTAAACCCTTTTCCAACAATGACTGTATGATTTTGAGACCATCTTTTTACACTGAGGTCAACTGAGGGACTCATATGCAACTATTACAGAAGGTATGAATGCTAACTGATGCTTCAGAAGGAAAAAACATGCGACTAAAACTTTTTTAATTTGAAGATCAGGCTAAATTTAACATTTTGTCTTCTGGGAAACATGTAAGTATCTTCTGTAGCTTCTGAAGGGCAGTACTAAATGAAAAAAAAAATTGATATTTAGTGCAAAATAAGAAAAATGTACACATCTCCATTCTGTTCAAAAGTTTTCACTCCCAACTCTTAATGCATGTTTTTTCCTTCTGGAGCATCAGTGAGCATTTGAGCCTTCTGTAATAGCTGCATATGAGTCCCTCAGTTGTCCTCAGTGTGAAAAGATGGATCTCAAAATCATGCAGTCATTGTTGGAAAGGGTGCAAATGTCGCAAAAATGCTGAAAAACCAAAGAATTTGTGGGACCTGAAGGATTTTTATGAAGAACAGCAGGCAGTTTAACTGTTCAGGACAAAGAAGGGACTCATGAACAACTATCACTAAACAAAAAAACACAGTTCCTCTTGTGGACTCTATGTAAACGTCTTTTATGTGAAATATCTTATTTAGGTCAGTACTAAACGAACAATAACATGCATTTGGTAAAATAATTAACATTTGCAGATTCTGAAAAGGATCTTTTTTGACCTCAACTGTACTCACATTTCAGTATGATTTATTATATGGATAATTGGATAAGTTGTTTCAGTCTGAATACCAAACTAGTATAAGCCAACTTGGACCAGCATTAAGGTGCACACTGCTGTGTTAGACTTTTGACCTTATTTTAAAATATTTTGGTTTTGTGTCTGATATATATATATATATATATATATATATAATATAAGTGTGTGTAAAAATATGTGTTTCAGATCCATAGCATCACCACAGAGGCTGCAGTGACGCTGCAGGTGTTCAACACCACATACAGTGTGGAGGTGGTTGCCTGCACTCAGACCGGCTGTGGGACCAAAAGATCACGCCACTGGCTATTTGTACCAGATTTTGGTAAGTAAATGCAAGTACCTTACCCTAGGTTTTACTATTAGAATGATGGAACAAAATATGGCAGTGCAGTGAAACAAATTTTTTTTTATAAAAATAAAACATAAAATAATAAAAATAAATAATTTGTTGTTAATTTAATTTGATTATTGTTATTATTATTATTATTATTTTATAATATTATACTTTCAGTTTATTTTTTAATATTTTATTTTGATTTAGTAGTTTGTTGTATATATTATTATATTTATTTTATATTATTTATTTATTCTATGTATTTCTTGATCTTTCAATTTTTTTTTTTTTAATTTCTTTTTTTTTTTTTTTTTATGGATTTCTTAATAGTTTTCTGAAATAATTGACTATTGTCCCATGTAACTGATGTCCACTGTGGATTTATTATATTATTATTATTATTATTATTTGTGTATTATTTTGATTTGTTATATATTTTTATTTATTTATTATTACTTTTGAAGGTCATTTTAATGCATTTGTATTTTTACCACGTCTATACAAGAAAAATAACAGCTTTCCTGCAATTACCACCTTAAAAATACTAGCCCATGGCACTAATGCAGTTCCTGGAATCAGTTTTAATAAAATATATTTTTGACTCATAAGCACTGCAGGAAACCTGAATTACTGCTTTACTCAGGAAGGCATCCTGCTGCACTCGTCTTTGCAAATGAATTGCGTAGTTTCCCCTAAGAAACATTTCCAGCTGATTATAAAGTTAAAAAACAAATTTAAAATGTAGTCCATTAAATACAGATAGCCTTGCAGCAGTTAGTAAAGGAGGTTTGTTTGGGAAACAATAAAACACTTAAGTTAAATCAGTCTTGTGTGATCTCAACATTTTGGACCAAAAGAGGGTCATGAACAAAGGACACGTCATCACCTGTTTAAATGAATGAGTTACTAGACGAAAAAACGGCTGAATTGAGGTCTGGGATAAAAAGGCATTAGTGAAGTTCAACAGGAGTGCAAAGCATAGAGGATAATAGTTTAGTATTATGCTGACCTTAGTTAAAAGTACAACCCTAACCCTAAGTACCAGCCTTTTTCTTAATGCTGTTGTTTATTAATGCGTGTGTGTTTTGCTTTCAGAATTGCCTGATTCTCCATCCTCGACTCCGATTCCCAGTCGTCCTGACTCTGCGTACGTGATTCTTGGAGTTGTTTGCAGTTTCTGTCTGTTGATGATAGTGATGTTAGTGGCCATGTGGTTGCACAATCGCTCTTATTTGCAGTAAGTTCTTTTGTCATTTCTCCTTTTTAGTCAACATGAAATTAAAATTGTTTACTGGACCAGTTCCTGATCTTATTGTGCATTGCAGTGCAAAATTAATAAAAAATAAAAAAAAATAATAAAGTAATAAAATAGTACTTTTTTAACATTAAAAAATTACAAAATAAAACATCTAAAAAATAATATATAAAATGATAAAAAAAAATATTTTTTGTTTGCACAATCACTCTTATCTGCAGTAAGTTTTTTTTTTTTTTTTTTTGTCATTTCACCTTTTCTTATTCAACATGAGATTAAAATTGTTTACCAGTTCCTGGTTTTATTGTGCATTGCATTGCAAAAAAATAATAATAATAATAATAAAATAGTACTTTTTTTAACATTAAAAATAAAAATAAAATAATAATTTACAAAATAAAAAATATATAAAAAATAATATATTTTTTGGTTGCAAAATAGCTCTTATTTTATTTATTTTTTTGTCATTTCTTCTTTGCTTAGTCAACATAAAAGAAAAAATGACTTATTGTGCATAATATATATATATATATATATATATATATACTTTTTTGGTTGTACAATTGCCCTTATTTGCAGTAAGTTTTATTTATTTATTTATTTATTTTTTTATCATTTCTCCTTTCCTTATTCAACATGAAATTAAACTTGTTTACTTGACCTGTTCCTTGTCTTATTGTGCATAAAATAAAATAAGACGTTGTAACGTAATAAAATAATAAAAATAATATACAAAAAAAAATAAAATAATAATATATATAAAAAATATATATATATATATATATATATATATATATATATATATATATTGGTTGCACAATCGCTCTTGTTTGCAGTAAGTTCTTTTGCCATTTCTCCTTTTCTTAGTCAACATAACGTAACATTAAAATTGTTTACTTGACCAGTTCCTGGTCTTATTGTACGTAAAATAAAATAAAATACACTAAAATAAAATAAAAACAATAAAATACAATAAAATAAAACTTTTAACATAATCAAATAATAAAAATAATATACAAATAAAAAAATATATATTAAATAAAAAATAATATATAATATAAAAATATATGTATTTTGGTTGCACAATCGCTCTTATTTGCAGTAAGTTCTTTTGCCATTTCTCCTTTTCTTAGTCAACATAAAATTAAAATTGTTTACTTGACCAGTTCATGGTCTTATTGTGCATAAAATAAAATTAATAAATCATGTAACATATATTACTTACATTACAAATTAGGCAAATAAATAAAAAAATATTTAAAACAAACACTTAAATTAAAACAATAAATAGAGTACTCAAATCCAAACAAATCCTGTTTAATAGAATTAAATTCTGTCTTTTTTTTCACCCTATTTTGGGTTGCAAATGCTCTTTCACTTAATTACTATTTTCAGTGTCCATAATGATTTTTTTTCGTGTTATTCTGTTTTTCTGAGGTGTTCTGAAAGGCATTTCACAATCCTTTCCTTTTATCCCTCAGGATTTAATTGCTGTAATTGTCAATTAATCTCAATTTGCTATGTGAAATTTATTTTTATTTTTATTAATTTAAAGAGCAAATCTGAAAAACAAGGACTATTTTAGAGACCAGAGTATGTTCAGCTTAATGTATCTGGGGCAAGAAATTGAAGGCTTCAGGAAGAAAAGTAGGGGGAAAGTTGGTCTGTAAAAACAGCATGGCTTCTTAGTAAAAACAAAATTACGGAGGACAGAGTTGGCCAAAGCAGCCCTGTGCAAAAAGTTTCAAATTACATCTGGTTGTTTGCAAGTCAGACTAACAACAACATCTCCTCCTTCACTCTCTGGAATCCTTTAACAACTTCAGGCTGACCTTAACTGTAGTTTGCAGTGGGGGTTGTGGTGGTTTTGCGGTTAAAGATCCACTCAGTTGCATACCAAATTTAAACTGTTCAAGGTCCGTTAGACTGCATCTAAAATTGCTGTAAATGTGGTAAAAATAAATCTAATCTACACTGAAGACAGACAGGAAAATTAGTATTCATTTGTGAAATGTCTAGATGTTTTGCCTTTGTCATGACAATGTCTAGTTAAAGGCAAACGTTAAACGTTTTGTTGCTCAAATATATAGTTACTTCATCCTAGTTTAAATAGAGGGAAAATAAAGAAATCCTTGATGCATTGCATGGGTTACATTGCAAAAAAAAGTCTTAGTATTTTTGTTTCTTTTTTTCCCAGTAAAAAAAAGCTAAACATTCTTAAATCAAGATACAATCAAGAGTCTTTTTTTTTATGTTATAGTATTATTTAAATTTGATTTTTTTTTATTTTTCATGAATATATTTCAGTTATTTCTTGATATTTTTCTGTATAATTGACTACGTTCTGTTTATTTGTTTAATTATATATAATTATATAATTTATATTTACAGATATAAAAATATTTTTATATACAAAATATATAGGAAAAAATAACATTTAAATAATAGTAAAAATTGATATATAATATTTACTTTAAATGTTATTTTTATATATTATTATTTTTGTATATTATATTATTTAATATGTATGGTTACACCATTGGCAGAAATTTTTTTTATTTAATACATTTTTTAGTCATTTTTAATTAATTATTATTTACATCTATTATTTTATATATATATATATATATATATATATATATATATTTATATTAGATACAAAATATATAGCTATATATATATATATATAGAGAGAGAGAGAGAGAGAGAGAGATGTATATATACACACAATACAATATAAAAAGATGTATATACACACACAATATAATTTTAAATTATGCAACACATAAATGATGTAAATTAAGCAAATAAATAATATAATATATAAAACAAATACTTACATTTAATTAATTTCAGCACAGATTTGTTGCAACTTAATATCAGCTTCTCAACCTGAAACATCATAAAATTCTAAATACCAAAATTATGAAGTGTTAAGGTTGATCATTTGTATTATGTTGGAGAAAATGTGCAAATTCTGCCTCTAAACGAACATGTAACATGTTTGTTTTTGTTTTTGCTGTGTGCTTGTCATGTCTATTTATGTATATAATGTGTATCTCTGGCGCCCTCTACAGGTGTTTGTTTGGACCTGACGATAAACTCACTCCAAACGTTGAGTACAAACCGCAAAGATCCTACAACCGCTCAGCCATCGAAATCACACGTATGTCATGCATTATTAGTGCTTTTATCAGTTTAAAAACTGTAAGATTTAATGTTATAGATTATGAAGTATTTCTTCATTCTCTTAGTTGCCAGTCTGGGCATTAGCAATGAACTTCAGGCCAAACTGCAGGACGTGATGATCATGAGGAACCTGTTGTCCATCGGTAAAGTCCTCGGAGAAGGTGAGGACGCAGTCTGGTGTGGTTTTGTGTTGTACTGCAGCTCATCTAAGGTAGATCTAATGACCTGACATCTCTCTTACAGGTGAGTTTGGGTCAGTGATGGAGGGGCATCTCAGACAGCCTGACGGGACCTCGGAAAAAGTTGCCGTCAAGACCATGAAATGTAAGTTGAATTTTAGGTTTTAAAAATGAAAGTCACTTTAGTTTTAGTTTCTTAGGTATTTTTTATTTTTTTTTTAATTATTATTTTTAAAAAGTATTACATTTATATTGTTTTTAAAATATTTAAGTTGTAAGTATTTGAATCTTTATTTTACATTTATGTTGAAAAAAAAAATGTTTTACATATTATTATTATTATTATTATTATTATTGTTGTTGTTGTTATTTTAAGTCATATAGGTTTCATATTTTATTTAAAATTATTTTGAATTTCTTTTTTATTATTTTTGTATGTTTTTTATTATTGTATTTTTCATTTATTACAATTTTATTTTTGAAAAATACATTTTATTTTTGCATTGCATTTCTTGTTGTTGTTGTTGTTGTTTTAAAATATTTACGTTTTAAGTATTTTAAAGCATTATTTTACATTATCCTGAAAAAAAGCATTTTACATATTAGTAGTAGTAGTATTTTAAATATATAGGTTTCACATTTTATTTAAAATTATTTAATTTTTTTATTTTTTTTACTTTTTTTTATTATTTTTGTATGTTTTTATTATTGCATGTTTAAATTTATTACAATTTTGAGTTTTAAAAATAAAAGTAATTTTAGTTTTAGTTTCTTAGGTATTTTATTTTTAAAAAATATTATTTTTGAAAAGCATTACATTTATTATTGTTGTTATTATACATTTTAAGTATTTTTAAGCATTATTTCACATTATCTTGGAGAAAAAAAGTGTTTTACAAATATTGTTGTTTTAAAAATATTAAAGTTTTAAGTATTTTTAAACAAAATAATTGTAAACATTTTTAAAACGTTTTAAATATATTTTTATTATTATTATTATTTTACATATATGGGTTTCACATATTTTTATTATTTAGAAAAATCTATTTTTTATGTTTTTATTTTATTATTGCATGTTTTTAATTTATTACAATTTACATGCATTTAATTTATTACAATTTTGGGTTTCAAAAATAAAAGTAATTTTACTTTCAGTTATTAAAAATATTTAAGTTTTATCTTGGAAAAAAAACGTTTTGCAATTATTATTGTTGTTGTTATTTTAATTATATAGGTTTCACATTTAATGTAATTTAATTTAATTTATTTAATTTTACTAATGTTTTAAATTATTTTTGTATGTTTTTATTTTATTATTGCATGTTTTAATTTATTACAATTTTAGTTACTACCACATTTGCACCCAGAGACTTTTTTTGGACTTATGAGATAATCTCTAATAAACAAATTTTAAAAAATTCATTAAAATTAATTCTCACTATAAACAATTGTGAGGGTTTCCCAAAATCAAATCAAAAGTGTCTGTAAATTATGCCATGTAAATTAACTGTGCATTTTCTGTGACTCAGAAGTTTTACATTTTTACTCTGGATATTGATAGAAATACTGTTTTAGGATTTTGTTGTATTCTTTTTGTTTTTAGAGCTGAAGTTATTTGAATATATTCACCACATATTCAACACAGGATTCAAGTAGCATGAACTAGAGCTAATGAATCGTTACAAGGGTTTACAAAGGCGTTAAACTTATATTTCATGAAAAATCGGTATAAATGGATAGGCCAGATACGAAAGATATGAAATAAATCATTGATTTCTGCCTTTTGCAGTGGATAACTTCTCCCAGAGAGAGATCGAAGAGTTTCTGAATGAAGCTGCTTGCATGAAGGATTTTCACCATCCTAACGTCATCAGACTCCTAGGTAAGAAATGTTATATGAAACAGTGTTCAAATCCATATTATGTTCAGAAAATTGATGTTAAAGCATATCCCTTATTGTTAATCTCTTGTTATAATCTTGATTTGTTCACGCAGGTGTTTGTTTAGAGGTTGTTTCAGGCCACTTTCCTAAACCGATGGTTGTTCTTCCCTTCATGAAGTATGGAGATCTGCACAGCTTTCTCCTTCGTTCCCGTCTTGGGGAAGATACTGTGGTAAGATGCCAAATAAGCAACACTACTATTTGTCTACATGCGTGAAACAAACTGTGCCCGTCTAATAGGATGTTGTGTTGTATTTCCAGTATCTACCTACACAGATGCTCCTGAAGTTCATGATTGACATTGCTCTGGGAATGGAGTACCTCAGCGGCAGAAACTTCCTCCACCGAGACCTGGCGGCACGCAACTGCATGTATGTGTCCTGAGCTTACATTCTCCTATAAACTTTAGTCAGGGAAGCAACAAGAATGATTGAAGACTGTCAGATTCTGGAAGATAAATTCTTCAAACAGTGGTACAAAAGGATGTGATGCCTATAAATGCCCATCCATAAAGCCTATAAAAATGTATTTCACAACACTGCAGAATGTCATTCTTATTAGGTGAGGGTCATTGATTAGGATTTTTTTACCCAAGTAAACTGAACCTGACACATTGCTCTTCTGGAGACTCCAGGTAGGTTGCAGTTCTGGAAAATGGTGGCGCTGGAGACTAAATGCTTCCTGATAGTTTCACACATAACTCTTAATTAATTTTTAATTCTTTTGTAGGTAACATGTCTTTTCTTCTCCACCTGTTTTTTTTCTGACCATGCAGGCCCAATGAACATTTCACTGTCCAATGGTCATGCTTTAACTTTGCAAATTCTATTATTGCATTAGTATTACATTCTTCTCATGGGAATTTAAGATTTTTCACTTTTAGTCTGAGTTAAATTTCTTTTTTGGCTCATATTATCTGTAAACGAAAACATGCCTAATAATTCTGCACACCTGAATATAAGAAGTTTGCAGTGTTGGGTTCGAGTCCACCTAAGTCGAGTCCAAGTCGAGTCCGAGTCCTTGACCAGTCGAATCCGAGACAAGTCCGAGTCCAAAATGGGCCGAGTCGGACCAGTGAAACACTACTGTTTTTCGATATCTTAACATTGTTTTAACCTTTAGAACTAGAAAAAAGGCATGTAACAGAAGTTATGGGTGACTTGATTTATGTATTGTGACATCTTTCAGAGAGAAACAGCTTACAGAATGTGAAAAATTATAGGGCAGGACTTTTTTTTGTTATATAGTTGTTGTTGTTGTTATATAGTGAATGTACAAATTTAAGGGTGGGGCTGGGGGCTGGGTAGGTAGCTTGGTGAATGGGACCTAAAGAGCAGAATATGCACCTCATATATCTCTGATTATGACTGTGTGTTTTGGGTTTTATATGATGAATGGTTAGACCATAGACAGAGTAGATGGCATTTTACTTTTTTTCTTGGATGAAAATGAGGCCTACATTCTTTCCATAACTCACAACCGTTTTATTTATATTTATAAAACCGTTATATTTTTTTAAATGCATTTATAGTTAATAAAGTTTGTTATGTAAGGAATATCAATTTGGTGTTTGCAAACAATGATGAAGATTTTGTGGGTGGAGCTTATCTGACAGTTTTCAAGTAGAAGTCTATGAAAGCCATGGAATAAAATAGGGCTGCTCGATTACGGCAAAAATCATAGTCAGGATTATTTTGGTCAATATTGTAATCAGGACTATTTAACACGATTATGAGTGGGCCCGGAACTTTATTTGATTGATTAGAGCCCTGCATTTCAGTCCCTCTCACGCAATATTTCAGATGGGGGCCGGGCATCGCTGTTTTAGGCTTCTCCTTATTTTTATATTTTTCATTAATTAGACATCCATCAATTATGGTGATTAAAAAAAAATGGCATAATATAGTCAGACTTTCGCTTTCTCTTTCGGGAGCGGCTCGGAAGGCGTTTTGTGCCTCAGTCAGCCGCAGTGCCTTCAGCGCAGCTTCGCATTCAATAGGCTGAAACTTGCCATAAAGCAAAAATAAATAATGTGTCGGAGGGAAATAATAAGGAGATTTTTCAAATTATTTATGAATAAACTAGTGTATTCTGAATCAGTGTCGCAAAGATCCTGACTCAAAATCTCCTCTTTGACCGCCAGAGAGAAATAAATCTTTCCGCATTAGCTACATTATTAAAACTTTTTTGTATTTGATTTGGTTTATTTCGTTAAGCAATAATTTAAAGCGTTCTATATATGTATTTATCACGTCTATCATGGAAAATTTTTTAATTGTTTCCACTGGGAAAAAAATGCAAGCAATTGCGCTGGCGCCTCCACTACCTGCAATATGGCTTTAGCTTCCTCTCTCCGCACAAACGGATTTATATCTATAGATTTTATTTTAGTCAAGTCGTGATGATTTGAGAAGGCAAATTGTTTAAACAGAATATGAAGAGTCTTCCATTGACGGCTGTTTGTACTTAAAAAAAACAAAACTTATATTTAACAAACAAAAAAATCCTCACAACAACTCCTCCAAATTAACTTGATAAAAAAACGAAACAAAATGCCTAATCACATTTTCCATTACATACAAAACTGAACTTTGTAAATAGCTGTCCGTGTTCTGTTCTGTCTCTGAATGCATACACAGAACAGCGCAAATTCTCTTTTCGTCCCATTTTATGCAAGTCACCTTACATGATTTTACTGATTTGCATTATTTTCGCAGTTCCGACATTATATCTCACAATTTTGACAAGAAAAATCAACGTGCAGAATTGTGTCCCACAATTCTGGCTTTTTTCCACTCAGAAATGACAAACTTTATATTGTTCAGTTAAATTGAGATATAAAGTCCGAAATACGTCGAAAACTTGCATTTGCGAGGGGAAAAAAAATTCGAATTGTGAGATAAAATAGGTAGGCCTAAATGGAAAGTGTTATAGGATATAATATTTCATGCTGCAGGGCTAATAAAATACGTTCCCTATGAACTGCATATGTGAAAATTATGTAGACGTATTGTTTAAATAAAATTTATGTTTTAAAAGCAATCAGCAAGTTCATAGATTAATCTGTTCCTTTAAGAGTCTGCGTTCAGCTTCAAATGGCGTCTTTGATGACAGTATTCTATAACATTTTTTTTTGCATTCTGATTCTAGCCGGCTTTTATGTACTGGCAAGACAATAAAAAAAACAATAAAGAATACTGAATGTCACATTTGTAATAATGCATGAGTCAATTACATTTCCATATACTGTCCCTGGACTTGGTTGGACCCGGCAATATTTTCCGAGTCCGAAAGGCTCGAGTCCGAGTCAAGTCCGAGTAAAAATGCATCCGAGTCCGTGACAAGTCCGAGTCCACTAAAAATTGTACTTAAGACCGGACTCGAGTCTGAGTACAAGTCCGAGTACCCCAACTCTAGTAAAATGTGCTTGGAAAAAAATATGACCAGAATGTCAACTTGCCTAATAATTCTGCACGCACTGTAATTTCACAATATTCTCAATTTTATTGTATTTTTAATCAAATAAATGCAGCCTTGGTGAGCAAAAGAGATTTCTTTCAAAAGCATTAAAAATGCTTGTAACAGTTGAGGGGATTTCTGAATTTCTGGAATATCATGGAATTTTAAAAGGTCTATTCCAGTCATTGAAAGTCAGGGAATTTATATTTTTTTTAAGTCATGGAATATCAGGAATATTTGTTTGTTGCTTTAAATTTTAGTTTCCATTTATCAAAATGTAATTTTTTTTTTATTGCATTGTTTTACATGTTTTGCCTATTTTTATGGTTAGGCTACTTTTCAGTGCCATTTTTTTCCTTTCCTGCACGTCAACTGGCAATCACTTAAGTCAAATGCAGTCACCAGGCTGTACCTGATAACTAAGGCAAATATGCCAGGAAATTTAATGTAAAATGTAAATTTTAAGAGCTGTGGCTACAAAATAACCACTTCAAAGACTGGGTGTGAAAAGTAGATGATAGAAAAGCAAAAACTAAATGTGAAGAAATAAAAAAAAAACCTGAATGATGAACTTGATTGCAAACAGAAAATCCTTCAGATTGTTTAACCCCTGAAATCATAAAAAACATAAATTAATTTCTGTATAAGTTTCTGCCACTAAATAACAGATTAAAAAAGGTTATTGCGACTTATCTAACAATTCTGACTTATTTTCTCACAATTGCATGATGCAAACTTGCAGTTCTGACTTTTTTCTCAGAATTGTGAGATATAAACTCGCAATTTTGAGAAATACAGTCAGAATTGTAAGATAAAAAGTTGCAGTTGTGAGTTATAAAGTCAGAATTGCATGATATAAACTTGCAATTGAGAGTTAAGTCAGAATTGTGTGATATAAACTATCTTTATTTTTGCACCTCAGAAATTAGTTTATATCTCACAATTCTGAGAAAAAAAGGCAAAATTGCCAGATACAAACTCGAAATTGCAAGAAAAAAGTCAGAATTGTATGATATAAACTCGCAAGTTTTATCTTTATCTTTTTTTTTTTAGTGGCAGAAACGGGCTTTCATAGTTTTTACTAAACAAGTAAATAAAGCTTGTAAATGGATGCATCCGTTTATTATAGGGCATGGAAATTCAGCTTTTTAGTCAGGGAATTTGACATTTGGCTCGGGGACCCTGTGTTTATTTGAAACTTTGAAGTCTCTGTTTGTCTTTAGCAATTCCTGTTTTATTTCTTCCAGGTTACGTGATGACATGAGCGTGTGTGTTGCTGATTTTGGCCTGTCAAAGAAAATCTACAGTGGTGACTATTACAGACAGGGCCGCATAGCCAAGATGCCTGTCAAATGGATCGCTGTGGAAAGCCTTGCTGACAGAGTCTTCACAGTGAAAAGTGATGTGGTAAGAACTGTCATCACAGCCATCTTCGTTGCTCTGTTTTATTTCAATTTGCTTTTTTTAGTCTCTACAACTGATCACTTTATAGTTCATTCTATTTTACACAAACTGCAATTAGAAAGTATTCATGTTTTTTAACATTAAGAAATAATATTTAAATTTAAAATAATGGTTTCCTATTGTAAAATGTAATTTATTTTAGTGATGTAAAGCTGAATTTTCAGCATCATTATTCCAGTCGTCAGTCACATGATCCTTCAGAAATCATTCTAATATGCTGATTTGCTGCGCAAGAAACATTTCTTCTTATTATCAATATTAAAAATGGTTGTGCTGGTTTGTGATACTTTATCAGGATTCTTTGATGAATAGAAAGTTCAAAAGAACAGCATTTATTTGTAATAGAAATCTATTGTAACATTATAGAAGATTTTACTGCCACTGTTGAACTGTAATGCTACTTGTTAATGTTGACTGTTGACATGACACAGACTTCCTAGTTATCAGCTTTTGGTGGTTTGTTTTCCAGAAGGTCTACAGCAGTTGTTGATGTTTGTTATCTCTTAATGTCCTTTTTAGTGGGCGTTTGGAGTGACCATGTGGGAAATAGCCACTCGAGGAATGACTCCGTACCCTGGCGTACAAAACCATGAGATTTATGACTATCTCCTCGAGGGAAACCGGCTAAAACAACCCAACGACTGTCTGGATGAACTGTGAGTTTGTTGACTTTTTTTTAAATGCATTCATGATGTTATTATAAAGTACATTAATCTGAAGATAATGCTCCACCAGAAACACCCCCCTTTTTTTATTAAATTATTTTATGCCATTTTGGTTCTCAGTTTAATTTTTCCCCCAAAGGTTTATCAACAAAATTAGATATTATTTTTGTTGTTTTTATGGATTCCTGCATTTAACTGTTAAAAAAAAGACAGTTGATATCTCTATTAAATCATTTTGGGGGTAAAAAAGGTCTAGTAAAAAATATATATATTAGGGCTGTCAAACGATTAATCGCGATTAATCACATCCAAAATAAAAGTTTATGTTTGCATACTATATATTTGTGTACTGTGTATATTTATTATGTATATATAAATACACACACATGCATGTATATATTAAGGAAAAATATTTTAGATTTATATCTAAAATATTTATATTTATTTATAATCTAAATTGTATACAGGTATAAATATATATACATATAAATATTTAGTTTTAATATATACATGTATGTGTGTGTATTTATATGTACATAATAAATATACAAAGTAAACACACATATTGTATGTAAACTTAAACTTTTATTTTGGATGTGATTAATCGTGATTAATCGTTTGACAGCCCTAATATATATATATATATATATCTTTATTAAAATTATTTTTGGAAAAAATATATGAATATTAGTACTCATGAGTGACTGACTTTATTGATTTATTTGTGTTTTTGTATTTGTAATTAATTTTTTGTTCTCCAAAGGTTTATTATCTTTTTTTTTTTTGGTTATTGTATCGATTAATGTATAAATATACATTTCAAAATAATTTACTCTTATGACCAGCTTTGTGGTCCAGGGTCACATATTACTAACTATATCAAAGTTATTAACAGCTAAAAAGACACATGAACCACAACGTGGACATTTGTGACCCTGGACCACAAAACCAGTCTTAAGTAGCACGGGTACATTTTTTGCAATAGGCAAAAATACATTGCATGGGTCAAAATTATCAAATTTTCTTTTATGCCAAAACCATTAGAATATTAAGTACAGATCATGTTTCATTAAGATATTTTGTAAATTTAGTACCGTAATCATAGAAATACTTATAAATCTCAATTTTAAAAAACTGACCCTTATGACTGGTTTTGTGGTCCTGGGTCACATTTGTACAATTATATAAATAAAGCCTTTTACTTGTTTAAAAAAAGGTCTAAACTATTAATCAGGTGACAGAAAGCATGTTTTTTTTTATCTTTTTTTTTTTTGGTTATTGTATCGATTACTGCATTCACCTGAAAAAAACGTCTGTTTTTATCTCTATTAAATGATTTTAGGGGTACAAAAAAAGGTCTAGTACGAGTGACTGAATTAATTGTTTTATTTATCGATTCCTGCATTCAATAAAATAAAAAAAAAAAACAGTTTTAAAATAAATATATTAGTATTATATTATATATTAGTACTCATGAGTGACTGAATTTATTGATTTGTTAGTTTTTCCCCCCCCCAAAGGTTTATTATCAAAATTTGATTTTATTTTTGTTGTTTTTATGGATTCCTGCATTCAACTGTAAAAAAGATTTTTATCTCTATTAAATGATATTGGGGTAATAAAAAAGGTCTAGTATTCACAAGTGACTGAATTAATTGATTTATTTATCGATTCCTGCATTCAATAAAAATTATTTTCAGTTTGTATCTCTATTAAAATGATTTTTATAGTATCACCCCCAAAGGTTATCATAATTTTTTTTTATTATTGATTCCTGCATTCAAGCGAAAAACAATTGTCCATTTGTCCAATTTGAGGTTGTTCAACTGGCAAACAAGACAAAAATAAAGAATAACTCCATAAAGCCTTTAGACAAAATTCCTAAAAGTTTGTGTTTTTTTTTTTTAAGTATCATATTTGATACATCAGGCCCTCATGGCTCATATGGTCTGATATAGTGAAAATATGTAGTAAAAAACACCTCAGTTTAATTCAGAGACCCAAACTTAGAAAAAATATGAAATTTGGTGCAGATGCTGTTATTTATATAGCCAAAAAGCAAGATGAAATTCTGATGTTTGTAATGTAAATCAATGAGATCTTTATAAAAGTATAGCAGATACTTGCACAGAATGATATGAACATCAGTTGTCTCTCTTTATCTCTAATAATATGCCTGATAACTGAGAGATGAACCAATAAATGTTCCATTAAAAGCCTGATGATAATATTTGATGTTCACATTTCAACATGATTTTTCAAAAAATGATGTATGGTATTACGTAAGTAAACCTAAATTGGTTCAGTCCAGTGAGTGTTCATCTTGAAATATGTGACCCTGGACCACAAAACTGGTCATAAGTAGCACAGGTATATTTGTAGCAATAGCAAAAAATACATTGTATAGGTCAAATTTTAATTTTATGCCAAAAATCATTAGGATATTAAGTGAAGATCATGTTCCATTAAAATATTTTGTACATTTCTTACTGTAAATATATCAAAACGTAATTTTTGATTAGTAATATGCATTGCTAAGAACTTCATTTGAACAACTTTAGCTTTAAATCAGTATTTTGAGATTTTTGCACCCTCAGATTCTAGATATTCAAATAGTTATATCACAGCCAAATATTGCCCTGTCCTATCAAACCATAAATCAATGGAAAGCTTATTCAGCTTTCAGATGATGTATAAATATACATTTCAAAATAATTTACTCTTATGACCAGCTTTGTGGTCCAGGGTCACATATTACTAACTATATCAAAGTTATTAACAGCTAAAAAGACACATGAACCACAACGTGGACATTTGTGACCCTGGACCACAAAACCAGTCTTAAGTAGCACGGGTACATTTTTTGCAATAGGCAAAAATACATTGCATGGGTCAAAATTATCAAATTTTCTTTTATGCCAAAACCATTAGAATATTAAGTACAGATCATGTTTCATTAAGATATTTTGTAAATTTAGTACCGTAATCATAGAAATACTTATAAATCTCAATTTTAAAAAACTGACCCTTATGACTGGTTTTGTGGTCCTGGGTCACATTTGTACAATTATATAAATAAAGCCTTTTACTTGTTTAAAAAAAGGTCTAAACTATTAATCAGGTGACAGAAAGCATGTTTTCACCATACTTTGAACATGTTGATAATTTAGAAGCCTTTTGTGTCGAATATGGTACAGCAGGCTTTATAGGATTCATGATTTTCGGCACATCTGAATTTGATCACGTCCTGTGCTCTTGTGTTTCAGATACGACATCATGTTCAGTTGCTGGAGCGCCGATCCGGTGGACCGACCCAACTTCACACAGGTTAGAAAGAGGCTGGAGAATCTGGCGGGGAAGCTTCCCGCGGTTTCCAGCAGTAGAGACATTATCTACATCAACACCAGCTTCCCCGAAGAGGAAGAGGAATTACCCAGCATGGCAGCAGAGGGCCCTGTGCTCACATCCTCACCCTCCTGCAGTCGGCAAACTACGGACACGTCAGTAGTGACAGCGGACGTTCACAAGAGCACAGACGCAGAGGATGACCGGTACGTCATCGTCATTTCCTCCGGGGACCAAGCGGCGAGAAGCACTGTAGATACGCCGCTATTGAATCACAGACTCTTGGAAGAGGACAGCGAAGAAACAGTCAGGGACGTGACAGCGATGCAGCAAACATCTAGTGATACAACACGATTGCTCTGAAAATTGCATTAGATAATTGACTTTTTGTGGTGTCCAACTAAAGTACATTTTGTCAAAAAAATGAATAAATAAAGATTTTATTTTTAGGTTTCTTAAACACCCATCTGCCATTGTTGGACAAACAGTGCCAAACTCACACCATTTGACCAGTTCACCCAAAAATGAAAAATTTCTCACTCCCAGGGCATTCGAGATGTAGACGAGTTTGTTTCTTCATCAGATTTGGAGAAATTTAGCATTCCATCATTTGCTCACCAATGGATCTTCTGCGGTGAATGGGTTCCTTCATCAGAGGTCACTTCTGGCCAAAATACGAGTTCGTAATCCATAATAACTTAATTGCAAAAGTTAATCTCCTATTGTCTTCCACAGCACTATATTGCCAAAAGAATTGGGACACCCCCTTCTAATGAACAGGTTTGACTACTTTAGTAATTTCCATGAGTACTAATCTTAATGTTTAAGCATATAATGATATTCAAGGGAATTGTGTCCTTCTCATTTTATAGCAAAAGTTTGGACGGACCCTTTTTTATTCTAACATGACAGCGCCTCTGTGTATAAGGCAAGGTTCATAGAGAAATGTTTGATTGAGTCAGTGTGGAAGAACTTGACTGGTCTGCATAAAGCCAAGTCCTAATCCCAGCTGAACACCTCTGGTGTGACTTTAAATGCAGACCTTGAGCCAAAAACTCATCACCACTTGTACATACACTATATGGACAAAAGTATTGGGGCACCCCCTTCTTTAGAACAGAAAAAGGCACTTCCAAAACTGTAGCAACAAAGATGAAAGCATAATCAATGTATTTAAACATTGTATTTCCATCTCTGTTGCTTCAGTTTTGGAAGTGTCTAAAATGACTGTACCCATATGCACAAGTCACTGGTGTTAGATTCTGCTGTATTTGGTTGAGCAGTGGTTTGGGTGGCTCGCCAATGTATCAGATTTCTCTAATACATAAAATAAGTAAGCTTGACCAGAGTTCTTGTGGGGAGAATAATTTATTGGTGTAGCAGTGTATCAGGTCTTCAAGCAGCGATGTTAGCTTGCCAGTCTTCTAGCATCTTGACCCATGTAAGGGTCCTAGCTTCTTCCTAAGTTCTCTGTAGCTTCTGCATAACTACTCCCAAAGTTCTGTCTACAACAACAGAACTTTATACCTAAAGACAAATGGCTAGAAACAATAGATACTGTCAGGACCTCCTACTGGAGATCCTGTAATCTAGAAGTAGTTCCTGGGGACTACTATTCTTTTGTTATGGATCATTTGCTTCACACCTTTACAGACAGTTCCTGTTGATTGCATCTGGGGCACAGTCACAATGTAAATGCATCTCACTAACAATACACACAATCTTTCACTGGTGTTTGGTGATGAGTTTTTATTTTAAAGTCACACCAGATGTGTTCAGCTGGGATTAGGCTTTATGCAGACCAGACTGAATCAAACATTTCTCTATGAACCTTGCCTTATACACAGAGGCATTGTCATGTTAGAATAAAAAAGGGTCTTGTCCAAACTTTTGCTATAAAATGAGAAGGACACAATTTCCCTAGAATGTATTATATGCTTAAACATTAAGGTTAGTACTCATGGAAATTACTGAAGCAGTCAAACCTGTTCATTAGAAGGTTTAGATAAAACAGTTTAGAACTGCTTTTGGACTGTTTTCAATTGTAAATGGTGTTTGATTGGCGCGTATTTCTCTCCTGATCCAGAAAATACTTTTTCACTGGAGAAAATTATATTATGGATAGAGAACTTGTTTTATCCAGAAGCTATGGTTAAAAATTGTCTTTATGGATTTGTTTATTACAAACATGTAGCATGTTACATTACTTGTGGATTATTGTGATGTTTTTAGCAGCTGTTTGGACTCTTCATTCTAATGGCACCCATTCATCGCAGAAGACCCATTGGTGAGCAAGTGAGCAGTTATATTTATAGAATATTTGATAATAAAATTTCATGCAGCCTTGGTGACTAACTTCAAAATCATTTAAAAATCGTACAAACTCCAAATATTTGAATAGTAATGTAAATTAATTTCTATGACAATAAGTGTCTGATTTCATCTCTTGCAAAATGTCAAATTGAGTGCAGTGTGAAAACCAAAAAAAAATCTGATGCAGCATTTCACAGTTGCACAGAAACACAACGGACCCTAAATTTATCCGGTGGCCTCTGTATGAAAGCTTTACTATGGTGTTTTTGCCTTATGCAGACCGTAAAACTGTGATGCTACAAATGTTAGAAAACAAGTCCTGTGTTTTTCTGAAGTCATGAAGAGACTGTTATTTAATGCTATTGTCTTCAAGAGTTATAAAATTAAGCTACATTGCAATTTTAGGCTTTTTGTGATTTTTTTTTTTTTTTTTTTCTCCATAGAATCCAATATGTATATTAGAAATGCATTTTGTAAATATAAAGAACAAGCTGTTTTTCTTATATAGTGTTCTTTTTATATTTTAACTTGGAAGTTTAACTGACATGAAGAAATTCAGAATCTTTAGAGAAATCTACAGAAATGTTTAAATGTGTGAAGTGCTTTTTTTTTTTACTGCACATTTTGATTGAGATACAATAGTGATATGTGCATTCATTTGAGATTGAGAGTGTGCAATTAATTACTGCCATTATGAACAATATCTTATTAAATACTGCTAACAAAGTAAAAAAGTTTGATTTGAAGTTCTGCTATAAATGTTATATGAAATGTTAACTTGGTCTATTATTACAATATAAAGTCACTATGAAACGTTTACTATTGATTTGAGTGTGACTACCAGTCAGACTACTGTCATTTACGGTGAGTCCAGCAAGCAATAAGTATCATAATGTAATTGAGTGTAAAGCTTGAAAAGTTTTAATATGCAGCTTTCTGAAGTCCCGATCTAAACAATGATTCATGAACCATTATTCAGATCTGATTCAAATAATTCTCGAACCCACTCTGAAGTTACGATCTGAATCAAATGATTCGCGAACCCACTCCAGAGTTCAGATCTGAATCACATTTGCGATAGATGCTCCAAAGTCCTGATCTGAATCAAATGTTTTGTGAACCCGAACTGAAGCAAATGATTTGCGAAGTGCGAACCCGCTCTAAAGTTTCGATTGAATCAAATGACTCGCGATTCGCGAGCCGCTCCGATTGAAGTTCCAATTTGAATCAAATGATTTGCGATACATGCTCCAAAGTTCTGATCTACATCAAACGATTCATGATACGAATATTTGTTTAGAACTGCTTTTGGACTGTTTTCGATTGTAAATGGTGTTTGATGGTGCATATTTCTCTCCTGATCCAGAAAAGACAACTTTAATTTTATGGATAGAGAACTTTTTATCCAGAAGCTATGGTTAAAAATTATCTTTATGGATTTGTTTATTACAAACATTGTGATGGATTATTGTGATGTTTTTATCAGCTGTTTGGTCAAGTTCAGATCTACATCAAATGATTCACGATGCGCGCTTTGAAGTTCTGATCTGAATCATTGGCGAAACCCACTCCGAAGTTCCGATTTGAATTAAACGGTTTGCGAACCTGCTCTGAAGTTCCTATCTGAATCAAATCTGCGAACCCACTTCAAAGTTACGATTTGAATCAAATCATCTGCGATACGTGCGAAGTCCCAATCTGAATCAAATGATTTCCCAACACGCTACAAAGTTCCGATCTAAATCAAATGATTCAGGATATGAGTCAAATGAATCACAATACGCGCTTTGAAGTTTCACTCTTAATAATTCGCGAACCCGCTCCGAAGTTCTGATCTGAATCAAATGATTTGCGAACCCACTTTGAAGTTACAAAAACTATATCTTTATATTTGTCCTTGAGACGTAATTATATTTTCTTTTTTATCCTGGCAACAAGTCTGTATATTTTTTGTGTTTCTTTTTGTTTTGTCTTTGTTTTTATTGTACTGTCTTAATTGTCTGATTGTTGTACTGTTTAATAATAATAATAATAAAAAATAATAATACAAAAACACACACTAAGTTACGATTTGAATCAAATCATTCGCGAACCTGCTCCGAAGTTCCGATCTGAATCAAATGATTCGCGAACCCTCTCCGACCAAAGTTTTGATTTGAAGCAAATGATTCGCGATACGCTCTCCGAAAATAATTTGCGATACGCGCTTCGAAGTTCTGATCTAAATGGACCCTTTTCACAAGACTGTGATGACGCGTTTAACGGTCATCAGCATCGTAAATCCTCGAAAGTTTTTAATATTTTCATTTAAAAAAAAATATATGTATATTTATAACATTACAATTTGTATTATATTACCTTTTAATCAAAATACAAATATCTAGTTAATGCTAATGCGAGGATGCTTCTAATGTCGCGACTGTGGGAGTGACATGAATTTGACACCGTTCTCTCTTCTGACTGCCGTTATCAGTCTCTCTCGATTTTCCCCTTTTATTCAAAGTCATGGAAACACTTTCGTGGACTTTCTCTTTCTCTGCTCTGAGCAAATCGGAATGAAAAAATATATTTGTGGTACTCTTCCATTCACTGCTCTAGAAGTTAACCAAACTATGACGAGTTCCGCTGCTAGAAACCCGGAAATGTGAAAAAGATACAACACAAATGATTCGCGGGACACACTTTGAAGTCAATGGTTTAACTGATTCACAGTTTTGAAAAGCTCCAATTAACCACTACGTGCTTTTTAAAACTATTACAAGTGATGTCGAATTTTTTGGAACGGAATGATCTAAGTCACGAGTTCGAATTGAATCAGTCTGAGCGGTTCAATCGTAAATGACTCACTCAAATGAATCAGTATGTCTATTCTTCCGTCAGCCTTGTTGGCTTAGCTCATAAATGTTATGAGATTAATTAAAATTAGCGAAAAAAGTATGTTTACAAAAGAAAATATCCATATTTCCATTACAAAGATAACATCCAATTCAACACAAATCTGCGAACATACGCAGGTAACCGGTTTACTGCTAACTAGCAAAACGCAGCTAATATGACGAGCTGCACCTCGACGCATGATTACAAGTTTGTAGTTTAATTAACTCGCTGTATTTTAAATAGTTGACTGCAATTCAGTTGGTGACAGTTTAATATGACATAAACTGAAAACATCCAGTAATACCATACCACTAAAGTGAATGTTGAATTTATCAATATCATTATGTAGTGTTGTATCTGATTGTATTAGTCTATGCAGAGTGATAGTTACTGTAAAAATAGCAAATGGGAAAAGCAGATGAACGCAAAACTGATTAAATGTGTTGAAAAGATTAATTCAGTGTTTATATTTTAGGTAGCCTACATTGGGCAATGTTAAAGATTCTATTTATAAAAAGTTAATAGTACATGTAGAAAAATTTAAAGATTCTGCATTAATACTACATAAATTGCATGTAATTTGCAAAAGACTTTGTACACTTTGCATTGCCATCTTTACACACTGCAAACAAGGAATAACCACATAATCTGGATAGGCTACTAGATCACATCTGGCAATGTTTGTATCATTTTTTCAAAATCATTTTTTTTTTTACCAATAATTAATTCCTAAAAAAAATAAATATACTGTCATCATCTTGTTCCAGTCAAAACATGCATGACTTTTGTGGAACAAGGTCATAACAGGTTAGGAACAACATGAAGGCTGATGCAAGCCAGGAGCAGCTTGCTGCTGTAAAGGTTCACACTGTAGATGGCACGCAGCAGCTTGCAAGACATGTTCCCCATGGACCACTTGTGCTGTTCACTGTAGATAATCAAAGGCAGGGCCACTGCAAACAGGATGTCAGCAATGGCCACATTCAGCAGACACACATCAGTCATGGACTTTGTTCGTGTGTAGAGAGCACACTATCACAATGGCGTTGCCGATCAACCCGACAAAACAAATGACAGGGTGAACAAACAACTGGAGGAAGTTTTCCATCTTTTCATTTCATATGCAACTATAACAGAAGGTTCAGAAGGAAGTATTAGAAGTTAGAATGTAAGTATTGTCTTTAGCTTCTGAAGAGCAGTACTAAATAAAAAGAAAATGATATTTAGGCAAAATAAGAAAAATGTACACATCTTCATTCTTTTCAAAAGCTCTTAATGCATTGTTTTTCCTTCTGGAGCATCAGTGAGCATTTGAACCTTCTGTAATAGTTGCATATGAGTCCCTCAGTTGTCCTCAGTGTGAAAAGGTGGATCTCAAAATCATACAGTCATTGTCATTGTTAATAACACTCAGTAATGCTACAGAGTGTGCATTCATTGCTATGAAATATATACCAGTCTAAAGTTTTTGACCAGTAAGATTTTTAATGTTTAAAGAAGTCTCTTCTGCTCACCAAGCCTGCATTTATTTGGTCCAAAGTACAGTAAAATGCTGCAATGTGTAACTGTTTTCTATTTTAATATTTTTTAAAATGTAATTTATTCCTGTGATTTCAAAGCTTGATTTTTAGCATTATTACTCCAGTCACATGATCCTTCAGAAACCATTCTAATTTTCTGATTTGCTGCTGCTAAAAAAACTATTATTATTATTATTATTATGTTGCAAACAGCTGAGTATTTTTTTTATTTCGTGTTTCTTTGATGAAAAAAGTCCAGAAGAACAGCATTTATCTGAAATGGAAGTCTTTTGTAACATTATAAATGGTATAATAAATGTTTCTTGAACAGCAAATTAGAATATTAGAATGATTTCTGAAATACGGTGTGTCACTGAAGACTGTAATGAGGCTGAAACTTTAGCTTTGATCACAGGAATAAATTACAGTTTAAATTATATTCAAATAGAAAGCAGTTATTTTAAATAGTAAAAATATTTAAAAGTGAAAAAAAAAAAGTGAAAGTGATGTGACGTGTGGCCAAGTATGGTGACCCATACTTGGAATTTGTGCTCTGCATTTAACCCATCCATGTGCACACACACAAACTCCATCGGTGACAGAAATGGAGAAAAAAACCTTGGGAGAAACCAGGCTCAGTTGGGGGGTCAGTTCTCCTCTGACCAACGAACTTGACCAACAGTTCTCCTCTGAGCAACAAACAATTTGTAACTGTAGAGGTCATCTATAGGTGCTGATCCACCATCCAGATACGGACTGGATCAGGGGATTGCAGTGACCATCTGATCAGGATACAGACTGGATCTGAGTGGCAATGATGACCTCAGAATAAGCAAGAGACAGACTAATATTAGCGTAAATGCCATTCTTCTTATGATGCAGCGAGTGCATCAGGTGTTATGGGAAGTGTTCCCGGTTCCGGCTGACCTAATTAATGCAGCCTAACAATCCTTTAATGGATTTGAATTATAGAAATGTGTTAACGTGTTATGTGTAAGCCAGGTTAAAGAGATGGGTCTTTAGTCTAGATTTAAACTGACTGTGTCTGCCTCCCGAACAAAGTTAGGTAGATTGTTCCAGAGTTTGGGTGCTAAATAAGAAAATGATCTGCCACCCGCAGTTGATTTTGATATTCTGGGTATAATCAGATTGCCAGAGTTCTGAGAACGCAGCAGACGTAAGGGACTATAAAGTGATAAAAGCTCGCTCAAGTAGCCTACTGAGGAGCTAAACCATCGAGGGCTTTATAAGTAATTAGAAAGATTTTAAAATTAATACGATGTTTAATAGGGAGCCAGTGCAGTGTTGACAGAACCGGGCTAATATGCTCATACTTTCTGGTTCTAGTAAGAACTCTAGCTGCTGCATTTTAAGAAACAAGAAAAATCTTACTGTTAAAAAACATGTATTGCACGTGTCTCATTTAAAACGATCTAATTACTAAACACTAACTTATTAATTAATAACTAATTTATCTCCTATCTGGGTAATTAAAATACATAGGTTAGTGTTGTAGTACTTGAGACCGGTCTTAAGACCATTTTTTGATGGTCTTGGTGTTGTCTCGGTCTCGACTGCATTTGGACTCGGTCTTGTCTTGGTCTCAGATTAAGAGGACTCGGGATTTTACTTCAAGACCGGTCAAGACCACAACTGTGTGGATATCACTAAATTGCAAGTGCATTGTCTTTGTAAACATCATGAGATCATTATGTTTTGTCACTGCAGTTTGTTTAAACAGCTCCCAATGAAACAAATTAGATTTTTTTTAATGACTGAGTCACATGCAGTTAGGTCACTAAATGAAGTTAAAACGCTTGTATGCAGTTGAGACTCTCAGTGACTGTTCATGAGCCAAAATATTTCACATAAAGTGTAATTATTCTTTTGTTTTGTTGAAGGAGTTCTCGGGGTATTTATATACACTGGGGGTCAAAAGTTTAGAATAATTAAGATTTTTCATATTTCTGAAAGGAGTCTCTTGCTCTCTTGGCTATATTTATTTGATCAGGAATACAGTAAAAAATGTATTATTGTGACACATTATTACAATTTAAATAAACGGTTTCTCTTTTAAAATGTAAATTGGAATTTTTTTTTATTCTTTTAAAAAATGTAATTTGTTGCTGTTATCAAAGCTGAAGTTTCAGCATCATAACTCCAGTCACACAATCCTTAAGAGATCATTCTAATATGCTGATTTAGAGCTCAATTATTATTAAATAATTATTATTATTGAGTAATTTTGAATTATTTTAAATTGTAATAAAATTGTACAGTATTAATGTCTTACTGTATTTTTATCGAATAAATGCTGTTTTGGTGAGCAAAAGAAACATTCAAAAACACTAAAAAATCTTAATTATTCTAAACATTTGACACCCAGTGTATATCTTGGGTATTTTCAATTTTTCTACATTATACATTTTGAATTTTTTGCTTTTTTTTTTTTTTTTTTTTTACAGCAAAATAGTAATTTGTTAGTCTTATGATAAAACAGAAAAGTGTTGAATAAAGATGGTTAAGTTATTTTTAGCTTGTACATGTAGCCTATATGTTTGCCATTTTTTATTTTTTTTTTATTTTTGGCTTTTATTATTATAGGACAGATCAGGAAGGACAGGAAGCGAAGTGGAGAGAGAGAAGGGGGTAGGGTCGGGAAAGGTCCTCGAGCCGGGAATCAAACTCGGGACGCCCGTTGCGCAACGGCGCTATATGTCGGCGCACTGCCCACAAGGCTATCGGCGCCGACATATGTTTGCCATTTTAAAAGGAAAATTCCTATAAAATAATAAATAATAAAATTCACCACTGCAATGACTTTTTATTATTTTTCAAGACATTTCACAGTAAATATCAAAGTCAAAGTCAAAGTCAAAGTCTGCTTTATTGTCAATTCTGCTATATATACAGTACATACATACAGAGAATTGAAATTGCGTTACTCTCAAACCCTAGATACATACAGGTAACATTAACAATAACAAGAAGTAAAATACAATTACGTACAAAAATAAATAATATATAAAAATACACATTTCCAGTAAGAGTCAAGTAACAAAATAAAGTGGCATTAATTATAAAGATGTATGAAAGATAAAGTGACTTATGAAGATAAAGATAAAGTGACAATGGCAGATAACAGTGCAATCCAGACAAATAGTGCAATTAATGTGTAGTGCGAGAGCTTAATAGTCTGTGTATGTAGAGACCAGTGCTCAGAGAGTCAGACGTGTTATGAGGTAGATGGATGAGGTAGTGAATCATGGGGGGGTGTGGGGTGATGTCTCAGAGGTCAGGTACATGGGGCAGAAAGAGGAGAGAGGGGGGCGGGGGGCAGAGTCGGAGGGAGTTCAGCGTCCTGACAGCCTGATGGATGAAGCTGTCTTTCAATCTGCTGGTCCTGGCCTGAAGACTGCGCAGTCTCCTCCCTGATGGCAGCAGACTGAAGAGGCTGTGTGACGGGTGGGTGGGGTCACCAGCAATGCTGAGGGCTTTTCGGGTGAGACGGGTGTTGTGAATGTCCTGGAGGGAGGGGAGAGAGACACCAACGATCTTCTCAGCTGCTCTCACTATGCGCTGAAGTTTCATCCGGCAGGATGCACTGCAGGTGCCATACCACACAGTGATGCAGCTGGTCAGGATGCTCTCGATGGTGCCTCTGTAGAAGGTGCACATGATGGGGGCTGGGGCTCTGGCTCTTCTCAGTTTGCGAAGAAAGTAGAGTCGCTGCTGTGCTTTCATGGTCAGTGCTGTGGTGTTGGCTGTCCAGGAGAAGTCTTCTGTGATGTGCACACCCAGGAACTTAGTGCTACTCACTCTTTCCACGGTCGCACCGTTGATGGTCAGAGCAGCATGCTGAGTGTGCACTCTCCTGAAGTCAACAACAATCTCCTTCGTCTTCTCTACATTCAGAGAGAGATTGTTGTCACCGCACCATCCGGCCAGGCGGCTCACTTCACTTCTGTAGTTTGTCTCATCACGGTTGCTAATGAGACCAACCACAGTCGTGTCATCCGCAAACTTGATGAAGAGGTTGCTGTTGTGTGTCGGTGTGCAGTCATGGGTCAGCAGAGTGAAGAGGAGGGGGCTAAGCACACATCCTTGAGGGGCCCCAGTGTTCAGAATGATGGTGCTGGATGTGTTGCTGCCGACCCGTACTGCCTGAGGTCTCCCGGTCAGGAAGTCCAACAGCCAGTTGCACAGCGATGTGTTGAGTCCCAGCTGAGACAGTTTATGAGTGAGCTGTTGAGGGATGATCGTGTTGAATGCTGAACTGAAGTCTATGAACAGCATTCTGACATAAGAGTCTTTTTTGTCCAGATGTGTGAGTGCTGAGTGGAGGGCAGTGGAGACGGCGTCATCGGTCGAGCGGTTTGACCGATATGCAAACTGGTAGGGGTCCAGGGAGGGGGGGAGGACAGACTTGATGTGCTGCATGACTAGTCGCTCGAAGCACTTCATGAGGATGGGAGTAAGTGCGACTGGGCGATAGTCGTTGAAGCAGGATGGAGATGATTTCTTCGGGACTGGGATGATTGTGGTAGCTTTGAAGCATGTGGGAACAACAGCCTGACTCAGGGAGATGTTGAAGATGTCTGTGAAGACATCAGTGAGTTCTGCTGCACAGTTTCTCAGAACACGTCCAGGGATGTTGTCAGGACCAGGAGCTTTGCGTGCGTTGATCCTGCTGAAGGATCTTCTCACGCTGTCTGTGGACAGAGTCAGCATCTGGTCGTCCGGAGGAGGTGGAGTCTTCTGTGCAGTGGTGCTGTTGTGTGCCTCAAAGCGAGCAAAGAAAGCGTTCAGCTCGTTCAGCATTGGGGTGGTGTTGTCACAGGTCCGCGGCGGGGGCTTGTAGTCCGTGATGGTCTGAATCCCCTGCCACAGGCTCCTGGTGTCTCTGCTGTCACTGAAACGATGGGCTATCCTCCTGGAGTACTGTCTCTTAGCCTTTCTGATGCCGCGTGACAGGTTGGCTCTAGCTTTCCTCAGACCCGCCTCGTCTCCAGCTCTGAAGGCAGCGTTGCGAGTCTTTAGAAGTCTGTAGACTTCCCCTGTCAGCCACGGTTTTTGGTTGGGCCGGACGGTGATGGTCTTTGTGACTGTTACATCCTCAATGCACTTGGTGATGTAGGCAGTGACAGTCTCTGAGTACTCCTGGAGGTCTGTTGTGTTGTGGTATGTAGCAGCCTGTTTGAACATGTCCTAGTCAGTGGTGTCAAAGCAGTCTTGAAGTGCCTCTGACGACCCTTCCGGCCACACTTGAATTTGTTTTTGAACCGGTTTGGTGACTTTAACGAGCGGTCTGTATGCTGGCATTAGCATAACAGTGATGTGGTCCGAAGCACCAAGGTGGGGGAGGGGTAGGGCTTTGTAAGCTCCTCTCTGTGTGGTGTAAACAAAGTCCAGTGTGTTGTTTCCACGTGTTGGAAAGTCTATGTGTTGTTGTATTTTAGGAAACACACTTTTGGATCTTTCAAATTAATTTAAGGAGTGCTGGTGGGTCTTGGTCTCGACTCGGTCTCACCCTGCCTTGGTCTTGGTCTAGTCTTGGTCTCAAACCCTTAAAGTCTTGGTCTTCTCTTGGTCTCAACACACTCTCGTCTCGGTCTCGGTTTACAACACTAACATAGGTATTGATTTATGTTTAAACTTAAACATTTTGCTTGTGATTTAAAAAAGGGACTCACAAGCATCTACACAAACAAGTCTAAAAGCCAAAGTACACTTTGTTTATTATGCGTACAATACAGCGCAAATTTCGCTACCAGAATAGTACGCTTTTTTTTTTTTTTTGCATATGAACATACAAACAACAAGAGAAATACAACATTGCACACAAGTGCAATCAGTATACAAGATTACAAGTAAAATAAAAATAGGCCAGAGAAATACAAAAACACATAAACAAAAACTAAATAAATAAATAATAAGATGGTATAGTTCACTTGTCTATTTCAAATTTGCAGATAATGTTAGAAGTCCTGAGAGTTTTTTTTTCTTTTTACATTGGTGTACCATATTGCTGTATTGTTGAAATTCGCTGATGAAATGAAGGAAATGGCTTACCTTTAGACCACTTCATTTTGTGTATATGAAATTTCCCTATTACAACTAGTAATTGAATAATATACGCTTCATCCTTGTCAATCCCATAATCATTCACATATATCACAATATCAGACCCACTAAGTTTAACAGCTGTATTAAGTTTCCTTGTAATAAAATTCTCAACATCAACCCAAAATATCTTTGTATAAATGCAATGAAAAAATAAATGAAAAATTGTTTCTTTTTCATTACTACAGAATTCACAGGAGTAGTCAATATTCAATTGAAACAGTTCCAATACATGTTTCACTGGATAAATTCTATGCAATATTTTATACGAAACTTCCTTTACTTTGTTAGTAATAAAGAATTTATCAAACATTCTCCAAGCCTTACGCCAATTTAAGTCTCCAAATATTGATGACCAAAAAAATCTTGCAGGAGGATATATAACATTATTTATTAAATTCCTAATGTATTTATTTGATATGTTATTCTTTAAAATATCAATTTTCCAATAAAAATTGTATTAATTATATCGTCCAGATTAGGGTTTTCATTGCATTCATTTTTAAGAAGATATCTTACTAGGTATAGCATCCATTGGCATATTCACTGGGTCTGATTGGGATTTTAAATTTGTCAATAAACTCTGTATATGATAATAAACCTCCATCACTATTCATCAACTGACTAACCAAAAATATATTATTTTCAATCCATATATTTAAAAAATGTATGTTTATACAAAATATCTCTGTTATTCCAAATATAATATATTCTAGGGGAAAAGTTGTTTATAGGCCAATGTCCATGCCATGGGAGCTTGTTGATGAAATATTGCAAGTTTTACTGGAATTTTGTCAATACTATAATTACGTTTTAACAAAAATTCAAGACCACCGACTGACTTAAACAAAAAATTCGGAAATGTGTTCCACATTACAAAAATAATTCTTTCTTTTTTAAGTATTGTGTAATCCAAATACGTCTTAAATACGTTGTTTAGGGTATCATAATTGAATACCCCCAGACCCCCATTGTCCTTTAAATTGCAAACTATCTCTTTTTTCAAATAATGTGGTTTCCTTTTCCAAATAAAGTCGAAAAGTGATTTATCCAGTGCTTTAACTACTTTAGAAGGTATGTCAAGTGATAAACACACATAAACTGCCCTGGAAATTCCTTCTGGCTTGGACAAAAGGACTCTCCCCTGCAAAGATAAATCCCTTTGTAACCATATATTACATTTATTGTTTGTTTTTCTTACCAGAATAGTACGCGCACCATGCGATTTTTGACGGCGTGAAGTGTCGTGTAGCACAGGGGTGTGTGTGTGTGTGCGCGCGTCTCCTGACAGTAAACATGGCCGACAGTAGCCGCCGGTGGGTACGGAACAGCAGCCGTTTACTCAGTTTTATCCCATTCCTCCTCATCACTTCATTAAATGGAGTTAACGCCGCTCCGGAGATGGGCCTGTGGACTATTACAGTGCTTAATGTGAGTGTGGATAATGTTTGTGATTATAAACGAATGCATACGAGCGACGAGTCTAAATGCTAACAGCTAGCATTAGACACCAAGGCATCTTTAGTTCATGTATTATGTGATGTTTTGGGTGGCTATTATTAAGACAACCCATAAAAATTAGTGAGAGATGAATAACACGTTATGAGATAGCTATCTCAGTCGTTAAAATGATAAAACACGCTTAAACTGTCTCCACGTGCTGTGTTTACATGAGGACTAACGTTAGCTCAGTGCTTCATGCAGCAGCTGTAACGTTGCAAAACATAAGACTGAATTTTATGTTAGTGTCATGAAGGGGTCTGCGATAATGAGAGATGATGTTTAATAATACTGCCTTGATCAAATGGTTGAATATTGCATTGTTGTATTCTTACAACATGTACTGCGCTTCTGTGATGCAAGATGTGGGCTTCTGTGTCAAAGAGGAAAAGGGGGTTTCTAGCATTGACACGATGAAAGTTTAATGTGGATTTAATATAGCAGGCGCTGAAATGTCAGTGTAGCAGTTTATATAAATAGAGAATCTTGTCAAGCTTGTTTAGAACAAAAATCATTAGTTGGAATCAGAATGAAACCCTTAAAATACTAAGTAATTGTCATTTTAAATGTTTACCAGTCTATCCCACTAATCTTCAAACTACTAGGTGTTACCCATTTGATCAGGGAGAAGTTTGTATTTATTTAAAATGGCACAGTTTAGTATGACCACTTTTTCTTTTATATACAGTTGAAGTCGAAAGTTTACATATGCCTTTCAGAATCTGCAAAATGTTAATTATTTTACCAAAATAAAAGGGATTGTACAAAATGCATGTTATTTTTTGTTTAGTAATGACCTGAATAAGATATTTCACATAAAAGATGTTTATGTATAGTCCACAAAATAATAAAAATTCTACAAGTTTACATACACTTGATTCCTAATACTCTGTTGTTACCTGAATGATCCACAGTTGTTTATTTATTTGTTTATTTATTTATTTATTTATTTTTTAGTGATAGTTGTTCATGAGTCCCTAGTTTGATATGTATGATTTTGAGATCCATCTTTTCACACTGAGGACAACTGAGGGACTCATATGCAACTATTACAGAAGGTTCAAACTAATGCTCCAGAAGGAAAAACAAAGCATTACGAGCAAGGGGTGTAAACTTTTGAACAGAATGAGGATGTGTACACTTTTCTTATTTTGCCTCAGGCTCTTAATGCATTATGTTTCTTTCTGGAGCATCAGTGAGCATTTGAACCTTTTGTAATAGTTGAGTCCCTCAGTTGTCCTCAGTGTGAAAAGATAGATCTCAAGATCTTACAGTCATTGGAAATGGTTCAAACACAAAAATGCTAAAAAACAAACAAAAAACAAACAAAGAATTAGAGGGGCATGAAGCAGTTTAACTGTACAGGACAAATAGGGGACTCATGAAACAAACAAACAAAAAAAAAAAACAGCTGTGGATCATTCAGGTAACAACACAGTATTAAGAATCAAAGGCATGCACACTTTTGAACAGGGTCATTTTTATAAATTCAACATATTATTTTCTCTTGTGGACTATTATGTAAACATCTTTTATGTGAGATATCTTATTCAGGTCAATATTTAATACACAATAACATGCCTTTTGTATGATCCCTCTTATTTTGCTAAAATAATTCACATTTTGCAGATTCTGCAAGGTGTATGTAAACTTTTGACCTGAACTGTATATCACTTCTGTAAATTTGAAGCAGACATCAAAATGGGATGTCTTATCTATGACCTAGGCTGTTGCTGCAGTTTAATATGCAAACTGAGGATTTAATCATTATTCAGTATAAAGGAATCAGTAACGCATAATTTTTAGGCATCTTACTGTGACTTCATCACCTTTGATTGTTCATATGATCCGTCTAGGTCTTATAAAATATTTAAAGGCCTAGGTTTCTAGTGGCTGCCACTGTAAGACAATGCCATATCGCACCAGTTTAATTTACTACTGAGCACTTTTTAAGAATTTGACATTGTTTTTTCATCTCTTTTCCAGACATCAAGGCCTTTATTGTTAAGAAAAGCCATGTATAAGGACACTGACATTCAACTGAGAGGTATCTGATGTGATTATTTCTGCTCTAGACTGAAGATAAAGATTAAACACATAGTATAGTTTGCTTAGAAAATAAAAAATTGAACGTTTACTCACCCTCAGGCCATGTAAGATGCATTTGTTTCTTCATCTGAACAGATTTGGAGAAATTACTTGCTCTGCAGTGAACGGGTGCCGTCAGAATGAGAGTCCAAGCAGCTGATAAACACACAATCATCCACAAATAATCCAAACCACTTCAGTTCATCATTAAGATGTTTTAACTATGTATTTGGCCAAAATACATAAGAGTTCATAAGAGAAAGAAAAGTTTTGAGTTTAAAAACGGAAGTGGTGTGTGGATGATTATGATGTTTTTATCAGCTGTTTGGACTCATTCTGACGGCACCCATTCACTGCAGAGGATTCATTGTTGAGCAAGTAATTCTACATTTCTCCAAATCTGGTAAAGGAACAAATTAATCTACATCTTGGATGGCCTGAGGGTGAGTACATTTTTAGCAAATATTATTTTTTGTTTGAACTATTCACTTATTATGATTGATGCCTGTGTTAGATTGCACAGCAGCATAAGGATCTCTTTTCTTCTTGCAGTGGCGTCATTCGGTTGTCCAGAAGAAGTGACTTTCTCCATTCAGTGGTTTCTGAAATACTACCCCTGTCACAATGAGTACAACAATATTGACGTGAGTGGAAGCTGTATGCTTCTGAAATCCTTACAGCATGTGTTCAATATTGTTTGTTTGTTTATCGCTTGTCTATTTGCTCGTTCAGGAGATGTATGAAAAGACGCCACTGAATCGAGGTAAAAGTATGGACCCGAACCCTCTCGGACCCGGAGAGTATATTCACCACAGATACAAAGATTTATCCTGCCGCAGTGACATGCACATGTTCCCCATGTTCAATGTACGTTTTTTTCTTTAAAGCATTATTAATATTAAGAATAATTTTTCAGTTTTTATTTTAATTTGTTTTGGTCATTTTGTGTTATTTTGTCTCTTTTTTTTTTTATATTTGCATTTTGATTATTTTCTTTGTATTTTTAGTTTTATTCCATCAAATATTTATATTTTACTATTAATTAAAAAAAAGATGAAATTGTATTTTGCATTTACCGAATGATGCCTATATTGTGGCCTTTATTTATATAAATAAAAAACTTTTTCCGTTTTATTTATTTTTAGTAAAATATCCTAGGCACAAAAATGTCTTACAGCTGTCATGTTTTTTATACCTCTTTCTCAACTTCTTGACAATCGACAAATATTAATCTTCATTTCATAATTGCATCTTAAGAGATTCAGTTTTACTTGCCTCTTTTAATGTTTTCTATTACATATTAATTACAGAAATCAAAAGCAGAACCGAAAACAGTGAGTCCACCTCAGATAGAAGGCGAGTTACAGGTAAAACTGTTGACTGATGTTCCTGTTTGAAAAGCTACTTCTCAAACAGAGCAATGTATATTTATTTTTCGTTGTTTCTGAAATAAGGATGGCAGCTTTACAAGTTCTTCTGTTGCTGAGGCTGGTTCATATAGAAAGGTGAGCCATTCTGGAAAACAATATATGGAGTATTTGGCAACAGCAATAGGGTTGAGTGTTGAGTAATGCATGTAATTTCTTTGTTGGCACAAAGGATCATGTGATTGCTACGACCTGGAAGGACGGGCCCTACCTTCTGGTAGTTCAGATCAATTCAAGCAAACAGGATGCAAACTGGAATTTAACCTGTAGGCCTAATTACCTTGTCTGCTCTTATCATAAATGTCTGTATATATATAGTTGTTGCATGATCTTATCTCATACTATGTTTTTTAAATTGTGTGTTTCAGTCAGTGTTGTGATGAAGGGAACCCATGGCTATCTCTCTGTCACCGAATGGCCGCTCATGATCGTAAGAAGTTTAGATGCCTCAAGGGAGTGCTAGAGGGTCTGTGGAAAAGTTTAGAGAAAAACAGTGGATAAATAACTTTAGAAAATATTGATAATAAAAAATAATTAAAATAAATTAAAAAGTCAAATCAGAATTCACCTTTCTTTGGAATATTGCATTAAAATATGCATTATAATAAATAAATTGGCAATTTAATAATGTGTTTATTTGATATAATATTAATATATACTTACATTTTTTTAAATTAAAATTATTTAAAAATTTGTATTTTACATTAGTAAATAAATGGCTATTTTCAGACCTTTATTTAGATAAATAAATAGATTTTTGCATGATTTAGTATGTGTTTCTCCCTCTTTTTTCAGTTCTACATGGTGATGTGTGTGGTGTACATCCTGTACGCTCTGCTGTGGTTCGTCTGGGCGTCCTGCTACTGGAAAGACCTGCTGAGGATCCAGTTCTGGATTGCAGGAGTCATATTCTTGGGCATGATAGAGAAAGCGGTCTTCTGTGCTGAATATCAAAACACTAACAACGTGGGCGCAGCATGTTAGTCAGAATACACTTTATTTCTCAACTGTTTTCTCCACTTACAATGGACAAAACAAAATTGGACACTAAAGTCACTTAAATTCATGTCATCTATGATCTTTTAGTGCTTATGTTGCATTTATTTGATTTTAAAAGTAAAAAAAAAAGTACAGCAAAAAGAGTAATGTTGTGAAATGTTATTGCAATTAAAAGTTACAATTTTCTATTTTAATATACACTACCAGTCAAAAGTTTAGACACACCCTCTTATTTAATGTTTTTTAAAGAAGTCTCTTATGCTCATCAAGGCTGCATTTATTTGATCAAAAATACAGAAAAAACAGTAATATTGCAAAATGTTATTACAATATAAAATGTTTTTTCTTTGAATGTACTTTACAATATAATTTATTCCTGTGATGCAGGTGATCCTTCAGAAATCATTGTAATATGCTGACTTATTATTAGAATTATCAATGTTGGATTATCAGTGATAATTATCAATTATCAAGTTGTGCTGCCAAATATTGTTTTGCCACTTGTGATTCTTTTTTCAGAATTCTTTGATGAATAACAAGTTAAAAAGAACAGCATTTATTCAAAATATAAATCTTTTCTAACAATGTAAATCTATGCTATCAATTTTTTATTGATGTTACACATCCTTGGTGAATAAAAGTATTAATTTCTTTCAAAAAAAGAAAGAATAAAAAACTTACTGACCTACTGACCCCAAACTTTTGAACAGTAGCATATATTGTTAGAAAACCTTTCTATTTAAAAAAAAAAATGCTGTTCTTTTTTAACCTTTTATTGATTAAACAATCCTGAAAAAAGTATCACAGGTTACCAAAAAATATATATATATTAAGCAGCGCAACTGTTTCTAGCACTGATAATAAATCAGCATATTAGAATGATTTTTGAAGGATCATGTGACTGAAGACTGCAGTAAGGATTCTGGAAATTCAACTTTATTACAGATATAAATTAAATTTTAATGTATATTAGTATAGAAAAACATTGATTTACATCGTAATAGTGTTTCACAATATTATTTTTTTAAGTGAAAACAGCCTTAATAAGCATAAAAAACATTAAATGAGAGGGTGTGTCCAAACTTTTGACTGGTAGTGTATTTTAAATTGAATTTTCAGCAGCCATTACTCCAGTCTTCAGTCTTTGGTATTATTTATATGCTATTATAGTTTTAACTAATATTTTAAATTATTTTTTTATATTTTTTATATTTTTAATTTTAAATATTAGTAACACTCTTTTGTTTTTTAGTTTTTAATTATTTCCAGTTAGTAATTTTAATGCTTCAGTTTATTTTTAGTTACTAATAATAACCCTGGTCATCATGACTATGAACATGCTTCACTATTGAGAAGCACACAAAATATTTGCTTTCGATTTATCCGCAAGATATATTATTTTATCAATTAAAATTAAATTTTCTTTAAAATTAATGACATCTGGATTGATATTTTGTCATCTAACACTGACATTCAGATATTTTAATTAATCTGCATCAAGCATCACACTGTTTTTTACTGGAAAATACAAGCTGCAAATGTATTAAATGGATTCAGTTAGTTTAATAGTTAAATGTCTTTGTCCTCCAGCTCAGGGGTTGCTGATCTTTGCAGAGCTCATCTCTGCTATGAAGAGGACTCTGGCCCGTTTGCTCGTGATCATCGTCAGTCTGGGCTACGGCATTGTCAAGTGAGTGATGAAAGCATTATTTGGCAGGTTTCAGGATCATTAAAGGAATAGTTTACCCCCCCAAAAATAAAGCCTGCTGAAAATGTACTCCCTCTCAGGCCATTCAAGATGTAGATGAGTTTGTTTCTTCATCAGAACAGATTTGGAAAAATGTAGCATTACATCACGTGCTCACCATTGGATCCTCTGCAGTGAATGGGTGCCATCAGAATGAGTCCAAACAGCTGATAAAAACATCACAGTAATCCACAAGTAATCCACACCACTCCAGTCCATCGATTAACATCTTATGAAGAGAAAAGCTGTTTGTTTGTATAAAAATATACCATGATTTTTAACTTCAGACTGCTGCATCCGGCAAAAATACAAGTCCTTTATCCATAATATTGCTTTATCCGGTGAAAAAGTTGTTTTGCCTGAATCAGGAGACAAATATGCACAGATCAAAGACAGTTTAACAGTTCTGAACAACTGTCTACATTTTGATGTTGGAGGACAAAAGGAGATTTACTTTTTAGCTGTAAGAAGCAATTTGAAATATGGACTCATGTTTTGGCTAAAAGTTTAAAATGATGTAATGTTATGGTTTGAAATGCTAAATTTGTCATCTACATCTTGAATGGCATGAGAGAGTACATTTTCAGCATGTTTTCATAGAAAGCATGAGATGATTATAGTGATGTTTTTGTGTTTTCTCAGGCCGCGTTTAGGCACCGTCATGCACAGAGTGGTGGGTCTGGGTGTGCTTTACTTCGCATTCGCTGCAATTGAGGGCGTTCTGAGAATCACTGGGGTAAAGCTGACATCTTTCACATGACATCAGCTTTTTAAACCATTTGTATGCAGTTGTAACCATTTTATGTGGTAACAGTCAGTTATGAGATGTCATTTCATTTGTTGTGTATAATGAGTGTGATTGGTGTTGATCTGTAAGGGTCGAGATAATGGACCAGCCCTCGTCACATACGTTATACTAGCTGTGTTTGACTCTTCTGCTATCTGGTTCATATCCTTCCGATTGACTTCTTTTCTATTTTTTATTCATATAATTGAAGTCATTGGAAACCGAAACTGTCTGTTTAACAACATTCTTTATTCTTGACACAATTTTCATTTTTGGGTGAGCTGCTCCTTTAGTAACTAATTCTGTCGTTTACAAATGTGAATTATTTGCGTTCTATAACTGTGTAGTTAAAGGGATAGTTCACTTTGAAATTAATTTTTGATATGTTTTAGCTTACCCCAAGGGCATCCGAGATGTAGGTGTGTTTGTTTCCGCAGTAGTTCCAATTTTGATATTTTTAGGTCCAACCGTTCTTGTCTGTCAGTCATATAATGCATGCCTATGGTCACCTCACAAAAGAAAATGCACAGATTCAAATTAAACAGTCCAAATTATGAGGTGACCATAGGCATGCATTATATGACTGACAGACAAGAACGGTTGGACCTACAAATATCAAAATTGAAACTACTGCGGAAACAAAGACACCTACATCTCGGATGCCCTTGGGGTAAGCTAAAACATATCAAAAATTAATTTCAAAGTGAACTATCCCTTTAAGAAGCATTTTTAGGGCTGTCAAAAAGGCTTAAAAATGAAATTCAAATTGTGTACTTAAATATGATCAAAATTCAAATTATATTCAAATTTAAAATACACAATTTCAGTTGGGATGAAAAAAAAAAAAAGCTTCTCTTCTGAGGGCGCATCCAGCAAAATATTACTAATGCATGTTTATTCAAAGCAGTAAAATAACAAGACTATCTGTGAAAAAATGGCTTTCTAAACATGCGTCTCTCTTGTGCAAGACGTGAGTGCAGCGGTGATAGAGGTTGACCGATCAATTTTGCAGATTAATCGGCACTGATAGTTAATGGGCAGAACTATCGGTTATGGCCAAAAATTCATGGCTGAGAAGGCTCCGCTGTCATTATACAGTATAAGAGCCATAGATATGTATGATCAGAGTGTCCTCTAGAGGCGGAAATCACTGACAACACCTGCTGTTTATTTACACACGTGATACAGCACCCTGAACAGAGCGGGGTGCTTCAGATGCGGATTTAAAACATCGACAATGAACTATAGTGCATGTTTTCATATCATTACTTAGTAAGTACTTTGTTGACTAGATGCTGCATTAGTAGAGAAAGCACAGCAGTATGTTTGCCAACAAGGCTGAGAGGAACTGAACATTAGCCGTACCTCAAGAGGTTAAAACAGTCCAATGTGACCGAAACAGTCCAAGTCCAACCCAAATGTTTAATGTCACGATTATGACACACAATCTATTTGCATTAGTTTATATCCAGCTGATCACATGAATGCATTTGTTAGCCAGCAAGTTGCACATTTAAAGCTAGTGATGTGAGACTTCAAACCGACAGAAACCCTGCCGCATCACAGAGTTTCACATGAAATACATCATATCTGTCCTAAATTGTTGTAAATGTGCATAAAGACTTCAACATGGGCCGGAAGATTGTGTGTATTGTGCATTTTTAGCAATTTTTTTCTTTCTGTGGCTCTAATAAAGTCTGTATATAGAGAGCTATAATATAGATTGCGCTTTCTCTTTCTGTTTGCTCTGTTTTAAACACCGAACTTCAAACTCATCTATGCCGCTTTCTGATCATTCTTAAAATAAACTTATGTCCGTTTGGTAATTAAATAAACTGTTTTAGACCTCTGTTTGAACTAATAGCTGATACGAGATCTCCTGGACGCGACACTGAACTTTTGCTCAGTTTGTGACTAACATATTTAGTTATTTTGATTAGATATTCATCTAGTGTTCTGGAATAAAAGCAGTTAAACTGTGAGACTATACACACAATATCCATATGATGTCATTTTAATACTATGGCTGTTGTGTAGATGTTTAAAGACTGTTGATATGAAATGTAACACTTACAATAAGAGTCCATTTGAAGCATTAACTTGTAAGCATAGAATGTATTGTTCCTTGTTACTGTGTTAATTTCAACATTTACTGATATTTTAAAATATATAATTAATATTAATACATTTATCCTTTTACTTTTACAAAGTAAAAGGATAAAAGGATTTTAAATAGTAGACCACTGTTTTAGTTTCCATTCAGTTTCCATTTTAAAAACTATCGGTCGATTAATCCGCATCGGCCAGTGTGTTCCAACCTAGCTATCGGTATCGCTAATCCAATATCGGTCGACCTCTAGTGATCAATGTCCCTCTAGAAAATGCGCACGTTAATGCATTCTGTATTGAACAGCTTAGTTTCAGTTTTGATGTATATAAGACGTTCTCTGCACTGATTTTCTCATTTTCCGCAGTATTTTTAATGAACAACGCTGCAGCTCCGCATTTAGTGGCTTCAGTTGGATAGGCTAATAAAAACATTATAATGTAATGATAATTACATCGTCATCACATCTTGTGGGCCACTGATAAGGCTGCCTCCTTAAAGCACACCTAAAAAACGTTGTATTAGAATGGGGGAGTTTTTTTATTTTAAATTCAACAAATATTTGAAATGGAAAAACTGTTTTGACAGCCCTAATGTGCTTATTCCTTTTAGTTTCATTGTCATTTGTTTGTCAGTTTGTAGTGGTGAAGGACCTGTTCCTCTTGTTTCCTATTCCTCATTTTCCCCACCTCTGTCCATCTCTCTCAGGCTAAAGACTCTGACCTGGCCCTGCTAGCCAACATTCCCCTGGCTCTGCTTGACTCCTCTCTGTGTTGGTGGATATCCTTTTGGAAAGCTGTGTTTGTGTCTTTGCCCCTGCACAATCTGTCTATTGGGCCATATTTTATTCCTGCATGATGCCTCGTTTTATTTTCTCATTTGCCAGTTAGACCTGACGGCTTCCTTACTAATAATGTAACATTTAGTAAATGACTTTTCAGGATAATGTCTATGCATGCGTGGGATGCTATTAATTACCACTGACAATAATTTTGACACCTGTTTACTGTAAATATCCAGATTTTAGCACTGCAAATATGCTACCCTTTAAAATCTGGGGTCAAGCGAGATTTAAAAATAAGAAATTCATATTTTTATTCAGGAGATATGCATTAAATGCATCTGAAGTAAAAGTAAAAAAATTTATAATGTTACAGAAGATTTCTGTTGCAAATAAATGCTTTCTATTCTTAAAAGAATACTGATTTTAAAATATAAAAATATAAAGCAGCAGAACTGTTTTGGACATTGATAATAATCAGAAATGTTTCTTGAGCACAAATCAGCATATTAGAACGATTTCTAAAGGATCATTTGACATGCTGAAAATTCAGCTTTGCATAACAAAAATAAATTACATTTTCAAATATTAAAAAATTACAAAGTTATTTTCACAGTTTTACAGACCCCAAACTTTTGAATGGCATTGTATATTCATAGTGAATCAACACAACTTCACTGCATGCCCAAACATAGTATTTAATATTAAATTTAATATTGAACTATATTATAAATAATATGCATATGATAATATAATAGCTGAAGCAGTGTGCATATTTTCAACATTGCTCTGTAGTTCTGCCTGCTTATTACAAGTGTATTCTAGTCTATTTAGGTTTCATTGTCTGTGATAATTGACAGCATGCCATACAGGAATTACTAGGTTAATTATAACTCGTAATAGTCTTCTGGTCCTGTAAATCAGTGACTCAGTTCCTTGACTATATCTCACATATTTGTCAGTCTGGCACAAACCATTAAGACTCTGAAGCTCAGAAGAAACCCAGTGAAGTTGTCTTTGTACAGACACTTCACCAACACACTCATCTTTGCCGTTCTTGGTGAGTATAATGCTTGAAATATCACTGAATACAGTGAAATAATTGAACTAATATATGGCGTGTTTTAGCCTCCATCATTTTCATGGTTTGGACAACGAAGAAGTTCCGGTTAGCAGACTGTCAGGCGGTAAGTATCTGAACTCTCTGAGATTACAGCTCAACTTCAGTTTTGAAACTGATTTATGTGTGTTTATGAGCAGGACTGGATGGAGCTGTGGGTGGACGATGCTTTCTGGAGGTTCCTCTTCTCCATCATTCTGCTGGTCATCATGTTTCTGTGGAGGCCGTCTGCCAACAACCAAAGGCAAGTGTAGTGATGATGTATGAAACTTTATTTCAAATCCTAGTTGCCTAGTTTGCTCTCTATCTTCTAAAGCAGCGTCCTGATCGCATCCATGTGCTCTGTGTGTAGGTATGCGTTCACACCACTCATTGATGACTCAGATGATGAAGAGATTGAAGAGTTCCTGGTGTCTGCAAACATCGGTCAGTCACACTTTTTGCGTGTCTTTGTCTTGTGTTCGATGTTATTACACTGTATGGAAATTGTGGGTTATTTAATATGCACTCTTTCATCACAGCTGATGGGATAAAGTTGAGGGCAGCTAAGACGGAAACCAACGGAACTGTGAAGCCTCCAGCAGCGAATCCGGTCAGTAGCCGGGTTTCCATTCAAAGTTGTGAATTTAACTTATGCGCAAAATTATAATATCGCATAAAACATTTGTGAGTAGGCTCCGTTTCCATCAAACAAGTCAAAGCGAACAAAACCAGCACTTTCTGATAAACTGCCACTATATATCACTAATAAAGTAGGAGAAGCCACTGAATATAATAATTTTTAGGCAGTGGCTATTTGCACTAAGCGTAAATGGCGATAGAGGCTATTTACACTAAGTGAAAATAGCATTTTTCTTAGCGAGAGATGCAAATAGCAGTGGGTTCTATTTACACTTAAGGATTTTCTGCTATTTATAATACTTACTATTGTATTACTATTGTATTATATTAAAACAGTATTCAGTAATTATGCATTGAGTGTAAATTATCGTTTTAATTCAATTTTTTAAATGGATGCAGCCTTAATGGGACAATAAGCCCTCCCTACACACCTACCCTAAACAATACTTTATTTTACAATTTTCGATTATTTCCTTAATTTTTATTGAAAATTAATGCTTTTTCCGATGTTATATGAGATTTAAAAAGGATGAAAAAAAAGATCGCTTTAAGGTGGAATTGAACCCGGGTCGTCCATGTCGAAAAGATTTATTTGCACGCTTTAACCGTTTCGCCACTGGATCTGTTGATTGACAGCCATCTTTTGTAGTGTTGACTAGCCCCATTACAGATTGGTGGGCAGAGTTAGTGTAAATGGCCACTGCCAACAAGACGGGCTATTTGCACTTATATGTAATAAATTACCTCAGAGCAAGCATACGAAGCATAGTAAATGTGGCCGTTGCTTTTGGAGGTGGATGCCTGCTGTTTGAGAACATAGTTGTGTAAGTTCCTGGAGGCAATTATTTATTTTATGTTCGGGCAATTCAGAAAGACTATAGCAACCTTTCAGATTCTGTGAAATGAAATTGGTCTGCTGGTTAGTCAGGTTTTGCCATCCCATAGCACAAAGTCACGTGATTTTTTTGATGCATACAGAGGAATTTTTCGGCAAATGCGTTTCCATCTCCATTTTATTCGCATGAACCCCTTTTCGTACAAGTCAAAAACCACCTCAAGTGAGCGTAAAAACTTTTAATTAAGTGATTTTGATTAGAAATATGGCATTTCCATATACTTCCAGATACTTCAGAATGCGCATAAAAACAGTGATGGAAACATAGCTAGTGTTAATATATAAATGAACTGTCCCATGTATTTGCTTTTAAAATGTTCACTTTTTTTTTTTTTTAAGAAATTATTTTTATTCTGCAAGGACACATTAAATTGATCAACAGTGACAATAAGAACCTTTCTAATTGTACAAAACATTTATATTTTGAATAAACTGTTCTTTTTTGTTCATTTAAGAATCCATAAAAATGTAAGCAGTTTTTGCAAAAATATGAAGCAGCATGTTTCTAACATTGTTAATAATCAGAAATGTTTCTTGAGCTGTAAATCAGCATATTAGAATGATTTCTGATGGATCATTTGACACTGAAGCCTGGATTAATGATGCTGAAGATTCTGCTTTGACCACAGGAATGAATTACATCCTAAAGTGTATTCACATAGAAAGCAGTTCTTTTAAATTGTAATAATATTTCTCAATGTTACTGATTTTATTGTGTTTTTTGATCAAGTAAATGCAGCCTTGTTGAGCATAATAGACTTTAGTTTTTATAATTGTATATTTTGTTCATTTTATAATATTATGCAGTATAATAAAATTAAGTGCCTTCTGTAACTAAAATGGTAAACATCAATGAATGTAATAAATATGATACACTAAAATGCAACCTAATATAATAAATATTTGATTGTTTCAGGATGAAGATTTGAAGTGGGTGGAGGAGAACATTCCTACCTCTCTGTCTGATGTGTAGGTCTTTTTCTGTTTGACAAAAACAAACATGCAGTCAAACCAAAAATTATTCAGACACCAGATATAATTTTTTTACTAGAGGGTGCAGGACACTATAGTTCATTTTTGTAAGTGAGGATAGCAAAATAGTCAACTATGACATATAATACCCAAAAATTCTTCAAACAGTGGACTACCAGGAAAGTTTATAAAAAATTGGTGCCAAAAATGTGTTTTTATACTTTGACCTGACCATGTTTTGTTACATACCTTTCTATCAAAGTTATCTGAAATTATCAAGATGAATTTGTTCTGACAGTTTAACTCTTGAGTTCTTGTCATATTGTATTACCATTTTCTAAACTATAGCAGATAAACTCTGGTGATGTAAGAAATTTCATAGGTGTCTGAATAATTTCTGGTTGGACTGTACATAATCTGTTTACAAGAAAAAGCTTCCCATGTAAATGAGTAATTATTCACATAATTATTCACTTTTATTTTCAGAGCTCTTCCTGTTCTTCTCGACTCAGATGAGGTATGCAAACTCACTTTAGTTTTGTCATTGTTTTGCTTTGCTGTATCTTTAAGGTTAAAGGGTACATAACATGCGGTTTCACAGTTTAATCCTGAGTACCTATAGAGTAGTAATGTATCCTTAATATCTCCAAAAAGTCTTGAGTTTTATTATATTTTTAAAAGAAAAAGCCAAACTTCTGGAGGCGTGCCATGGGCGGAGCTAAGTTCGACAATCACTTGCGCTGGGATTTCCAATAAAACAGACATTTGATGTTGTTTCACTTACCATCTGCAGTTCTGAATCATTACCGGGATCTTTTATAGCTGGGACCACTCCGTCTTTCAGTATCAAACTATGTGCAAATCCAGCGTCCAACTGGTCCTCGTATGTGAAACATTCACTTGCTAAACTCCATATTGCTGCCCCGGAGAAAACTGCATCCACTGTTCACATAACGCTGGGTTCTTCAGGAAGCTGAGCAAAGTTATCTTTGCCTTACAACCATAACTTCCCGAATGAATCTTTTGAAATGGGATACATGGGGTAGACGAGATTGTAAATGGAAAAAGAAAAATCTGATCTAGTTCTATGGTTGTCACAGTCACTGAAATAAAAGTCAGCAAGCTTCTAGAGGCACATAAGTCCGAAGTAATGAGTTCAGGTAAAGGGGTGCAGAGCCAGTGGTGGTTTTGTAGGCAAGCATTAATGCCTTGAATTTTATGTGATCAGCTATTGGTAGCCGGTGCAAGTTGATGACGAGAGGTGTGACGTGCGCCCTTCTCGGCTCATTAAAAATTAATCTTGCAGCTGCATTCTGGATTAATTGCAGAGGTTTGATAGAACTGGCTGGAAGACCTGCCAAAAGAGCACTGCAATAGTCCAGCCTGGACAGAAGAAGAGCTTGAACAAGGACTTGTAAAGCGTGTTTGGAAAGAAAGGACGGGAACTTCTTGATGTTGAATAAAGCTAATCTTATTATTGATTATAATAAATATAATAATAATGAACGATTTTCCTAAAAATAACGATTAAAACTGGAAAAAAAATCCCATAGACTTACATAGACGGAATGTTCAAATGAGCCAGACTATTCAAACTCACACTGACAAAACTCCCAGAATCCTTTGAGACTTCTGTTTATTATTTCTAATCCATTCAAACTTGCTAATCATGCTAACAATATATTAATAACACGTTAATCATGCTGACAACATGCTAGTGACTGGCTAATCATGCTAGAAACATGCTAGCAGCAGGCTAATCATGTTAGAAACATGCTAGCAACATGGTAGTATAATGCTAATCCTGTTATAATCATGCTAATAAAATGCTAATCATGCTAGAAACATGCTAATCATGTTGGAAACATTTTTTGCTAATCATGTTAGGAACATGCTAGCAAATTGTTAGTAACATGCTAATCATGCTAGAAACATTCTAACAAATTTGCTAATCATGTTAGAAACATGTTAGTAACATGTTATTCATGTTAAAATCATGCTAGTAACATGTTAGCAACTTAATAGTAACATGCTAATCATGTTAGAATCATGGTAGTAACATGCTAATCAAGCTAGTAAAATTCTAATGTAAAAATCATGCTAGAAACATTCTAACAAAATGCTAATCATGCTAGAAACATGATAGCAACTTGCTAATCATGTTAGAAACATGCTAGTAACGTTATTCATGTTAAAATGATGATAGCAACATGTTAGCAACTTGTTAGTAACATGCTAATCATGTCAGAATCGTGCTAACAACTGGCTAATCATGCTAGTAACATGCTAATCATGCTAGAAACATGCTAATCATGTAAAAATCATACTAGAAACATTCTAACAAATTTGCTAATCATGTTAGAAACATGTTAGTAACATGTTATTCATGCTAAAATCATGCTAGCAACATGTTAGCAACTTAATAGTAACATGCTAATCATGTTAGAATCATGGTAGTAACATGCTAATCAAGCTAGTAAAATTCTAATCATGTAAAAATCAGGCTAGAAACATTCTAACAAAATGCTAATCATGCTAGAAACATGATAGCAACTTGCTAATCATGTTAGAAACATGCTAGTAACGTTATTCATGTTAAAATGATGATAGCAACATGTTAGCAACTTGTTAGTAACATGCTAATCATGTCAGAATCGTGCTAACAACTGGCTAATCATGCTAGTAACATGCTAATCAAGCTAGTAAAATGCTAATCATGTAAAAATCATGCTAGAAACATTCTAACAAAATGCTAATCATGTTAGAAACATGATAGCAACTTGTTAATCAGGTTAGAAACATGTTAGTAACATGCTATTCATGCTAAAATCATGTTAGCAACATCCTAATCATGCTAGAAACATCAGCAACGTGCTAGTAACATGCTAACAACTGGCTAATCATGCTAAAATCATGCTAGCAACTTGGTAATCATGTTAGAAAGATGCTAGAAACATGCTATTCATGCTAAAATCATGCTACCTGTCTATCTACTTAAGCTTTTAAAACTACTTCAAAAACGTCTTAAACTTTATGAACTTTATAAACTTTTTAAACTTTCTGGTCCGGCTTTCTCAGGCCAACTTAAAGCTTGTGTTGACATACTAAAATAATTGAAATAACGGAAATAAAAATTATTAAAACTTTAAAAATATAAAAAACTCAAAGGACAAAACAAAATGACTAAAACATTAAAATGAACATGGGATATATATAAATCATACAAAATATCACTAAAATCATCAGTGTGGCATCTAGTGACACTAAAATAACACTGTCTAGTTTCTGTTGTTTCGTTCACTTTTAAATGTTTGTGAAACATTTACATATTTACCCATCAAATGAAACCCATGAAAATGAATTAAAAAATGCCTGATTGTCACACAGGAGATCATGACCACCAAGTATGAGATGTCCAAAATGGAGTGAGGTAGAGAAAGTGCTGCAGCTGAAGCAAACCTCCAGAGATCAACCAAACCGCTGCTCCTGTAACTGGCATGTGACCCTCACCGGAGAGAGTTACAGACTCGGACTGTTTCCTTCCTTTGCTCCGGTTGGTTGGTGGCTTTTTGGTGAATTGAAGGCATCGTGCTGAAGAGATGGACACATCCTAGCCGATCTAGACGCTGTACTACCTGAACTTTTTTGTTTTTTCCTGAACAGTTTAAACGTCCAGAAGATTTCAACGTCATCATCACTCTGTATAAAGAGACGAAGGTCTATGTTTCTAAACTTTGTGATGACTTACCTGTCAAAATTGCGAGTATTCAAATGGGTTTAAACCATTCTTAGCGCTGGTTTTTGTTTTGTGTGTGTCACTCCATCTTGAAAAACATTGATAAGGAATTTCAAGTTGACCAAAGCATCCTCTCCGTTTCAATAAGTTAGTCTTTGGCTGTATATAAAGTGTTATTTCAAACATTTCGTCTATGATTTGAGCACATGATGTGAATAGTAGAATGTCAGATATGTATTTGTTTGTGAGTTTGTGCTGGGAGTAATTTAAATGGGCAGAATGATTAATTATATATTCTGAATAATTTTATGAAGCTCAACTTTTGTCACTCAGAAGGTGAGTTCACCTCAAAATCAAAATTGTTGTTATTTAGTCACTCTCATGTCGTTGCAAACCCATATGCTGTTATTTATGGAAGCCTGTTTTGGCCACAAGAGTAAAAAAATGGAGGAAAAAAACAGAATTGCTTAATAAAAGCCCAGAAAACTCCGAAATTTGACATTTTTATAGCAATTCTGAGTATATTACCTTTATTTTTGACTTTTTTTCTTTCAGTTGCAGTTCATTTCTCACAATTTGAACTTTTCTTCTTAGAAATGTGAGTTTACATCTTGCACTTTTGAGTTTATACCCTGCAATTCAGAAGAAAAAAGTACAAATTGTGGGATTACCTTACAATTATTTGAATTCGCAATTACATTCTGTATTTTTTTTTTCATGTGGTGGAAACGGTAGAACATTTAGAGCTGAAAATTTAGTAGTGCATACAACTTGTGCACTATATTCCAAATCTTCTGAAATAATGTGAAAGCTTTGTGTGAGGAACATAGCAAAATTGAACCCTCTGTTAGTCAAAATGCAATCTGAATGCTTTTGTGAATCAAGTTTGAGAGCAGTGAATAACTTAAATTTTGATCTGTTAACTTACAGAAAACTGTTGAGTTGGAATATAGTGAATTTAACTTTTAGGATGCAGTTTTTTGTGTATATGATGCATTTTTGGAGCTTGAACTTTTTAATTGTATGCAAAGAAGTAGCTTAAAGACTCGCGGCTTGAAGAAATATGGGTTTGAAATAACATTAAAGTGAGTCATTTTTATTTTTGGGTGAAATATTCCTTTAAACACGTTTGTTTTTCTTTTTGAGGAACAGCGTATGTATCTTGGATCTCTGTGTAGATGCATACTGAAGCCTTAACTTTAACTTTTTGCTGTATTACAGTAAAATCGTCACTTTGCCTTTTCTGCCCTGGTTTCGGTTGGACATTCTGAGACATGTCTGCTTAACAGAACGATGTGTGCTTTACCATGCTGAACCGTGGTAAACAATGACTGTTAAACTTCAGAAAGATGTCTTTTTATTTCTTTAATGCATCCTTGAGGCTAAACGAAATGCGTTGTCTAATATTTCAGATTTGTGTATATTATAAAGCGCACTTTAAGTGGATATAATTTCTTTTGGTCATGGGATGCAGCTTAATTTATTTGTATGATGCTGACCTTGTCCTTCATGTGTCATTGTTTGTTTTTGTTTTTGTTTCATGGTTTTCTTTGCCTTTCTGTTTGCTTAACAATCCGCTGGCCTCCTCAAACGTGAGCTCACACTTTTCAAAAAGCACACTTGTCCTGTAGAGCTCAGGTGGTCCTCCTGTCTGTTTTCTGTCTACATGCATGTTTATCCATGTTTTATACATGTTCAACAATGTGGGTTGCAATAAAGATTCTTTGTTACAGTCAAATGGTGAGGCATTGAGAGTCATGATAATATTGTTTTTTGACCATGAAAGATAAGAATGTAAATGGTGTTCATACTGATAGATTTCTAAGGCTTTAAGAAGAATTACCAATATTTCTCACCAATCTCTCTGGTACTCAGACCTTCAGTAAAGTTTTCTACCTTGGAGATGTGTACAACTTTTACAACTTAAGCATGGGTATGTTTGTAGCAATAGTCAAAAATACATTGTATGCGTCAAAATCATTGATTTTTCTTTTATGCCAAAAATCATTAGGAAATTAAGATCATGTTCCATGAAGATATTTTGTTTCCTACCGTAAATATATCAAAACTTATTTTTTGATTAGTAAAATGCATTGCCAAGAACTTCATTTGGATACTTTAAAGGATTTTCTCAAAAATTAGATTCCAGATTTTCAAATAGTTGTATCTCTGCCAAGCTTATTCAGATTTCCATAAATTGTTATGCATTTGCAAATTAACATAATTGCCCAAGACAATATTTGGTCTCTTCTTGGTAAATGGTGCAAAATATTATTAATAAATTGGACATACTGACCATTTTACTAGTCAACCATGGAAGCCCATTTCTGCCACTAAATAAAAATAAAATAAAAAATAGGTCTACCTTAAAAAAAGGTAATGTGACTTTTTATCTCACAGTCAGAACTGCGAGATATAAAATCAGAATTGGGGGATATAATCTCACAATTGTGAGAAATAGTCTTTTTTTCTCTCGCAATTGCGAGTTTACTTTTTTTTCTCTGAAAATTCTTTCAGAGAAAAAACTCACAATTGCGAGTTTAGAATTATGACTCTTTTTTTTTGCAATTTCGAGTTTATATCATGCAATTCTGACTTTATTTCTCAGAATTGCGAGTTTATATCACGCAATTCTGACTTTTTTCTCGCTATTGCCAGTTGCATCTATAAACTAGCAACTCTGACTTTTTTTCTCATAATTGTGATATAAACTCTGAATTGGGGGATATGATCTCACAATTGCAAGAAATAAAGTCCAGTTCTGAGTAGAAAAAAAAGACTGATATGTTCACAGAATTGTGAGTTTATATCACAAAATTCTGACTTTTTTTCTCGCAATTTCGAGTTTTCATCACTTGGTTGCGATTTTATTTCTCAGAATTGCGAGATATAAACTCCCAATTCTGAGGGAAAAAAAACTCAATTGTGAGGTAACAAGTCGCTGTTTTTGTTTTTTATTCAGTTGTGAAAAGTGCTTCCATATCAACACACTCCAGAAATGCCGTTTCTTTTATATCACCTGGCGTAGCTCATGGTACGTGGCTGTGACGTAGCTGAAGCCTATTGGCCTTTTACAAAAGGGCGCGAACTGTGCGATATGACCCGCCCCCGTTTCTTCTGATTCAGTATGAAATACACTTTAACACAAACACACACAAAAACTCTTCACAAACGTATTTTTATGGTGTTTTGTTGTTGTTGTTGTTATATTTGAAGGTAGTTAGCCTTCATCTTCATTCACTTTAATTACATTGGAGAAAAAGAACAGCGTGAACATCCTTATTCTTTTGTTTTCCATCGAAGGAAAAAAATTCTATAGAGTGAAAACGTCATTTTATGTTTCGCAGTCTGTATTATTATTATTATCATCATCTATTTCCACTTCCAGTAAGGCCACAAGGGGGCATCCCTCACTAAATGGTAAGTACAGCACGTCTTCATATACCTGATCAAAATAATGGATGCTATCCTGTTCTCTTTTTTGTGATTTATAAACGTTTTGTACATATACTAAGCCTCATAACTTGTAATTTTGATCAATCCAATGCATCCTTGTTGAATACAAGTGTTAAATAAGTATGTTCAGAATTGGTTTTGTTATTTTTATATCATTGGTTGTAGTAAAATAGCTAAAAGTAAAATAATACAAAATAAAATTAATAATAATAATAATAATAATAATAATAAAGGATTTACAACGTATTACCAATATTTCTTATCAATCTTTCTAGTACTTGGGCCTTAAAGTTTAATAAAAATAATTAATTATAAAAAATGAATAATATAATAAAATATAATACAAAATATATACGAAATAATACAAATTAATAATAAATAAATACTAAAACTACCTGAAATAAAAAAAACTATAATAGTATCTCAATGATATTTAAATAACACTGCACACAAGACAAGTCTGTAAGAGTCTTTGAGAGCTAATCCGTGAACTTTGAATCTTAAACCAAGGAACATGACAAAAAAAACACAATCGTACCATGACCAGAACTAAACACAGTCGAGATAACAATCTACTATTCCAATAGCAAACACATGTGCTTTTATTGATGCATGACATTTTTTCCTTCTACTTTTTACCCTTTTATTTTGCAGTCTGTCCAAAAATAATGACTCATTTACAAAAGCACACAAACTCTCAAAGAAACACCTCAATACCATACAAAGCTACTGTATCATAAGGCTTCATAAGACTTGGAATAAAATGCCTATTTATGAATTGCTGAAAATATAGTCACTGTCTGCTTTCAGCGTATGGAAAAGAGCAGTGTTTCCTTGAAGGAAGGACGTCATTCAGATTTGGAGTGGCTTGTGGGAGAGTAAATGGTTGCTTTCATTGCTTATCACTTCTTCCCTCAAAATTTCAGTGTTTATTGCTCATAGTGAAAGTTAAGTGATGTCTTGGGCCGTTTAGCTTTTTCTCTGGCAAATCTCACTGCACTTAAAACCTTATAAAAGCTTAAACCGAGACCAGAGATGTTTCTTAGTAATTATACAAAGATTTCACAGTTGAAGTGCATTGTCATTTAAACGGCACCCGATCGTCCAGAACATGTGCTTCTGGAAGCTTGTGGTTCTTTTGATCTTCTGAGAGAAAAGGGGCTGGACAAGCACATGTGCTCAACATTACTGTCCACTTCTCTTTCTAGCAAACATGTAATTGACAAACACACTGAGAAATACCCTTTAATTTCCTGATTGTTATTGTTCCCTGCATTCTTCTTTAGGTCATTACTGGCCACATGTAATTCATGTGAACTTCACAATTGATTTTGGTGACAATAGCCAGCGAATTTCAGTTTTTAGGTCTAAAACAACAAAATATGAGATCATTTCCACTCCAGAGAGGGAGTTTGGGGTCTCTTCTGCTCACCAAGGCTGCATTTATTTGATAAACAATACAGTAAAAACAGTAATGTGGTGAAATAATATCATCTATTTGAATATATTTTAAAATGTAATTTATTCCTGTGATCAAAGCTGAATTTTCAGCATAATTACACTCATAGTGTCACATGATCCCAAATCATTCTATGCTGATTTTACTATCAATGCTTTTTTTTTTTTTTGTGAAAACTGTCATGGATTTTTCTTAACGTTTCTTAAAGTTCAAAAGAACAGCTTTTATTTAAAATAGAAATCTTTTGTAATATTATAAATGTCTTCACTGTAATTTTTGATCACTTTAATGCATCCTTGCTGAATGTTTTGATTTATAAAAAAATCTTACTGACCCTATACTTTTGAACGGTAGCGTATATGCTAATTAACTGCATAGAACAAAAACGAAGTTTAAATTTAAATAGGTTTAAATTAGAACTGAACTATCCCTTTAAGAATTCATCAAAACAACATTAAAGTTCAAAGGGAAGAATAATGCTAGTGTCAGGTCACTTTGTTTTTACTTTGATTGATAATTTGCAGATTATTCGGTGTAAGATCAAAGAAACCAAGACTTCAAAACACACAGAAAACAGAATTTCTGACTTTAATTAAGAAACATTCAACATGTGTGTGCAAGACAGAAAAGAAATGCAATAATGTGTGAAACAGCCATTGATTTCAGTATACCAGTCAAAAGTTTTTGAACAGTAAGAGTTTTAATATTTTTTTTTAAAGTCTCTTCTGCTCACCAAGTGTGCATTTATTTGATTCAAAGTACAGCAAAACAGATTTTTATTTTCTTATTTGAAGTAACAGTTTTCTCTTTGAATATATTTTAAAATGTTAGTTATTCTTGTGATTTCAAAGCTGAATTTTTAACATCACACCAGTCACATGATCCTTCAGAAATCATTAGAATATTTAGATTTGCTGCTCAAAAAATATTTATTATTATTTTGTTCAAAACCTGAGTACTTTTTTTTCAGGTTTCTTTGATGAATAGCAAGTTTAGAAAAACAGCATTTATCTGAAATGGAAATCTTTTGTAAGATTATAAATCTCTTAATGATAAATATCATCACATCTGATCAATTTAAAGCATATAATAATAATAAAAAAATTTGAACAGCAAATTAGCATAAATAAAATAATTTCTGAAATATCATGTGACACTGAAAACTGGAGTAATGATGCTGAAAATGTAGTTTTGATCACAGGAATAAATTACATTTTAAAATGTATTCAAATAGAAAGCAGTTATTTTAAATAGTAAAAATATTTCTGTTTTTGCTGTACTTCGGATCAAATAAATGCAGTCTTGGCAAGCAAAATAAATTTCTTTAAAAACGTACTGTTCAAAAACTTTTGAACTGTAGCATACCAAACCTGATATTACATTAGCGACAGACGTAAAAAGCAATATATCATATTCAAATGCATAATTACAAAAAAGCAATGTTCAGACTTTCGTTGTTCTTATTATAAAACATCCAACAATAATAAAAATAGCCACTTTTCTCATGTAGATAGATGCTGAGAAGTGCTGTTGTTCATTTCAGTCTGTTTAAACCCCATTGTTTGACAGCAGTGCATATTTACAAGCTGAAATTAAAAGAAGGAAATAAAAACAAGGAATGACTTGCTGCTCTGTTCACCAGGTTTAGCTAATGTTTGTGTCTTTAGACTTTCAATCAAGCTCATTGTAGTTAATTCCCAGAATTTGCACTACCACTTGTTTTTTCTTTCATATGCATTATATGCTTTACTATACTATTGTCCACTTGCATCAACCTATATTGCTAAACACATTTAAAAGAAACAACCCTGTATGTATGTTTTGTCGAAGGGGAAGTGTGTAATTTTAGTTTCACATACTTTTGTATCAGATATCAAATTTAAGACTTTTAAAGACATTTTTAAGACCTTCTCAAATAAAATGAATACTGTGTGTCCAAATGTACTCATGTATTTAATGAAACCATATCTATTTAAAGTTTAATAATCACATTAGGCCATTTTATGAGTCCTCTTTTTTCATTCACAAATTTAGGACCTTTTTAAAAGATATTTGTGACCCTGGACCACAAAGCCAGTCAGCAATAACCAAACATACATTGTATGGGTCAAAATTATAGGATATTAAGTAAAGATCATGTTCCATATAGATATTTTGTAAATTTCCTACCGTAAATGTATCAGACCTTAATTTTTGATTAGTATATGCATTGCTAGAACTTCATTTGGACAACATTAAAGGCGATTTTCTCAATATTTAGATTTTTTTGCATTATTTATTCAGCTGTCAGATGATGTATTTATCTCAATTTACAAAAATGGACCCTATGATGGTTTTTGTGGTCCAGGGTCACATTTGTTATACTAAAGTAAAAAAAAAAAAAACTTAAATTGTATAAGAAAATCTTTTAAAAAGGTCTTAAATTTGCGAATGAAAAAAAGGACTCTAAAGGACACTAAAATGGTCTAATTTGATTATTAAAACTTTAAATAGATATGATTTAATTAAATACATGAGTGGTTTAGGACACAGTATTCATTTTTTATGGTCTTAAAAATGTCTTTAAAAGTCTTAAATTTGATATCTTATACAAAAGTATGTTGAACTGTGACAAGAGAAAGTATTTTAACATAGAAAAAAATGACACACTTCACCTTTAACCACAAATGTATTAAAAGGCAGAGCAAAAGCATTTTATTTGATTTTTAAAGATGATAATTTCACTTCATTGTGAGCATGACTTTTTACTGTACTTTTCATATCTTACAGTTTTGCGCAAAATCGAGCCGCATCTGAGAACAACTCAATCATTCAGCTTCAGCAATAAGGAAAACATTCTTTCCTCTTCAAGTCTAAACAGCAACACTCAATTCAGACGCCGACCGGCCTTCTTCAGAACTCGTAGGGTGAAATCAGAAGGTGGACCCGTGCCAGATGTTTGGCTTGGAAGGTGCGTTCGGCGTATTCGGACATCTCCACCTCCACGCTGAGCTCTTGTGGGCCTCTCAGCGGCTGGACCAGGATCAGCTCTCCGGTCTGACGGTCTGATCGCTGCATTACGAACATGCTGCGGGCTTCACCTCCACCTGCGATGCCAAAACGAAGGCTGTCCGGACCCGGCCGACCCGGAGCCGTTGCGGTGGCCATGCGGAACAGAGTGGCCGGGGTGCGCAGGTTGGACGGCAGAGACAGGTAGTGGTAAGAAATGGTCTTTGCGGCAAACGGACAGGAGCGGCTGTCCATGGGACAGGGATTTCTTTCACACTGGCTGTGGTAGAGAGCAAAAAAAAGTACTTTATATCATTAATTGTGCTTGAAACATGACAGATCTGTTCAGAAACCTAGTTTAGTAAGCAGGCACACACACAGTCCCAAGAACTTTACTTTTTGTTTGTCATAGTTCAGATTTTTAAGAGCTACAGTCATGGCCAAAAATATCGGCACCCCTGCAATTCTGTCAGAAAATGCAACCCTCTCTCAGAAGATTGTTGCAGTTGCAAATGTTTTGGTACTCAAGTGTTTATATATTGGAACAACACAAAAAAACAGAAAAGTCAAATCTGATTCAATTCCACACGTTTATTAGAACGATTAATTGACTATTTGACAATTAAGTCACTGATTAATCAGTAGACTTTGATTATTCAGCTTTCGTAATTAGTGAAAATATTCTGTTATACATATTCTATAAAGGTCACTTCAGCTTTAGAAAAGCATATTATGTAATTCTAATTATTATACAATTAATTGGAAATACTTTACAATAAGGTTCATACTTAACATTAGTTAATATGAACTAAATATGAACAACTTTTACAGCATGTATTCATCTTAGTTAATGTTAATTTCAACATTTACTAATGCATTTATAAAAATCACAAGTTGTGTTTTTAAACATTTGGTAAATGCACTGTGAACTAACATGAACAAATAATGAACAGCTGTATTTTTTATTAACCAACATTAACAAAGATTAATACACAAATGCAATAAATGTATTGTTCATTCATGTTAATGAATACATTAGCTAATGGTAACAAATGATACCTTATTGTAAAGTTTTACAAATAGATGTATTTGGCACACAAAATGATGTCTTATACACATCATTCTGCCTAACATCTCCTTTTGTAAGTCATACGGATAAGAAACAAAATAAAGGTAAGTGATAAGAGGCTCTATTTATTGGAAAAACTATTTTATTCACAATATAATGTCTTAAAATACCTTATAGGGTTATGATAACCAAAACAGCTTTAAGCTTTGATCTCTGTAAACCAATCTATCACTTTAATAAAACTATTTGTTTCAATATGATTTAATATGTCAATTTTGACATGTCATACTTTTGACTTAATTTTGAGCTCATTATTGAATTTAGTATATCATAATTCCAACTTTAATCTCATTATCATAAATTAGTATGTCAATTTTGTTTATTTTGTGATTGACACATGTCATTATTCCAACTTTTAGCTAATTATTATGACTTGGTATGTTATAATTCCAACTTTTATTTCATAATGATTTAACAAGTCGTATTTTTGACTTGTTTCTAATAATCTGACCATTCAGTTCTAATAATTCTCATAATTTAGACTTTCACACATTTACAGCTTTTTAATAAATTTGGTAAATAAATATTTTTTTCCCTTATGTGGTGGAAATAAGCTTCTGTATTAAATGACTGTCAATGGAAAAAATATATTTTTGCTTCCAGGTGTTACCAGTAACTACCAGAAGGGACTAACTGGACCATGATAACCATCTAAATTCTCACTCCTTGAAAAAATACTTCCAGTACCTGCTTAAAAGGTAGGCAGATGTTAAACAGTGATCAATCTCCTTACAGCTTATTTTCAGTATTAATATATTTATAAATATAAACCAGGGTTGTGCTTTTATGTATTTCTGGTGCTTTTATCAAGCAGAATGTGTGCCTGAAAGGTTTAGTGACTATCACATCACAGCTTCTCACATTTAGCAGAAAGGGCACAAAGGGCCCATTCACAGCTTAAAAACAGCTTACATAATAAACAAGCATAAAAGTGTCATGCAAGAAAAACAAATGGTTGTAATCCACTTAAATTACACCGCAAGCAAGTGGGAAGTGATTTAGAAGAGGCATTCATGGCCCCCAGCGCTGTGAAGGACTCCAGAAAACAGACGTGTGTTTACTATAAAAACACAAGCTGAAAAACATGCTTTGCTCTGTCATTTTCTCACGTTTTCTAGTCCAAATCATCACATGCAAAGAAGCTTGCCATTAAAAGAAAAATGAAAATTCTGTCATTATTTACTCGCCTGTTATGCTGTTAAAACTACAATCCTTAAAATTATCACACAGTCATATGGACTACTTCTTTTTTTAAATAATAATGTTTTTTTTTTGTTTTTTTTTGTTTTATATATTGACAGCCCCTGGGTCACTATGAAAAAAAAGTAATTATAATAAATAATAATTAACAATTTAAATAAATAATTTAATTTATGTACATTTATTTGTTTAATTATTTAAATAATTAGTAATTACTACCTAAAATATTAAATAATAATAATAATAATACTAATGCATATACATTTATTTATATATGGATTCATGTTAATACATAATAATTAAAATACTAAATTAATAATTTATATAATATTTAAATAATGATTTTTAATATACACCACAGGTATATTTGTAGCAATAGCCAAAAATACATTTTATGGGTTAAAATTACGAATTTTACTTCTATGCCAAAAATCATTAGGATATTAAGTAAAGATCATGTTCCATGAAGATATTCTGTAAATTTTCTACCATAAATATATCAAAACTTAATTTTTGATTAGTAATATGCATTGCTAAGAACTTTTTTTCTTAGATTTTCTCAATATTTAGATTTTGACAAACCCACAATATTCCTGATTTTCCAGAACAAACCATACATCAGTGGAAAGCTTATTTATTTAGCTTTTAGATTATGTATAAATCTCTTTTTTCTTTTTTTTTTTTTTAAAAAATGGACCCTTATGACTGATTTTGTGGTCCAGGGTCACATATATACACACGCACATAAAAGTTTAAATTAAGAGATTAAATAATTTAAAAATGTTGACATAATTGTCTTTTTATCACAAAATAATTTTATTTCAATTATGACTTAGTACATCATAATTCCAACTTTTAACACCTAATTATGATTTAGTATGTCCTTTTTTACATTTACATTTTTTTTTTTAGATTTCCATTCACTTTTCACAATCCAATCAAGTCACACTTTACTTTTCTTTATGATTATTTTCTTTAATCAATCAGATATAGTTGAAACTATCAAACGTATTTATCAAATAGGTTTTATCTCATTCAAATTTGCATTGATTTAGGATTTAGCATAGATTAGACTAGCTTGTAGTCTAGGTTAGAAAAAACTCCTGTCGTTTGTAAAGCCGGTTCCATTTGATCTGTATGCAGTAGGTAATCGGGCGTGCTGTATGCTCACTCACAAAGGTGATGTCTTCACGTAGCTGACGTTGCCGTGCGAGGAGTGCGGACACTCGGGGTTAACGCACTGGAAACCTCCTCCGGTGTTGATACAGGTGGTGCCACGGCTGCAGTTGTGCTGTTGTGTAAGACATTCATCCACATCTGGAGCGCCCGGAGGAAAGGGAGACATTAGAGTCAGAGAGGGGAGGAATAATAGAGTCAAAAAGAAGAAGAATAGAAGAAAATAGTGAGTTGGGAATGCTGGCTGCATGAGGGACTGTTTGTTTGGACTCTGATTTGCGTATAGTTCTGTGATATTAGACGTGTCCCTGGCTGGATTTATGTGTGAGATCATCTTTGTAACAGCTTCACCCGTGTTGAAATACTTGATAGACAAGATTCTTTTTACAATATCACTTGTGCAATATCTAAAGACTCTTATTGTTTATTATCTGTATATCTTATGTTTAAAATACTTTAAACACACAGTTAACTCCTGAAACTCCTATATTCAAGCCAAATTTATTCCACCTGGCAGAATAAAATAAAATGCTTTATTATTTAATTATTTTTTTTTCTGAAATAGCATTTCATTCACCCTGTGTAAGAAATTACTTGCAGATCACTTTTTTTTTTAAATCTAGATGATCAAATCAAATATTTTATTTTCTTCATAATGTTATTCAAAGATAATCATAATGTCAACTAGAAAATTATCTGCTTATTAACTCCTGAAACTCCTGTATTCAAGGCAAATTTCTTTCACCTGGCAGAATAAAATAAAATGCTTTATTATTTTATTTTATTTATTTAAAAAAAAAAATTCTGAAATAGAAACTAGTGTAAGAAATTACTTGCCGATCACTTTTTGTATTTTTTTTTATTTAGATGATAAATAAAATAAAATAACATTTTTCTTTTCTTTTTTTTATAATGTTATTGTAAGATAATCATCATTTCAACTAGAAAATTATCTGCTCTTTAAACACATAGTTAACCCCTGAAACTCCTGTATACAGAATACAATGAAAGTTTTTATTTTGTTGTATTTTAATTGATTTTTAAAATTAAATTAAATTAAATTAAAAGCGTTTCATTGTAATAAATGGTGTAATAAATGACTTGCAAATCACTTTTTTTTAATAAATAAATATAAATATAAAAACCATATAAATATAAAAATATTTTCTTTTATTTATTAGTTTATTCTAATATAATCATAATTTCAGCAACAAAAATATCTGCTCTTTAAATACATAGTTAACTCCTGAAACTGCTGTATTCAAGCCCAATTTTTTCCATCTGGCAGAATAAAATAAAATGCTTTATTATTATATTTAAAAAAATGTTTTTTCTGAAATAGAAAGCGTTTCATTCGCCCTGTGTAAGAAATTACTTGCAGATTTTTTATTTTTTTTTAAATCTTGATGATAAATAGAATAACATTATAAATTGAATAAAATATTTTAAGATGATCATAATTTCAACTAGAAAATGATCTGCTCTTTAAACACATATAGTTAACTCTGTAAACTCCTGTATTCAAGCCAAATTTCTTCCACCTGGCAGAATACAATGAAATAATTTTATTTTGTTGAATTTTAATTCATTTTTATTTTATTATTCTGAAATCGAAAGCGTTTCTTTTACCTGATGATAAATGAAATGTTTTATTTTATTTATAATGTTATTCTAAAATGTTTTATTTCATTTTATCAACACAGCTGGATGATCAGCCAAAAGATCTCTCTCTCTCTTTTTTCTCCAAATGTTCCTAAATCTCAGCAGCCAAAACCTAAATCAACCACTTCTCTTCCACATCCTCACTATTTGTCTTCATCTACCCACTTCATTTACCCTGTAGGTCTTTGAAAGGTGTCCAAATGACTTTCACAGACCATGTCCTGCCTGACGCTTTTTCAGATTCACATTCAAACCACTAAAAATAGAGGGTCCATCAGCAAAGACGTCATACGGGTTTGGAACGACATGAGGGTGAGTAAATAATGACAGAATGTTTATTTTTAGTTAAACTATTTCTTACTGTCCCGTGACATCAGGCTCTCTGAGCCTTTAATTTTTATGTGTGTTCACTGAACCGATTTCTCACTCACCCTCACAGCTTCTTCCATCAGCGAGCAGCTTGTATCCAGTGGGACAGGAACAGTGGTACGATCCCGGGACGTTTACACAGGCGTGGCCACACAGAGGCCCTCCACGGTCAGCCTTATACACCTCACATTCATTCACATCTGGGCATGAGCAGACATATAATAACTCAACATATGATTACATGTAGGGGTTTTGACAAGAGACAGTGACAGAAAGGAAATGAGACAAAAAAATAAAATATAGGATACAGAGCTAAAGGCACACCTTAAGGAAAATAAGAAAAAGGATGACTCATTTTGTGGGAAAATATATCATAAAAGTGTTTTTTGTTTAGTGTAAAAAAATATATATTTTGATACAAATATATGTGTTGCATAACATACTTGTTTAAAACAATCAATTCAGCAAGGTTTGTACTATTTTTAGTTCATTTTGATAAATAATGTTTAAATGTTTATTTACAAAACGTAAAAAACGACCTAAATACTGTTCGTTTTCTCACACAAACCGCTCGTTTCGTGTCTTAGGTCATCAATGTGTACTTACGATGGGGAATTGTTTAATTTGGACTGTTTAAATTGAATCTGTGCATTTTCTTTTGTGAGGTGACCATAGGCATTATATGACTGACAGACAAGAACGGTTGGACCTAAAAATATCAAAATTGAAATTACTGTGGAAACAAAGACACCTTGGAGTAAGCTAAAACACATCAAAATTTAATTTCAAAGTAAACTATCCCTTTAAACAATGATTTAAGGGGTTAAACAATCTGAAGGATTTTCTGTTTGTAATCAAGTTCATCATTCAGTTTTTTTTTTTATTTCTTCACATTTAGTTTTTGCTTTTTTATCATCTACTTTTCACACCCAGCCTTTGAAGTGGTCATTTTGTAGCCAAAGCTCTTGAAATGTACAGGCATGTTTGCCTTAGTTATCAGGTACAGCCTAACTTTAGCAAGTAATTGTCAGTTGATGTGCGGGAAAGGAATAAAATGGCACTGAAAAATAACCTAACCATAAAAATAGGCAAAACATGTAAAACAATGCAATAATAATACAAAAAAAAAACTGTATAGAAAAAATACTTTTTGATAAATAGAACTAAAATTTTAAACCAACAAACAAAAATCCCTGATATTCCATGACTTGGGCCAGAAATTCCATGAACCGTGGGAATCCTGGATGATTATTAAGTGATGTTAACCATCTGGATCTAACCATGTCATGTCAACAAATGGAAAAGTTGGCCAGTTACTTAAAATCATGCACATTTTTGTGCCTTGAAAAAAATGTATTACCTTCGACAAAACTGAAAATCTTTAACAAGACCCTTGTCTCAAAATATTGAATTTAATAATAATATGAGTGAATTTTCTGATGGTTTAATGGTTAAATGGTTCAGATGGTTAACATCACCCCTTAACAGGGGTGTAACGATTCATTTTCTCTTCATTTCTCTCCGTTTTCTCGATGCATCGATTACAAAACCTAACGATGCATATGCATCGATTTTGAAACATGGATTTTTGAATCGTGAATCATTGATTTCGGCCAGTAATCGATTTAAAACACTAAGAATCGAATGCATTGCCATTTCTATATCGTTTCAGTGCTTTCAAATACATACACATTGAATTACCACAAGCACGAATTAATGGAGACCTTGAACAGCGTTGTTCGTTTCCTCACATCTCTCCTTCACGCGTTTCATTTACTGCCCGTCACAGGATTGCGTGCGCGCTCTCACAGAAACGTCTTTTTTTAGGCTTGAACAGCCAACGTGTGATCTCTCCTTAGAGAGTGGCCAGTACTGCTAGAAGTAGTTTTACTTTTATGTAGTTTTTCAGTGGCATTACCTGAGCAGTTGAAAGCTGCGTGTTTGGACGGAGCAAAAACAATGTAAGTGTCTAAAAGCATACGCACAATTCCACTGAATGATAAATGACTTTGAACTTAATGTCGTTAAACCGAATGTACGAAGGAAATGGTTAAAATAATCACAGCATTAACAGCAACCTTAAAATAAGAGCGCAAGGTTTATCTGTCAATCACATGCATGAAAGTTGCGTTCTTTACTACATAATTAAAATCATTATTCGCTGATAGAAAGTAATAGTTTAAATGCTGTAGCATTTTATTTTATGAAAATAAGATAAAGAAGCTCACATCATGACATAAAATGCCTAATAAAGGCTAATAAAAAATAAAGAGATAAATATACTAAAATGTGTCTGAAATACATTTATTTCATGCTAAGTATACTACAAACAAATATACATAGGCATATTAATGTTCTTAATAAAAAATACCTTGCAATTGTACTTTTAGTAGCCTATACTAAACTGGCATAAAGTGTGCTAAATTGGAATAGTGCTGAAGTCCAACTAAAGATGAACTGAAGTATATTTGATTGTGCTAAAGTGGAACTATTGCAAGTATATTTTAGGTACATTTGAAATATCTTGCAATTTTATTCAAAGATAATACAATCCTCAGCAATAGTGACATTAAACACATTTTAGGCTTAATAATAAGAAATGTGCGTTGTGCACATGTAGTACTTCAAATAAAGTTTATTTATAATTTTTATATAGAAGTCTCAAGGGATATATCAGTAAATATGTTCATAGATTTGAACTATACTTAGTCTGAAATAAATGTATTTTAAATATAATACTTTTCATTAGGGAACATTTCTACATATTCTATATCACATGCCATAGCATCATTAAACTAACATCTAACAGTGAACAAAAGTGCTTTTATTTATTTATTTATTTTACATTCACTCTCTGACTATAAAGGCTGCAGTGTAATTTACCCCCTGACTAAGCATATAAAGAATTTAGGGGAAGCATTTAAAATAATCCTGTGAATACACTTTCAGTATGCAGAATTGAATCGTTAATAATCAAATCGTATCAAATTTTATTTTGAATTGCCTCAAATCGAATCGTTCTGAATTTGCAAAAATCGTTCTTGAATCGAATCGAAACCCTATGAATCGTGCATCAAATCGATTCGCTGTTCACCCAAAGATTCACAGCCCTACTTAATAATCATCATATCTATAATAAAATGACATATTTAAAAAAATTTATTAATCAAATCGTATAATAAAATGTCATGTTTACTGTTACTACTTTAAAGCAATATTAATTATTATGGGATTTCTTTCAAGGCTTTCACAATCTTTACTTTTTAAATAGTTAAAAAAGTTTAAGTTTAAGGAACATTTTGATGTTTACTGAACAAAAATAGTTTTATTTATCAAAATAAACTGAAAATAGCACAAACCTTGCTGAATAAATTAATTTAAACAAGTATGTTATGCAAAACATATAACTTGAGTATTTAAATTTGTATCAATATATGATTTTTTTATATTATATTATATTATATTTTCCTACAAAATGAGTCATCCTTTTTCTTATTTTCCTTAAGGTGTGACTTTAGCTCTGTTGTATCATTAAGATACAACATCATTAAGAATCCAGTCCTTTTTCATTTGTTTTTTTCTTTTCTTTTATCAGAATTCTTTGATTTTTTTTTTTTTTTTTTTGGAGTACTATTTTACGGAATTTAAATGAAAGTACAAAATGTAATACAATGATTTTAAACAAAAACTGCCTTTATGATATATTTTCCTACAAAATGAGTCATCCCTTTTCTTATTTTTCTTAAGGTGTGCCTTTTAGCTCTGTTGTATCATCAAGACACAACATCATTAAGAATCCAGTCTTTTTCATTTGTTTTTTTTCTTTTCTTTTCTTTTTTCAGAATTCTTTGATTCTTTTTAGAGCACTATTTTGTGGAAATTAATTGTTTTAAACAAGTACGTTATACAAAACATATAACTTCAATATTTATATTTGTTTCAATATATTATTATTATTTTTTACACTAAACAAAAAACGCTTTTATGATATATTTGTTTTTTCTTTTCTTTTTTCAGAATTCTTTGATTCTTTTTAGAGTATTATATTAGGAAATTTAAACGAAAGACAAAAATGTAATGCAATGATTTAAAACAAACTGCCTTTATGATATATTTTCCTACAAAATGAGTCATCCTTTTTCTTATTTTCCTTAAGGTGTGCCTTTAGCTCTGTTGTATCATTAAGATGCAACATCATTTAAGAATCCAGTCTTTGTTCATTTGTTTTTTCTCTTCTTTTTTTCAGAATTCTATTTTTATTACGGAATTAAAATGAAAGTACAAAATGTAATGCAATGATTTTAAACAAAAAATGATATATTTTCCTACAAATATACAAAGCAAAAGCAAACAAAGCAAAAAACGCTTTTATTTTATATTGTATTTTCTTGTCTCATTTCCTTTCTGTCACAGTTTTTTGTCTTGTCAAATCAAATGCATCTTTAATGCTGGATGTCTTTTGCCTAAACTTTTGATGAAAAAGCTGATAATTAATTTAATCATAAATAAAAATAAAACCAATCAAAATGAAATGCTTACTAAATATGGAATATTTTATTTGTTTGTCATGTCGTGTGACCATTAATTGAGAACTATGAACACGCGATTGTTTAAAATTATTCAAATGTTAACCATTTATAGTAAATATTTTAGGTCAATAGGGTTTGAATGACAAAAAAGTTTGACTTAAAGAGTTATTTTTACCTGATCTGACAGGTAAAGTGGTGCTTATTAAGTGTCATCTTCTAATTATTGTTAATAGTACATTTAGCATTCACTGGTATAATCAGTGTAATGGACAGCCTCCAGTGGTTTATTGCTTTAATGCACTCAAGGATCTCTACTAAAATCCTGTGGTTGATGACGGACCCACCCTGACAGATGCTGTTGTCTGATGTGCCGCTCATGTGGAAGCCGGCGTCACAGCTGCAGTGCTGAGCTCGGTCCACTTTGGCACAGCGGGGCTTGCGGCTGAAGGCCGGGTCATTCATGACGCTCCACTCCGGAGGGGCTGAAAGAGACAAAGAGAGGAAATGGAAACGAGGAGGCTTAGCCTCCCACAAACATACACAGACCCGCATATGAATGACAAACATTCACATCCATGCTTGCATTTATAGAGCGGAACACAGGTTAAAGGCACTGGTGTATAAAGTACCTGAAAGTCATAATTAAGTAAAAGTACAGATATCTTACCAGAAAATTGAAGTCACCGTTTAGAAAATTACTTCAGTAAAAGTCTTAAAGTATGTGATATTTGTGACCCTGGACCACAAGTCACAAATCACTGGGGTATATTTGTAGCAATAGCCAAAAATACATTGTATGCCAAAAAATCATTAGGATATTAAGTAAAGATCATGTTCCATGTAGATATTTTGTACATTTCCTACCATAAATGTATCAAAACTTTATTTTTTATGAGTAATATGCATTGCTAGAACTTCATTTGGACAACTTTAAAGGTGATTTTCATATTATTTGTATTTTTTTTTGCACCCTCAGATTCCAGATTTTCAAATAGTTGTATCTCAGCCAAATACTGTCCCATCCATTCAGCTTTCAGGTGATATATAAATCTAAATTTAATAAAGAAAATTACCCTTATGACTGGTTTTGTGGTCCAGGGTCACATTTTAGTTGTAGGGCCTGCTAGTTTTTACAGCTCAGAAATGTACAAAATAGTCTTAAAGGGAAAGTTCACAAAATTCTGTCATCATTTATTCACCCTCAAGTTGTTCCAAACTTGTATGAGTTTCTTTCTTCTGATGAACACAAATGAGTTTCTTCTGTTCAACAAGCCATTTATTTTCATACTATAGAAGTCAATGGCTACCGTCAACTATTGGGTTACCAGGATTCTTCAAAATATATTTTGTTCTCCGCAAAAGTCTTAAACTCATACAAGTTTGGAACAACATGAGGGTGAACAAATCATGACAAAATTTTTAGTTTTGGGTGAACTGTACCTTTAAAAACTAACATGGAAAAAGAATTGTGTTAAGATTGTGAATTGAGATCTTTCCTGAAATTATCATGATGTGATATTTTTGCAATATCACCCACAACTAGTTGATATGTTCCAGATTGCCTTCTGTCCCATCCGCCTGTCTGCTGTTGACACATATAGAGTAGTTTAAAGAAACACAGACCTGTCTGCGTCTGGTATTGACATTGACTCCCGCTCCAGTTGTGTGGACAGGTGCACTTATACTGGTTCAGAGCCTCCACACAGGTGCCGCCGTTCTGACACGGGTTACTGGCGCACACGCTCACATCTGTGTAAAAAGACAAAAGCCTTATAGTACTTATAGTTCACAATAAATGGGTTTGGTGGTAGATTGTCCCAAATAAACATTGTCCTAATGCAACTAATCTTAAAATTAAAACATATTTGGCTTGATCTGTGACATCTTTATGACAATTAAGCAAAACATTTACATTACCATACTGAACCTGGGCCTTTTACATTTTAATGTTGTTTTAAATTTCTTATGCTTATCAAGGCTGTTTTCACTTTATCAAAAATACAGAAAAAAGTAATATTGTGAAATATTATCACGATGTAAATCGTTTTTCTATATTAATATACATTAAAATGTAATTATTTATATCTTATAATTTATATCTGTAATTAAAGTTGAATTTCCAGAATCATTACTCCAGTCTCCAGTGTCACATGATCCTTCAAAAATCATTCTAATATGCTGATTTATTATCAGCGCTGGAAACAGTTGCTGCTTAATATTTTTTTTAAAACCTTGTTCAGAATAGTTTGATCAATAAATGGTTAAAAAAGAACAGCATTTATTTAAAATAGAAAGGTTTTATAATAATATACACTACTGTTCAAAAAGAAAGAAATTAAACTTTTATTCACCAAGGATGTGTTAAATTATTAAACAGTGATAGCATAGATTTACATTGTTAGAAAAGATTAATATTTTGAATAAATGCTGTTCTTTTTAACTTGTTATTCATCAAAGAATCCTGAAAAAAGAATCACAGTTTGCAAAAAAAAAAAAAAAAAATTGGCAGCACAACTGTTTCCAACATTGATAATTCTAATAATAACTCAGCATATTAGAATGATTCTGAATGATCATGTGACACTTGACTGGAGTAACAGCTGATGAAAATTCAGCTTTGCATCACAGGAATAAATTATATTGTAAAGTATACTAAAATAAAAAAACAGTTTTATACTGTAATAACATTTTGCAATATTTCTGTCTTTTTCTGTATTTTTGATCAAATAAATGCAGCCTTAATGAGCATAAGAGACTTATTAAAAAAAAAAAAAACATTAAATGAGAGGGTCAAAACTTTTGACTGGTAGTGTATATATATATTCACTACCAGTCAAAAGTTTTTGAACAGTAAGATTTTTTCATGTTTTTTTTAAGTCTCTTCTCCTCACCAAGCCTGCATTTATTTGATCCAAAACACAGCAAAATCTGTAATATTGTGAAATATGCTTTACTATTTAACATAACTTCTATATGAATATGTTTTAAAATGTAGCTTATTTCTGTGATCAAAGCTGAATTTTCAGCATCATTACTCTAAGTCTACAGTGTCACATGATCCTTCAGAAATCATTATAATATGCTGATTTGCTGTTCAAGAAACATTTATTATTATTATTATTATTACTATTATTATTATTATTATTATCAATATTTAAAACAGCTGAGTTAAATAAAAGGCTTTTGTAACATTATACACTATACCATTCAAAAGCTTGGAGTCATTATAATATTTTATTTTTATTAGTTTTTTTTTATACTTTTATTTAGCAAGGAAGGCTGTTTTCAACATATTACTAATAAATGTTTGAGAAGCAAATCTGAATATTAGAGTGATTTCTAAAGCATCGTGTGACTGAAGTAATGATGATAAAAAAAAAAAATTTAAATCACAGGAATAAATTATGTTTTAAAATACATTCAAATAGAAAACAGTTATTTTAAGGGCAAATTTGATGCACCTTTTTGAACCACTTCAAATGTTGACTACTATATATATATATATATATATATACAGGTCCTTCTCAAAAAATTAGCATATTGTGATAAAGTTCATTATTTTCTGTAATGTACTGATAAACATTAGACTTTCATATATTTTAGATTCATTACACACAACTCGAAGTAGTTCAAGCCTTTTATTGTTTTAATATTGATGATTTTGGCATACAGCTCATGAAAACCCAAAATTCCTATCTCAAAAAATTAGCATATTTCATCCGACCAATAAAAGAAAAGTGTTTTTAATGCAAAAAAAGTCAACCTAATACCATGGTCAGTAAACCATTTACCAGTGGTTTTGGCACTGTGAGCAGGTGCCAGGTCGTGCTGAAAAATGAAATCTTCATCTCCATAAAGCTTTTCAGCAGATGGAAGCATGAAGTGCTCCAAAATCTCCTGATAGCTAGCTGCATTGACCCTGCCCTTGATAAAACACAGTGGACCAACACCAGCAGCTGACATGGCACCCCAGACCATCACTGACTGTGGGTACTTGACACTGGACTTCAGGCATTTTGGCATTTCCCTCTCCCCAGTCTTCCTCCAGACTCTGGCACCTTGATTTCCGAATGACATGCAAAATTTGCTTTCATCCGAAAAAAGTACTTTGGACCACTGAGCAACAGTCCAGTGCTGCTTCTCTGTAGCCCAGGTCAGGCGCTTCTGCCGCTGTTTCTGGTTCAAAAGTGGCTTGACCTGGGGAATGCGGCACCTGTAGCCCATTTCCTGCACACGCCTGTACACGGTGGCTCTGGATGTTTCTACTCCAGACTCAGTCCACTGCTTCCGCAGGTCCCCCTCTCGTTGTGCAGCGTTTTCTGCCACACTTTTTCCTTCCCACAGACCTCTTGCTTGAGGGTGTCAATGATGGCCTTCTGGACAGCAGTCAGGTCGGCAGTCTTACCCATGATTGCAGTTTTGAGTAATGAACCAGGCTGGGAGTTTTTAAAAGCCTCAGGAATCTTTTGCAGGTGTTTAGAGTTAATTAGTTGATTCAGATGATTAGGTTAATAGCTTGCTTAGAGAACCTTTTCATGATATGCTAATTTTTTGAGATAGGAATTTTGGGTTTTCATGAGCTGTATGCCAAAATCATCAATATTAAAACAATAAAAAGCTTGAACTACTTCGAGTTGTGTGTAATGAATCTAAAATATATGAAAGTCTAATGTTTATCAGTACATTACAGAAAATAATGAACTTTATCACAATATGCTAATTTTTTGAGAAGGACCTGTATATATATATATATATAAATATATATATATATATATATATATATATATATATATATATATATATATTCATGATTTCATGTTTTCCTGAGATTCACCCTGAATGGTCATGTTTTAAAAAGCTTTTTATTTTTTTGCCTTTTTCCTTATTTTTGATAGTTCCTTTCTATATCAATTTGAAATAAAAATATGGAACAGTAAAGGAATACAATGTTTTTTTAATTCAACATTAATCAACAGGCAGTATAATAATTTTTACTATGAAAATAATGTCACAAAGTAAAAAAATCTTATTTTTCTTTTGGTTTTGGGGTGAACTGACAAACACAGTTTAGTGAGATTCATCCTGAATGAGTGTTTTGTAAAGCCACTTATTGTATTATCTGAAATACCATCTTGATCATGGATTTGCAATCCTAATTAAGGCAGAATGAAAGAAATAGTTGAAATGTCCCAGATTCTTATCTCCGTGTCTGTACAGAGCCGAGGATTATGTGTCCATGGAAAACACCTGAATTGTTGAAGGAATTAAACAAGCCCACATTCTTCCCTATTTCCTGTACAGAATGGCACAGTAAAATGAAACAGATCTGCTGGAATGTTAACAATGGAGTGGCGAAATGGAGGACAGGAATATTGAGCGGCTTCTTAGTGGTTCTCTGTAACGGCCGCTGTCACATTCACAGTATCCCGCACGCTGTTTGCATCCCTAATCGTAAACGGTTGTGAGGTCGGTTAGGTTTACAACAGCTACTGTGCCACGCAACATCTGTCTGCAGCAGCTGCGGGCAGCAAACGTCCATCTGCTCTAGATGGGAATTTACTGCCGCTGCTGTAAATATCTGTAATGGACAGTGAGAGCATGCTTGTGAGGCCCGTGTACAGAAGAAGCGTTAACACATGTTCACCGCAGATGAGGAGATAGAGCGCTGTTAGCTACACATGTTAAGGCAGAGATCCCTGAGGAGCTGATGCAATGATCCCTGAAACCACTTTCTTTTGATTTGATTTGTGGTTATTTCTACAATAGGAGAGTAGTGATATTGTGCAGTGCTGTGTGGTTGAGTATCTGGTTTAGATGATTTGTAAATGTTTTCAGAAATATGCTGAAGATTGTTGAGGCAATTTAGATCATTGTCAAAAAATCAAGTGTAATCGATCTATTAAATTCTCAATTTCAGATTAGTGCATTATTATTAGGAATGTCCATTCATTCATTCATGTACTTATACAGTAAAAATGACCACTTTTTTTTTTTAGAAACACAGATATGTGAGGTATGTTTTTCTGCTATTTTAAATATTATTTTATTTTAAGTTATACATTATCATTATAGTATTCTGACATTTTTATTTTAATGTTAGTTACCAATTGTATCTGCCTTTATATATATATATATATATATATATATGCATGTATGCATATATATATATATATATATATATGAAGAGTTCAGATGCAAAACCAGCTAAAAGCCATCTTGGTCAAACATGACATAATGATACTGAATAAATGCTCTCGATACATATTTTATATTAATTACATTTATTTATGTAATTAATTACAGAGTATTCAACACAGATATGTATGCTTTAAACAGAAATTAAAAATAGTACAACTATAACAATTATGTATAAATAATAATAAAAAAAACACTGTAAACACTTTTTTTTACATTACAGTAATGAGAATGGGGTGGTGTGCGTAATTATTGTAAAAATATCACAGTAAATAAATAAATATTAAATAAAGTGATTTGTTTGTTTTCTTTTGATTTTGTTGCGTAATACAATTCAAAAAAATTAAATCAAATAAATTATTTTATATAATTTATTACAAATTATTATATATATATATATATATAATAACATTATTTGTTTCTTTTATAAATAATGTAATTATATATATACATAAATTATATATATTACATTATTTATTTTTTTATATTTTGAAAACTTGAGAGAGAGAGAGTATCCAACACAGAAATTATGTATGCTTTAAATAGAAATTAAAAATAGTACAACTATAACCAAAAAAAAAAACCTTGTTGTTTGTTGTAAAAATGTCACAAATAAATAAATAAATATTAAATACAATTATTTGTTTGTTTTCTTTTGATTTTTGGGTGTAATACAATTCTAAAATATTAAATCAAATAAATTATTTTAATATATACATTACTATAATATTCTAAAGTTTTTGTTTTTAATGTTAGTTTTAGCAATTTTGTTATGTGCATTTATATATATATATATATATATATATATATATATTATTGCATATGTAGATTTATTTTTTTATTACAGTTTTGGTGTTAATTTTAATACATCAACAAATTACATACTAATATTTTATCTCAGCTATATTTTATTGTGTGAAAATAAGTAAAGATATTTCTGATAGAGAATACTCTCCCAATTTTTCTTTTTAATATTAAAAATTTGTGTATATATATATATATATATGTATGTATATATTAAGGAAAAATATTTTAGATTTATATTTGAAATATTTATTTATATTCTAAATTGTATACAGGTATAAAGATATATACATATAAATATATTTTTTTAAATATATACATGTATGTGTGTGTATTTATATGTACGTAATAAATATACAGAGTAAACACACATATAGTATGTAAACATAAACTTTTATTTTGAATGTGATTAATCGCGATTAATCGTTTGACAGCCCTAATATATATATATATATATATATATAATATATAAATAAATTTGTATTATTTAAAGAAAACGAGAGTATTCTCTATCAAGAATTATTCTACACAGGAATTATGTTTGCTTTAAATACAAATTAAAAATAGTACAACTATCTATTACCATGTTGCATAAATACTTTAAAAAACAATTTAAAATTTTAATTATAATATAATTTGTATATTACATTAATGAGAATAAAAGAATGAAGAATAAAAACATAAAAATTGTAATTCTGTCTTTTTGTAAGAAATACAAATTTTATATATATATATTACAGTAATGACAATGGGGCTGATGTGCTTGATTGTTGTTAAAATATCACAACCCAAAAAATAAATAATTTTGGGATGTATTACGACCCTAAAATATTAAATTAAAATAAATCAATTCTATTTGGCACAAAGAAAATGAGGCCTATTTGAGGACCGTTGAAGTGATGTGCATTGTACAGTAAAATAAACACAAATTCCCATTACCATGATGCATCTGAACTTTTTTCCTTTTGTGTTTGTAATTTTCAATATTATTTAAAAAAAATCTTATCTTGTGTCCTTATGAGTTTCATATGAAAGTCAGAGGGTTCAGCTGTAAAAAAAAAAATATTTTCTGTGTTAACCAACATTGTGCCACAAAAAAGTTTTACTTGTATTGCACCTGGAACATGTTCTAAAGGGAAAATATAGTGTGAAAAAAACAAACAAACCCATTGCAGTTCCTTGAAATGTGGAGAACGTGCTCCAGTTGGACATCAGACATAAGGAAATTTAAGTAGAACGTCGTTTGGGAGTGAATGAGAAAAAGAAGATTTGGAATCAAACGCTTTGACTTTCCAGCCAAAGGAATGTTTCTTCGACAACAGCGCTCTCGATCCTCCTCCTGTTTATTTTCTTTCCCAGGCGGCTTAAGTGCGAGAATTTGCAGATGTAAAAGCTTCACTTCAGTTCCCCAAATATTTCAAAACTGCCTATGAACATGAGTTATGTTTTTTCACCCGCTCTGAAAGGTGCTTTCGGACCTCAAAACTCTCAAAATAGACTCACTTACACCCGCCTGCAGGAATATAGACATTACAGCGTCTGTGCTGCCTTTAAACCCAAACTCTCTCTCAAACACACGCCCCTTTCAAACACACTCGCTCGCCCTGTCCCACTGTACCACTTGGAATGTCCTGAATGCTGCCAGCAGGGATATTAAAGGAAGTCATCAATAGCATGCTTAGCATAGTTGCGTGCTATCGGGCCGTGGGCAGCTTAATGAGATGTGTGCATGAGCTTAACCTCTGACCTCTGAGACTTCATACAAAATACAGACTCGGATATACTAGCAGTAAAGTCTGGACACATCGATTTATTCTTTAATAAGATTTTCTCATTTTGGAATGATATTAAAGCTTTGAAATCCCACTGATGGAAGTATGATGTAGTGAGCAAGACATGTGAGAAATGAAAACTATGTTCAAGCTGTTTCTGTTTAGATTACAGCTGTGCTCATGAGGTGCATCTTGGGATGTTTTTGAACACTATTGAAGTAGAAACGTGATTTTATGAATGAATGTGTGATCTTATGGATGCCTGTTTCTAAATATTAATAAACAAAAATTTGACTTTTGGGATATGCATTAATGAGAGATATAGTTATAGAAATAGTCACAACCTTTTTATTAATTTGTTATTTTATTTATTTGTATTATTATTATTTTTTATTTTTTTTTATTATGGGGAGAAATGGATTCTCATACTCATACATAATGCTGGTTTCAGCCGGTTATTTATTTATTTATTTTTTGGACAACACTTTACAATAAGGTCCCATTATTTACCATTAGTTAATGCATTACCTAACAGTAATAATGTGCGATACATTTGTTACAGTTTTTATTAATGTTAGTTCAAAAGGTTCATTATTAGTTCATGTTAACTAATGTAGTTAACTAATGTTTTTCTACAAAATTAAGCACTTATTATAGTTTTTATTCATTATTTTGAGTGTTTTTAATTTTAATATTTTTATTTTATTTAGTTTTAGTTGTCTTTTTTTAGTGTTTACTCATTTTTATTTCAGTTTTAGCTATTTTAGTACTTATTTCTTCACAATTATCTTTATTTTACATTAGTGTTATTTATAACTAACACCATTTAAAAAATCGTCTTTGTTAATTAAAATATAGCAGAAATAAAATATTAGTAATTATTAGTATGATGCATTGGCAATACATGTAAGATGGAGTATTAAATTTATTATAGTTTTTGTTCATTATTTTGAATGTTTTCATTTTAATTTTATTTAGAGTTTTAGTTGTAATTTTGTTGTGTTATTGTCTTTTTTTTTTATTAGTGTTTACCCATTTTATATATATATACATAGTTTTTTGTATTATTTTTTTTCAGTTATTTTAGTTAGCATTTTTGTTAATTAAAATATAGCAGAGATAAAATATAAATATAAAATAAATATTAGTAAATATAAGTATGTTGCATTGACCAAAAACTGAAGTAAAATACATGTAACATGAAGTTTATTATAGTTTTTATTAATTATTTTGAATGTTTTTTTATTTTATTTTAAATTTTAGTAATTTTTTTGTGTGTTTTTGTAATTTTTTTATTCATTTTCATTTATATTTATTTCAGTTATTTTAGTGTTCATTTTTGTTAATTAAAATATAGCAGAGATAAAATATAAATATTAGCAAATATCAGTATATTGCATTGGCAAAAACTGAAGTAAAATACATTTAACATTAAGTATTATAATGATGAAAACCAAAAATGTAATAAAAATAAAGCTAAACAGAAATATATATAAAAAATAAAGGCTAAAAAAATAACTAATAAATATTAATAAATACTATAACAGTGTATAAATAATACTAAAACAGCACTGTTTCTATATCTCTTTTTGAATTTATTTATTTATTTATTTTCAAATAACAGTGATTTTAGTTTTAGTTAAAACCCTGAGCAGAAGATTTTAGGTCAAATGTTTTTTTTTTTTTAAGACCATGAGAAACATGAGTTCAGTCAATAGTGTCCAGTCTTTTGAGGGCTAGTGTATTTGCAGTCCGAGCTGAAACTTGACCTATGAAGCTGGCTCTTTTTACAGTAGCCAGTTGAACCCGAAGCATGAAGTCCCATGGCCAGGAATGCAAGTACAGGTGTTTCGCTGTGTTTCGGGACATTTAATGCTGCTTTAACGAGAGCTTCATTCAGTGCAGCTCAAGAGTGAAGAATGCCCCTCTTTCTTCACTGCTCCTTATCTTTCTGCCAGTGTGTAACTGTGTGTGTACTGTTGGTTTTCCTAGCTGTGGTGTTCACAGTCACTTTCTTTCACTGGTATTCAGACTCTATCTCTGTACTGTCTCCCTGAATGGGATTTCAGATTACCCATCTCGCAACACAACAATAAAATGGTAGTCTAGTCCAGGAATTCTGCTCAATAACACAGATATTGTTACATGGTGAACAGCAGCCACATAGCAGAGAGTCTGTGGGCTATGTATGGTGATGATACATGATGCTTTACTGGTTTTTGAGTTTCTAATTCACTTCAGCATAACCAGTCTTCAACCTTTTTTCAGCTCAAGAATCTTGGATGATTTTAACTTACATAGGCTATAAAAATTATTTGCTGCATTCAATGTCTGGACTTTAATAACATGCGTAAAGCCTCATATTGATGTATTACAGTCATGGCCCAAAATATTGGCACCCTTGCAATTCTGTCAGAAAATGGCTCCAATTGCAAATGTTTTGGTATTCACTGGCTTATTGTTTTTGCTTGCACTCGAACAACACAAAAAACAGAGAAGAAAAGTAAAATTTGATAAAATGTCACACAGAACTCAAAAATGGATTGGACAAAATTATTGGCACCTTATCAAAATTGTAAGAAATAATTGCTTTTCAAGCATGTGATGCTCCTGTAATTTGTATTTAGACAGACCTGTGAGCAATATAGTAATCACACTTGTAACCAGTTCAAATGGAGAAAAGTTGACTTAACCTTTTTATGTGTGTCATGGAGAAAACTGAGCATGGAGAAAAGAAAGAAGTGTAAAGAGTTGTCTGTGGATTTGAGGGGAAAAAAAAAAGGGAAAACATGGATAATCTGACAGCTACAAGTCCATCTCCAGAGATCTTAATGTTTTTGTGTCCACTGTGCACAATATCATCAAGAGGTTACAGCCCATGGCACTGTAGCTAACCTCCCTGGATGTGGACGACAGAGCAAAATTAATGAAAAATGACAATGAAGGATTGTTCAAATGGTGGATAAAGAACCCTGATTAACTTCCGAACAGATTCAAGCTGATCTGCAGACACAGGGTACAACAGTGTCAGCTCGCACTATCCGTCGCCATCTAAATGAAAAGGGAAGCTATGGTGGGGCAAGACTTTTGTGACAAAACCACAATCCTTCTGGGAGAATGTACTGTGGACAGATGAGACAAAAGTAGAGCCTTTGGTAAAGGACATCATGGCACTGTTTACAGAAAAAGAAATGAGGCCTCGAAAGAAAAGAACACAGTCCCTACAGTCAAACATCGTGGAGGTTCAAAGATGTTTTGGGGTTGCTTTGCTGCTTTTGCCACTGGATGCCTTGACTGTGTGAATGGCATCATGAAACCTGATCAATACCAAAGAATTTTTGGGGTGCAACATAGTGTCCAGTGTCAGAAAGCTGCGTCTCCACCAGAGGTCATTGACCTTCCAGCAGCAGCAATGACCGAAACAAACAAAGCACTGTAATAGTTCTGAAATGGCCAGCAATGAGTCCAGATCTGAATCCCGTAGAACACCTGTGGAGAGATCTCAGAACAAAAGGGGGGGGAAGGCATCCTTCAAATCTGAATGACCTGGAGCAGTTTGCAAAAGAAGAGTGGTCCAAAATTCCAGTAGAGAGGTGTAAGAAACTCATTCATGGTTACAGGATTGATTCAGGTGCTACCAAATATTAAGTTAAGGGTGCCAATAATTTTGTCCAGTGAATTTTTGGGGTTCTGTGTGGAATTGTATCAGATTTTACTTTTTTTTTTTTTGTGTTGTTCCGATGCAAACAAAAACAAAACAAAACATGTGAATACCAAAACATTTGCAACTGCACCAATTTTTTGAGAGAAGAGCTGCATTTTCTGACACAATTGCAAGGGTGCCGATATTTTTGGTCGGAGATCGCACTGCGCTGCGCACATACATAAACTTCTTGTCAGCGCTTCCCTGTGATTCTTATTAATAAAATAGCCTTGATGCTAGATCACTACATTATATTTCTCAGCAACAAGGTGGTAAAACCGTTGTTTTTGAATTCATTTGTTGTATGTAGAGAGAGACACGCAGCCGGCAGGTACGCACATACAACTGTCATGTCTTGCTTTCTCTGTCTCTCTGTATTCTCTCTATCAATCGATAATTTATTGAAGTAAATGCTATAATTCATTCAAATAAATTTGATCTTACTGCACTATTTCATCTCTGTGTCTGATCTTAATTCGGGCAGAATGATAGAGCTGATGAGCTGTAACTGATGAAAATATCCGTAATTTTTACCCATTCGGTCAAATATTGCGCTACAAAGAGCAATACTAGTCTTAACTTGTCTGTAGCTTGGCAAATGACCATGGAATAAGCTCCAAACCGTTGATTATCCCTTACTTATTTGGCCATGAGCCTTAGTAAAATACTGCTATTGCCAGTGAATATTCTTCTCTGACAAGGGAGATTAGTGTATATTGGTGTATCTGATAATGTTTCTACCAGCTGTTTAGAATGAGAAGTAGTGATTAGCAAACTAATAAAAACACTTTAACTGATCAAATGAGTTCTCAAAAAGAACTGAAATAGTTTGTGATTCAAACTGATTCATTTGGACGGTTCACTCACGCTGAGTCATTTAGATGGGTTTCTCACTCCATAATGGACAACAGTGTTTTAGTGCCACATTGAAAAAAAGATTTTGAGATTAAAGACGTAATATTTTGACAATTAAGTCGAAATGTTTAGAGAACACTTGTCCCGGACAAGCGTTAATGTCGAGCCCTGATAGGTGTAGTATGTATGTAGTGATGTTCATTTGTGTTGAGGTTCCATGATTAACAGAGTATTATACACATTCATTTCACCTTTACAGACGACACTGACTCCGCTCCAGGTACCGTTCTCCTGGCACACGCGTGTTCCTGGTCCTATCATGCGATAACCCTGAGAACATGTGAAATGGACCTCATGACCCACCAGGTACTTTGAGCCAAACTTCCTCCCGTGGGCCGGAGACACCAGAGGTGGACATGAGGATTGGGCTAGAGACCACATGAGAGGACAAACAAACATAAAGAGAGAGGAATGTCAGAGTAGAACAGGGTTGCATGAGGGACAGAAGTCACGCGTGCTGAAATGCTGGGATAATTGCCTGAAGGCAGGCACATGTTACTGAATGTGGAAATGTGTCATGGGAAAAGATGGGAAATGCCTCATTTCATACAGAGAGCTTAAGAATAGGCAAACAATACCACATGGACTGTAAAAAAAACAGGACCCTGGGAGCAAAAAATACTAATATTTTTTTTACGAGTAACCGTGAGCATGCTTTTAAAAGGGCTTGTTTTCTGTATCACACTAGGAAACGAAAATAATGCACAATCATCAGTGTGTTAATGTAGAAAATGATCTGTAGTTTGTCAAAGACTCTACTTAATTTTTTCCTGTCAAGCACTGGCTGCTACAAATGCCAAAGTAACTCTTGAACGCTCCTGCCGCCAACCCCGGTTTGTGAACTGCGCAGCATCTTGGGCCAAATGACACAGCTACACATCCGACCCATTCACATCATCCGTATAGTACTAAGCGTAATCGAGAGCTTAGACTGCTTTCCAAACCTGAAGAAGCAGCCAGACCACTCATTTTAAAGGAAGGAAGTCATTTCGCGCTTCCAAAATACAAATAGATTTCGAGAGATCTTTGATTTGTTGGAATTCTGAGGCTCGTTTATTAGCATTAATAAATCCTCTATGAAAGAATTAGTTTTTAAAAACATATTTTTTCCTGACTGAATACTTTTGTCGCCAACTGACACAAGCTCTTTCATTCAACGAACCCATTTTGCAGAGCGTGAATACATGAAAAAGTGTATGACAGAAGACCCGTCTGTTTAACGGAATTCAGTTTCCTAATTTCAATAAAAGAATTTAGCCAGACACCATATTTAAAACTGAAGAGTATCATTTTTTACTGTGGTCAAATACTTTCTCCTTTACTAGCTTATTATAAATATATTATTAATATTATATTATTAAAAGTAACATTATATATTATGTTACTTATTATAACAATGCTCTGCTTGCATCCTGATGCAGCAAATTTGACGTTGCAGAGTTTTGCATGAATGTATTTTCTGTGATTTTTCTGAGTAATGAATACTGAAGTACACAGCTGTTAAACAGACTGTGCATGGACCAACTTAGTGCCTCGTTTTATAAATGCAAAATGACATACAGTTGAAGTCAGTTCAGAAAAACAAGTTGTAGAATCTGCAAATTATTTTACCAAAATAAAAGGGATCATACAAAATGCTTATTTTTGTATTTAAGACTGACTTGCCTTTGTATTTAACCCTTTCCAGCAATGACTGTATGATTTTGAGATCCATCTTCTCACGCTGAGGACAACAGAGGGATTCATATGCAACTATTACAGAAGGTTCAAACGCTCACTGATGCTTCAGAAGGAAACACGATGCATTAAAAGCATTAAGAGGGTGAAAACTTTTGAGCAGAATGAAGATGTTTAAATTTTTCCTATTTTGCTTAAATATCATATATATATATATATATATACATATATATATATATATATATTTAGTACTGGCCTTCAGAAGCTACTTACATGTTTCCCAGAAGACAAAATAAGTTACATTTACGCTGATCTTCAAATTCAAAAAGTTTTTACCCCCTGGCTCTTAATGCATCATGTTTACTTCTGAAGCAACAGTGAGCGTTTGAACATTCTGTATGAGCATTTCATTTTTTTCTGTTTAGCTTTTTTTTTTAATTGTAGTTTTAGTCATTTAAGTACTTCAATTTTAAGTACTTTTCAAATTTTAACTTACATTTTTTTTGAAGCTGTAAATAAAACATTATTTGAGATATGTTTTTGAAGAAAATACTGTTTTAGTCTTTCTACTTCAACATTTCATGTTTAATTCAACTTTAAAACTATTTTTCAATTCAACAACTTCTGTGTGAAAAATGTTTAATCTTACACATTTTTTTTCAGTGTAGTTGCCAATTTTTTTTTAAGTTTAAGTGTTTCATCTGATATTATATTTTAATTTCATCTTTTCCAAAAGCTATTTTTGATAGTATGCATTTTAGTTATAAAACAATAACAATGCTGGCCTCAAATCTGAAGCAGCCTGCAGATTTATATCTTTCATATTCCTCTTTGATGCATGTTTTACAGTGCCCTCGAGTCGACGACTATGACGCCATCAACTCCAGATGCCTGAATGACATCACAGACCTGCTCTACATGGAATCAGTAAGTCAGAATAAATCTACATTTAGGAAAGAAAGAACCAGTCACACAGTCCATTGATGTAATGAGTTATATGAATATGTCATGTGTTATGGCACTTACATGAGGACTGGTCTGCTTGTGGGAGCTTGGACAGTGAGTTTTGAAGGTTGGTGAGCTTGGACTTCATAATCCGAAGGCCTTCGGTGAATCGAATCTCCTGTCCTTTAAGAAACTTCTCCATTTGACGCAGTATCCCCATCACTCGGTGCTTATCCATACAACCCTGAGGGATACAAGCGCAACCATCTGAGCACCTGGTTACAATTTGATGGCAAGCAGTTATCCCTAAATTACAGATTCGCCTGAACATGCTCATATGGAGGAGATATTGGACATCCAAAACGATCGCAAGGAACATTCCCACTAAATGTTAGCTTTGCATGAAAATGAAAAATGGCACACATGAATTATCAAGGCCAGATGTTGTGGGTGATGTCATGCATTAAGGCACAGGGACTCCTGTGGGGCATGACATGAAAGCTCAGGCCGGTGTTTAGCAGCTCGTCGGCGTGCCAGCGCACAACCGAGTTCCCTTAGAAACACAAATATTACTGCAGCAACAATTTATCAGAAGCGATGTTGTCCCAGATGCGTTTGGGTCAGTGGGCAACCTCTAGGTCCTCTCCAGGAACCACATGTAAGAGTCTAATACTCGCTTTTTCTCTTCAGCTGCTTGATGGCAGTTCTGCAGAAAGCTGTTAGGCAGATGTCTCCACGACCTCTGTCCAAAACGCTGGTCTCCTTTATGTTATTCATGGCAGTTAAATCCAGTCTCGTTAGAGGAGAGAGGAAATGTATTGGCCTTAAATTTCACTAAGCGGCTGCCATGGTAAATAAAGGCAGTGCTAATCTGGATCAAATACAAAAATGCGTCTGACATATATTCAATGATATAACTTACATCGCTGGCTCCAAAAACTTTTGCATAAACTTGTATGTGTGCAAGTGGGATTTATAATGAAGAAAAAAAATTGTTAATTGTTAGGTCGACAAAAATAAATTAATAGACAGAAAACTACGCCTATGGTCTTTCTACTAGGACACTTGTGTTAACTTAAGAAGAAATTACTTAATAAATCCACCAAAAATGACCAAATCGTCTATTAAATAAAATCGTTGAAATTTGAGCATGACTCTTGTCTTGCTATTTTGTTCATGTGATTCAATAATCCGGTACTTTTGGACCAACTGTAAATTAACAAAACGTATCATACAATGTTTATTAAAATTAATTTATCTACTATATGGCAAGTTTGTCAAATGTTTGTAATTACGATGGTATCTAGAGGTTTGCAACCTCCCATAATAATATAAAGACTACTAATATTATACACGTTCTACCTGTCTATTCATATAAATATAATAGAATTATTAATTATATTATATAAATGTTAATATAATTCTAAATATACTTGTCTACTCACCTGCGCTGCATCATTACAGTCGTACAATGATAAGAAATTCATCAGGAGAAAAACTGTGTATGATAACTTCATCCTCCAATTTCAGAGTCTCTCCAAAAGCGCCGAAATTTCGTCTTGTGTCGGTTGTTTTTAATCCTCAAGTATGTTTGCGGTTCCAAGCTGTGCAATCTAATAGTCGTTGAAACAAGCCTGAGAGGAAATGTCTGATAAACTGTTGCAGAAGTTAGTAAAGATGCTCCTGTTCTCCTCAGGAAGACTCGTCTGAGCGCCTGTGGAGTCTTGATGTCTGATTCGCGAGTTGTTCTTTTGGAATGATTCTTTTAAATGATTCAGTCGAACCGTTTCGCTAAGCATGGATTCTTCTGTGAGCGCAGCATTATTTCTTTCAGTGACACTATGTGATACTGTACATATCTACATATGTATAAGTATGAGAAATAAAACATATGACTTACAGTTTAAGGCATTTTTTTTAAATCTTCTAAAGAAGTGTTTTGAAAGGTATTGAAGTTGGTAAGAAGATCTAACCACGGCACACAATGTCAAATGTTTGTGGTCTGCTGCCATCAGGTGTTTAGGTTGGGTCTTGCACAGTAAAATAGTGGCGGTGTTAATTGTACATACATTTTGCTATTATGTATATATAATAGCATGAGCACTAATCTTAATGTTTAGGCATATAATAATATTCTAGGGAATTGTGTCCTTCTAATTTTATAGCAAAAGTTTGGACAGGACCCTTTTTATTCTAACATGACAATGCCTCTGTGTGTAAGGCAAGGTTCATAGAGAAATTTTTGATTCAGTCAGTGTGGAAGAACTTGACTGGTCTGCATAAAGCCAAGTTCTAATCCCAGCTGAACACCTCTGGTGTGAATTAAAATGCAGACCTTGAGCCAAAAACTCATCATCAATCACCAATGACTTGTACACTATATGGACAACATTTTTAGGACACCCTCTTCTTTAGAACAGAAAAAAGGCACTGTAGCAACAAAGATGGAAGCATAATTCATGTATTTAAAAATTGTATTTCCATCTCTGTTGCTACAGTTTTGGAAGTGTCTAAAATGACTGTACCCATATGCACAAGTCACTGGAGTTTGGTCAAGGTCTGCATTTAAAGTCACACCAGAGGTGTTCAGCTGGGATTAGGACTTGGCTTTATGCAGACCAGTCAAGTTCTTCCACACTGACTGAATCAAACATTTCTCTATGAACCTTGCCTTATACACAGAGGCATTGTCATGTTAAAATAAAAAAGGGTCCTGTCCAAACTTTTGCTATAAAATTAGAAGGACACAATTCCCTAGAATATCATCATATGCTTAAACATTAAGATTAGTACCCATGGAAATTAATAAAGTAGTCAAACCTGTTCATTAGAAGATCCAGTACTTTTGGCAATATTGTGTATATCAAAACCTAATTTTTGATTAGTAATATGCATTGCTAAGAACTTCATTTGGACTAAAGGCAGTATTTAGATTTTTTTTGCACAGTCAGATTCCAGATATTCAAATAGTTGTATCTCGGCCAGATATTATCATATCCTAACAAACCATACATCAATAGAAAGTTATTTATTCAGCTTTCAGATAATGTATAAATCTCAATTTTACAAAAATTGACCTATTATAACACACACGATTCTGTTGATTCTGCAGTGGCCAATCAGAGGTGTTTAAATAGGATGCAGCTGTGGCTATAGGCATGCACACATCAGTATTGCATGCAGGCTGAACAACAATAATTACTGTATTTGCATTATTGTAAGGGGTAGGGTTAGGGGTAAGTGTAGATGTAAATAAACACACAATCTAATAGGTAGCAAATTTAATTTACTATTACTAAAGAGACATGCCAGTGAAAAACAAGCTACAGTTGATTTGTGAGGTGTGCAATCACATTTATTTTCTAAATAATAAATTATATATATATATATATATATATATATTTTTTTTTTTTTTTTTTTTAATAAAAACAAGTACTTGCTACAGAACTTGCATTCATGTAAAGTGGCCTTTTTGACAAGTTTGAGTTAGTAAGGGCAAAACGCACAAGATATAGTACTTTCAGTGCCCTGTACTTGGCGATATCAAAATGTAGTGAAGTAGAGAATAAAACTACAGAGTATCCAAAAAGATACTCAAGTACAGTAATTAATTATAGACAGCTCAAACATGCGTTTTAGTCTGAGACTAGGCTTTAGGCCTTGTCTGTGAAACCAGACATTAACATTGCAAACACAGATTTACAGAATGAAGATTAAAACTGAAGATTAAATAAAATAATTTAAGTTTGTAATGGACTATGCCTAAATAAATGAGTTCTATACTGTGCTCATCTATAGCCACAAAATTCAGATGCTCATATGTACTGCAGTTCAGTTTTTCAAAGCACTATTATAATTAAGAAGGCCGTTTTCTTCTTAAAATCAGCATAGCCATGATGCCCAACAGGATGCCAAGAGGTAGTGAATAAGCCCAGTAGAGATGTGATGTGGATGCTGAAAATGCAGGCCCTTCAGAAAAGAGCAGACCGTTTTATTAAAGATTTTATCAATATATTACTTTTTGAACAAACTGTATATTTTTACATTTCCAATAAAGTGAACAAACTTACTCCACTCTGTCATTTTAGGTTCAGACAAACTACTGTGTCTCACTTCACATGTGTACTCGTCTCCATACTGTGGGGTGATATTCATATACTTGTACACTTTGAAGGTCCAGTCTTCCCCATACATTAAGTCAGAGGTCTCTGCTTTCACAGTGGACTTTTGGCCATTTAGATAAAAGTTTATTTCAATGTCACCAGGGTAAAACCCGATGGCATAGCAGTAAAGGATGTTTACTTTTCCTTGTTCTTCAGGAAATTCAGCATACACATTGACTGAAGGACGTACTGCGGGATAAAAAGAAAGACTTCAAAATAGAAAACTTGAATAGCTTTAAAAAAAAACAAACAAATGTGTTTAGTTAAAGAAATAATGTAATGTCGGTTTAGAATAACTAAGATTACCCAAAAGTGATTTTGATGAATTTGTTTCTTGTTTGAGTTTCTCCAGGTAATCAGTTTGCCGAATAAATCCTGCTACCACCTCATACATGCAGAACGATTGATCGTTGTCTTCTAAAACTGAGAACCCGGCGCTTGCACTGGGACGCAAGACAAAAGTTTTATTTGCCTGGTCAAAGTACGCAAATGTGGCTTCATTCACCAAAACAACCACTGCCTGGTCTGTGGAACCGTTCTCCATCATCCGTGTGTAGGCCAGGACATTTACTGTCTGGTAGTCTAGAAAAAATATAACTTATTAATTAATACACACACACACACACACACACACACACACACACAAAAAACATAAAAAAACACTGAAAATTTAAAATTCAACATTTAATTTACACTGAAGGGATTATATTCTTTATTTAGCACACAAACAATACCAACAAGTCATTTCGGTCCATTTAATAGCATTGCCTATTTAACTCTCATATTTATATTCAGGTCTCATAAAAATAATTGAACTGGGAATATACATATTTTTCCAATTACATTTGATTAAACTTCTAAATACCCCACATCATTAGGCACATATCAATCATATCTTCCCACCTCAGGCATTAAAGACCCTTTTATTATTTTCAGTTGTTTTCAGCTTTAGACACCTTTTTTTCTCAACCCCATAAAGGGCAAAATTGGATTGGTTTAAAAAGGATTTTACACAGAAATTGTTATAAAACAAACATGTACCTACTGCTCATGTGTCCCTGATAACAATTTAATGATGTAACATTTATCATCATTTTCACATTTTTATAGAACTGAAGCTAAAATATACAAATTGTGTCTATGTGGTCTTTTTATTTTTGTAAAACATATTTTTAATTTAAAATTTCAACTAAAACCACATTTATTATTGTTTTAGTCCTTAACATGTCAGATAGTAATCAGCAAGAAATACTTTTGTTCTTATTTGTCTTCCCTATATTTTTCTATACAATTCGCACTGCCTTAAATGTAAATTTTTGGCTTTGTTTCTCTCTCTCAAATTGTTCCCTTGTTTCTGGGTCAACATATCTGTCATGGGTCAAACACTGTCTTTCTGCTTCAAATGTGAGTGCAATTTCATTGCATTGTAAATGTTTAAGAGGACATATTACATCAAAAATTCAGTTTAAAGCAAAAATATGCATTGTCATGATTTTGAAGTATATATATTTACTGAAACCATGACTATTTTATACATATTTTAATAAAATTAGTAATAAATGGAAAAGAAAAAAGAAAAAACAAAACAAAACAAAAAAACCTGTCACAAGTTTACAACCCCGTAACAATGAGAAATACATATATTTGTGACGGGGTTGTGTAATAATTTTCCATCTTAATTTTCTGTGACAGGGTTCAGTTGTTAAGCTTAAAAGTACACTTACAATAACATGCCTCAAAAGTATGAATAAAAAGTATGATTCTACTAACTATTTTCTGCACCATTATTAAAGAGACCTGGGTGATGTAATTTCTGGTAAATTATATCACATAATTGTGGACTCTAAATTATTATGGGCATAAAATGGTTAGTGTGACAGGGACATAACTTTAAATATTTTGCAATTTTTTAGAAAAATATTTTTTACAATAAAGGAACACAAATAAATGCTTACATTGTTGCCAAAACTCACAGACACTATGCACATTTCGTTAATAATTTTCTAAGTACAAACTCAGTGAAGTGCCTCGGGGACATGACAAAATCCTTGGTTTAAGATAGATATAAGACATTATTTTATGCTAAAAATATTAAAAAACAATTATTATATTTAAATTGTAATGGGCATCCCAAAGTTTTGCGAAAAGCTTCTAACAATTCATACACTTTAGAAACTCTGAACCACTTCCAATGAAGTATCAGGTTTATATTCAAAATATTATGCAGTACAATTTTCAAGTTATTAAATGCAATGAATATACACAAGCTAAGATTATTTTCTTCCTGTTGTCTAAATAATGCATACTTCCTGTTGAAAAGGAAGGATGAAAAAACAAAACAATATTTTAAATAACCTGTCCACATGTTGATCTGAGGAGAAAGCAGAAGTATTAACACAAATGTCTGGATGATTTCCATATTTGCCATTTATGCAGTTCAGCCTTCAGAAAGTAGCCAAAAGTGTCTTCCTGTTACAACAGTTTGACCGTGAAATGACTGTTCTTTGTCACATGATGCATCGACTAGATATTTTTTTTCTTTCTGTACTTTCACTTTTGTTATGCCGCGGTTTCCTTTTACAAGTTTGAATCATTTTGTTTGTGTTTTCTAAGAATTATAGTCATTTAAAATTATTGCAAATACAAAACTTGCAGTTGTAAAATAACTGAATTGCACCATTATAGCATGGCAAACTAAAAGACCTACTTTCAGTTTTGAAATTCGACTTGTAGTGTTGTGATTGTTGACAAAACAAAATGCACATTTTCTTCCTCATCATAGCTTTCTTTAACACCATTTTTGGGGCAGGTAGGGCATTTTGTTCAATATATATTTTTATATAAAATTTTGTCATACAGTTATGTCTAGGATAATATATTTTAAAAATGGTATGTTTTAAGTTTAGTTGAAAGCCTGAGTGTGCAAACTACAAATACTTCAGTGCTCTGCAGTAGCAAACATAATATCTAAATCTTACCAATATCTATTTAAAAAAAAGCAAAAAAAAAAAAACAGACAAAGAAACAGACTGAACAAAGACTGATCCAAATGGCTTTATGTGCATATTTTAAATTAAACTAAAGTTACTAATAATGATATTACAATTGGTTTATTTTAGAAGAACATGCATACCAGCAGTTCATTGGATGTGCATTTAACAATAAAGGGCAAGTAAGCCGTTTCTGGCGATATGGATATGATGGCAGAGACATCATGCATGTGGATTTGGCAAAGGAAGCTGTGGTTGCTACCAGTGAACCAGGTCAGCTTTTAGCAGAAGAGAGACAGAGCAAAGAATACATTAAAAGAAAAGAGGCACGACTAGTAAAGGTGTGTTCTGCTGTGAAAACGGTCTTTCTAAAGTCCAACAACTCCCTCTCCAGGGCAGGTAAATCTGCCTGTCTGTCACTAAACTAAATGTATACTTTCAATACATTAATATATATAAAGTAAATATTTTTTCTCTGTTTATATTCATTTGGTTTCACACTGCAAATTTGATAAACAATGCTTTTTTGCTTTTTAAATATAGCTAAACCTGCAGTATACATGTCTTCTGGAGGAAAAAAGGATCAGGAATATCTTAAATGTGTTGTGCATGGCTTCTATCCCAATGTCATTAAAGTACGCTGGACCCAAAAAGGAAGGCCAGTCTATTTTGGTGTATCAACTACTGGAATACTCCCTCACAAAGATGGCACTTTCCAGATGACCTCCTATCTTAGTCTAAGTAACGTGAGCGCCCACGATGTTACCTGTGAGATTGAACACTTAAGCATTGATGGAAAATTAAAGATGGCCTATGGTAAGCCACCCACAAGGGCATAAATAATTTACATGAGCATACTGATAAATTATGTGAAAACTTGACTTGACTAGCTTTGTCTCTTTTTTTCAGAGGAGAAATCTTCGTTTCTGTCACAAATCACAGAACATGTACTTAAGGCAGTGGCCGCCTTTCTTCTTGGATTTGCATTACCAGTGTGCCTAACTGTACTATTTACATGCATTAAGCAAAAAACACCTCCCAAAAATGAGGTAACAGACACAAGTGACGAATCAGAAGCATCTTTATCTTTGAATTAAATGAATATCTCTCTTGAAACATAACATATTTAAGGTGCGTGTGACTCCAAACCATATATGTGACCCTGAACCACAAAACTTTGTAGTATTTTGTATGTGTCAAAATGATTGATTTTTCTTTTATGCCAAAAATCATATGCCAAAGATCATGTTCCATAAAGACATTTTGTAAATTTCCTACTTTGATTAGTAATGTGCATTGCTAAAAACTTCATTTGGACAACTTTAAAGGCAATTTTCTCAATATTTAGATTTTATTTTGCACCCCAGATTTTCAAGTAGTTGTATCTCAGCCAAATATTGTCATTTCCTAACTAACCATACATCAACGGAAAGCTTATTCAGCTTTCAGATGTATAAATCTAAATTTCGAAAAATGGACACTTATGACTGGTTTTGTGGTCCAGTGTCGCATATTATTCTTATAATTTTTGCCACGCTTTTATTTTCATATGTAGAATTGAATCTCAAGCAGGCTACAGTATGCATGCACATAATTTATGTATCTTTATAGGCAATAAAAGTATGTGATGCTTAAGCTTGTTGATCACTATTTAAAAACTTTGTAAATGTTTGAAACTTGTATAACTTAACATATATAATTTACAGTTTTGTCAACCACGTGTGCAATCATGCATTTACACAAAATAAACTGGCTACTTATGACAAATGCTGTATATAGTGCATTGGTATTACTTTGGGAATGTGAGTTGCTTCTTTAAGCTTTTGTATTGTTTAATTGCTCCATATGTTTCACTCAGATCTTGGGGTATTTATGAATCGCACAGTCATATTCAGTATTTGGTGTCATATTCAATATTTGGTGGGGGAGACATTGCAGGTAAAAAGACTGTTTTTTTGTGCACCTGTCAAGTTTGAGATTTTGGGCTATTTGGTTTTTAACAAAGTGTTTTTTTTTTTTTCTCTCAGACTAGTGTAAAGAAAACATCCAAAACACACTGTTGAGTGTTTCTTTTTATAGCATTTTATCTATTTGTCTCAATGGATTTCAATTACAATCCTAAAGGGTTTTACAGAGGAATTTGTTCGTATATAACTTGCTGGATTAAACAGCATTTTATTCCACCCTCCAAAATTGAGAATATATATTTTTATAGTTTTCTGTCAGTGACAAAAATTAGATACTTAAAATCCCCTTGACTCTAATATGTCAATAAATAAACAATAAACATGAATTTTGAAACTGACTTCATCCGTTGTTTCGATTTTTGTACTAGAAAGTATGCAAATTAGAGCATATTTCATTAAATAATGCATCATTTGCATATTTAAACATAACATTTTAAAAAACTTGTAATAAAAAAAGTTTGCATTTATCAGTGTAATCAATCAACTGGGTAAGTAAGGCGAAAACTATTAGTTTTTTTCTTTTTTTACCCTCTTCACCTGCAGTGTCCCGCCTTAAATATATGTATTTATTTGTTTCCCCGTTTATTAAATTTCAAAACACGTACAAGAGCTAAGAAATATTAGTTAAATCAAAGGAAAAGCAAAACCGTTAATAAAGTAATAAACCTCAGAATATAAATAGTGCGTCATCCTAACATGTACGGGGAGTTTCGAAATGATGACATCCTCAACAGCCAATAGATGAGCAGAAAATTGTTCTGGCGCTTAGGCGCCAGTGCTTTCAACCAATAGCAGAGCGAGTCATTGTAGCTTTACTACGGCGGAGAACGCAGCGATTGGCTCCGCTTCCAAACTGGGCGGGACCAGTGGCTTCTGCAAGATCCTCGCAGCCATTTTCACGAAAAATGTTGCGGGCGCCATGTCTGTGGAAGATCCAGAAAAAGCCTTCGAACATAAACACAATATTCTGCGTCTGCAGGCTCGCACCAGGGCATCTGTGAAACCGCCGGGGACATAAACAAAGCTGAGGGTATCAAAGCTGTGTTGAGACAGCGTTAAACATGAGAGCGGATATAATGTCTGTTAAGCGTCTCATGTGTTGTTGAGACGCGTAAACCGTGAGTTTTTCTCCAGACTGTCAGTATATCAAAACCTTCAGCCAACGAGTGACTGATGCTCCTCACTCTGGTTGCGGAGAAGGGCCAGTTCCGTTTCCAACCATCATGGCTTTTGTGAGCCTCTTCTCCAGTCCCCCAAGCCCCGTACTTGACAAAAACATGACAGACTGTGAGCTGACAGGGGAAGAAAGGTCGAGTAAACATGTTCTTATCTGCAAATGCTTCACTGTGCAGGTTCATGTGTGCGTCTATCGAGTGAATGTGAATCTTTTGACACCTATCTTGTTTTTTTTTTTTTTTTCAACGTCAAGTACAGTTACGTTAGGCTTCGTTTTCATTTTTTTGGACAGGCCTTTCCCCCAGTTCACTTAAGTAGTGGTGCTCATATTTTCCTGCATGCACTTTAATTTTAATATCTGTTGCAGAGGAAAGCAAGTGACACTGCTCATCTTTGTCAATTTCCATCGCTTTCCCCACTTGTTCGCGCTCTTACGCAGCTGATTTTGAAGGACATTGGGGTTTTTGTAGAAGGCTGTAGCTGGTTATTATTACAGTAATGTTAATAAGTCGTTTCAAGGCTGTTGAATATGTAAATAGTCACGGCGCTTAGGGTGCCCCGCCCACTCACGTTCCATTGGAACGCCCCGCCCACCTGGGAAAGGAAAACATGTCTGGTAGGGATTCATGACAGGACTGTTGAGGCATTGTAAGCCATGTGTTGAGCTGTTTTAATTATCAGCCAGTGATTGGAGGCTGTGCAGTTGGCTGAGTCTGTCTTAAGTTTATTCTGCCCACTTGACCCTATTTAATTTTCTTTCATGCATTTTTGTGCACGATTCATTATAGCATCACACTTAATGTCCATGTATATCAAATGTTGAATCAATTCATTGGAATGTCATGATTTCTTAACTCAACCTCATAGCCTAAGTCAGGTATCAGAATTTCCCCCCCTTTTAAATATCTAGGGCGTTTTTGGAGGATCTTTATGACCTGATTCTTGAATAATTTCTGACCCCAATTCAGATGCATTTATATCCTATTCATTTAAGTTGCCAACAGTGCTGTATAAACATAGCATGCATTATTGAATAAAGAGATTGCTGGCTTGGCCTTGACGGCATCCAGATGCAACAAAAAATCTCCTTGCAACTCCAAACCGTGCAAGTTTCAGATAATTTTTTACAACAGTGTAGCACCTTGTATCTGTGTGTGCATTATCTAAATTTACCCACGAGTTACCCATGCAGTTTGGTTAAAATATTGTAATAATTATTGAGTTCTCTTCCATTTCCCATTGTTTTTGCCCTCAAAGTCCAACACAGAAGACACCAAGTTAGTCATCAAACCAGTAATCTCACATACATAGTCAGTACATCATCCCATTTACAAACATTGACTGTGTTAACAATCATTTCATGTTTTTAACACCGAGACCACAGTGTTATCTTTTGCATGCTCCATGCTGCGTCACTATGTGAAGGCCATTTATTTAGCTATGTAAAAAATCCTAAAGATTTTAGTTTCCTTCTGTAGTGTCATGGCCTACTTTGACAGAAACTGAGAGACCTTCAGACTCTCAGCGTTATTGCGTCCTTGTTCTCGCTCCAAGTTTTAACGCTTGGGAAACCGTTGGGAATTTGACACCTGGCAAAACAAACATCCATGTCTGTATTGGTTTTAATCCAATAAGAGATTGTTGCTCCACTCATTTTGCATTGGGCATTTAAGAGGGAAGTTTGTGCTGCATGATTATGTGACTCTGGAATTAGCCAAAAGCTTTTAGGTTTTCATTTTTTTTCACTCCAACAAAAACATATCCAAAAAGACAACTTAATGTTTTAAAAACTAATGTTTGTGGTGTTCATATCAAGCCTGTAGTCTTCTGTTTTTTTCCTTTACATTATTTGGATTATTATGTTTTTTTAGAGGAGTCCTGAGTTCTAGCTATAATTTTATATTTACTGAAGGCCTGTGCAAAGCTCACAGCCCCAATCGATGGTGTTGTGGGTGTTTGCCAATGCAAACTATACAGTTTGTAGGATGTTCTTTGTGGTTGCTAGAGGATTGTGGGTGGCTGTTTTCTGGCACAAGTCTTTAAATCTTGATATTCACTGCTATTTCTCTGATTTGATAGCACTTGGCTCATCGTTTTTGTTAATGAAATCTTCAAACATGTTTAATCTTACAGGGAGGATGGTGAATTGGAGGATGGAGAAATAGATGATGAAGGCATAGGCATAGAAGAAGTGAAGGAAACTAAGGAAGAGTCTGAAGAGGTCGAGAAAGACAAAGAAAAGGGAAAAGACAGAGAAAAAGAGGACAAGTCACACCGGCATTCCCGAAAGCGACACAGGAAAATTAAAGAAAAGCGACGGTCGAAGAGAAGGAGACGAGACCGGCAAAAGGTATGTTGTATCTTTTTTGTGCAAATCATTACTAGTTTTTGCCTTTTCTCTAACACTTTTTTGCAATACAGCATCACTCTCCATCCAGCGGCTCAAGCTCGGATAGCTATGACTCGGATCACGAGCGTCAAGACAGACCTAAGAGCAAGAAGAGCAAAGGAACATATCGTGACCATGATGGTGAATTGGCTCAGGTGAGTTCAGTATCAGATACTGGGTTTAAAATGTCATTATCGGCTGCATTCATTTAATTTCCCTTTCTGTTCACATCTTCAGCGGGAAAATGAACCTGGAAAACCACCACGATCAATGCAGCACAAAAACAGCGATTTGGACAAATACAGTGACTACAGTGAAGAGAAGTATGACTATGATGAAGAGGACGATTTCTCAGAGGAGCTGTCGAAATACAAACATGCTAAAGAGTCATCTGGTCATGGCAAAGCAGGGCCTAAAGACCAGGCCAAGAGACCAATCATGAAGGGACAACAAAAACAACAACAGCAGTGTATGTTTGTTTACTTCACTTACATAGACATCTGCATGGGAATTCATTTGAAGACCCAACAGACTAAGCCTGTAATCTTAATCTTTATTTTACTTGCTATATAGTTGGTGGGCAGCGTGGTAGAGGTCGTGGTGCCGTTGGCAAGGGTCGAGGAATGCAGAACAAAAATAAGAAACAGAAGGGCAGGAACTGGGGCCGGGGTCGTGGTCGAGGAGAACAGGGTGGAGACGGGGTGAGGATTTCTCATTTTTGAGTAAACTATCACCTTTAAGATCTCAGGGCACTCATGTTATTGTCTTCTCCTCATACAGGATTCTAAAGGACCACCCAATTTCCAGAAGAAGCGTCCAATCATGAGCCAGGAATTCATTAATCAACATACGGTTGAACACAATGGGAGGCACATTTGTAAATATTTCCTCGAGGGACGATGCATCAAAGTAAGCTTATTCTATTCTTATCACACATACACTATGTTGCCAAAAGTATTGGGACACCCCCTTCTAATAAATAGGTTTGACTGCTTTAGTAATTTCCATGAGTACAACCTTACTGTTTAAGCATATAATGATATTCTATGGAATAGAATGGGACAGGACCCTTTTATATTTTAAAATGACAGTGCTGCTGTGTATAAGGAAAGGTTCAAAAAGAAATGACTGATTCAGTCAGTGTGGAAGAACTTGACTGGTCTGCAGAAAGCAAAGTCTTAATCCCAGCTGAACACCTCTGGTGTGACTTTAAATGCAGACCTTGGGCCAAAACTCACCATCAAGCACCAATGACTAACTTTTGGCTTAAGGTCTGCATTTAAAGTCACACAAGAGATGTTCAGCTGGGATTAGTGCTTGGCTTATGCAGACCAGTCAAGTTCTTCCACACTGACTGAATCAGTCATTTCCTTTTGAACCTTGCCTTATACACAGAGGCATTTTCATGTTAGAATAGAAAAGGGTCCTGTCTAAACTGTTGCTAAAAAATTAGAAGCACACAATTCCATAGAAATGGAAAATATGCTTAAACAGATTTGTACTAATTCTGGAAATTACTAAAGTTGAAAACCTGTTCATTAGAAGGGGTGTCCCAATACTTTTGGAAAAACTGTGTATGTACTAGGGATGTAACAATATATGAATATGCTATATGAAGTCCACAATATGATATAAAAAAAAAGACAAATGTAGACTTGAAAAAAAAAAAAAGAAAGAGCATTTTGTACATTTTAAAGTTACATTTTTCTATCTAATGGTCTTAGAGAGTTCAAAATTAAGAGATCCAATCCATATTCCTAAGAAAATGTAAGTCAGAAAAAAAGAGTGAGATACTGTCTGTCTAAATTACATTTACACTGGTGTTTTAGAAGCCAAACAAGTTAGAATATAATAATAATAACAATTTTATATTGTTGTTATACCTTTGAGAGTAATATTGATAGTGATATATTGTAGAACAATTGCACTGTAAATGAAATTGAATACTTCAAAGATATATTATTTTTGCTTTACACCACAGTAGGGAAATTACATTGCTTATTTCCTAATTTCTACACTTGATATTTATAGATATTTTAAATTTGGACTGCATTAACATTTCCTATTTAAACCACTAGCTGTCAGTGATTCATACTGCATTTTAAGCTTTTATTTTGACGGAAATGGCAGTATTGCTTTTATTTTAAAGGAAAACCCAAGCTTTAGTGAAGACAGGGTTACAAAAGTGCATCTCACTACAAATCTAGTGAAATGCTGTAATCATCTGCAGCAAAAATAAAGCATAACTGGTGGCTGTTGCATTCTCAAATGCATGCTAAACACATGCAATAAACGAGTTCACTGCATCTATTCACTGTAAATGGAGCCATTCTGAAGCACAGAAAACATCGGATCACAAGCTGATCACCTGACTGAATTGACATATACTGTGCCAAAGCATAATGGCCCAAAGCACATTTTTAAAGACTTTTAATGTTAGAATATTTAAAAAATCTACACTTTTTGCCAGGAAGACCTATATCATTTCATAATGTCATGTGACCCCGATAATATTGAGACGATTTTGCTATTGCGATACCACAATATTGATAATATCATTACATCCCTAATATGTACAGTTAAAAGTATTTCCTTTATTTGTCAAAATGCGCTTGTAAGTGACACATGGTCTTATTGCTTCACAGGGGGACCAGTGCAAGTTTGAACATGATAATGTTGTTCCAGAGAAGAAGAAAGAACTGTGCAAGTTTTATGTCCAGGGATACTGTACCAAAGGAGATATCTGTATATACATGCACAATATCCTTTCAAAACATTTAACTTCAAGTTTTTACAGATTAACCGTAAGAGATCATCTTAACATGTCATTAGTCAAAAAAGAGTTTTTCTCATTTTGGACCTTGACCCTAAAGTGTACGCGAGTATCCTTGCAAGTTCTTTCACACCGGAGCAAAGTGTTATCAAGGAGACAACTGCAAGTTCTCCCACGAACCTTTAACCGATGTTACCAAGGAACTTTTGGAGAAGGTATGGACTAAATTGTGACTTAATATTCAGATACAAATCCACACATTTTTATGAATGCTTGACTAAGGATTAATTCACTTTCAGAATAAAAAACTCCTGATAATTTACTCAACCCAATGTCATCCTTATCAAAATGTTCATGGCTGTCTTTCTTCAGTCTAAAGAAATAAAAATGTTGAGGAAAATATTCCAGGATTTTTCTGCATGTAGTGAAGTTCAGTGGGGATCAGTGGGTTGAAGGTCCAAATTGCAGTTTCATTGCAGCTTCACAGGGCTCTACACGATCCCAGCCGAGAGATAAGGGTCTAGAAAAATGATTGCCCATTTTTGAAAAAATAAAAATGTATATACTTTTTAACCACAAATGCTCGTCTTACACTAGCTCTGCAATGTGAATGTGTGTCTTCACATATTATGTAATCACATTGAAAAAGTCACACACGGTTAGTTCTTCATCTGTGTACTTCAGTTTAAATAGGTAGAGTAAGGCAAAAAAACTCCATCTCATTTTCTCCTCCAACTTCAAACTTGTCTGACATCGCTGTCATGTGTATCCTTTCCAGTATGAATATGTAATGTGTGAAGTTGATCTATTGGAAGACATGCATTTGGGTTTTTTTTTTTTGAAAATGACCTATCGTTTCGCTAGTTTAAGACCCTTATTTCTCAACTAGGATTGTGTAGAGCCTATTGAAGCTGCACTGAAACTGCAATTTGCAGTTTCCATACAAACACATGCTCTGTATGCATATTTAAAATGCACACTGATTACTGAGATTTTTATGTAACTTGTGATATTGTGCCTTGCTCAGGTATGCAATGGTAAAAATGTGTTTTTAGTAACTGTCCAGTTCCAGGGTCACAATTTTTAGTTATTTTAGCCCTTTATAAGACGTCTAAGTATGCAGCTGTCACATCTAGCAAGGTTTAAGATTTAGCATGGACTCTTGGAACTATTTAATGTCACATTCGATGCATTGGAAACCTAATTGTTGTTGCATATTTTAGATCCTAAATACAGATGAGGAAACTGTCAATGAGGATGAGCTGGAGTTAGAAGATCTGAGAAAACAAGGAATTGCACCACTACCTAAACCACCTCCAGGAGTTGGATTGTTACCCACTCCTGGGCCTGGAAGTCCACCGGATGGTGGCAAGAAGATCCCGTCTCTGTTTGAGATTAAAGTTCAGCCTACTGTGGACTTGGCACAGAAGATTGCTCTAAGGTACTGTTGGCTTTTATTGACTTAATCCTCTTAACACTGACTGTTTACATCCAGAATATTTGGCCAAGTTTGGTCTGTTTACATATAATCTGCTTCAGCATTGTCATTTAGCTTTTTCTTAATCTCCTTTTCACAAGTTGCCAATATCTATAAATATATTTTCATTCTAGTCAAAATGAACAATATATAATTATTTCTACCTTCAAAAAGGTCATTACTTTTTGCCAAACTATAAAATTCAGAACCACCAGTTACCAGTCAATTAAATAGTAGTTTTGTGTTTGTCCCTGTCCTTGTTTGTAGGGTTTCCGCGGGGTCTTAAAAAGTCTTGTTTGTATCAAATTTAAGGCCTTAAAAGTCTTAAATTGTAGAAGAAAGTCTTAATTATGATTTCAAGAGATCTTAAATTTGGATATAGAAAGACCATACTTTGCGATATGGCTGAATGTGACGATTAAACTTCAAAAGGCTATATGATTTTATTAAATAAACATGAGCGCTGCTTTGTGTATTGCCGTTACCGTCACCTGCTGGCAGAAAATGAACGTGCTTTGTTTTTGTTGAGGCTTCAGACCTATGCGAAAATCGACTCATGTTTAAAGCTCATGCAGAGCTTTAAATGTGAACTGGTAGATCGATAAGAAGATAATGCATTATAAAAATCTAAACAGTAGGGTGTGCGATTTGACATTATGGAGTATATCGTAAAAAGCAAACAATACACCTAGAGTGCATGTATGATTATGTGATGAAGTGTAGTAGTTGGGTTAAAGTAGTGCGTGTAAGTTACACATTTAGAGTGCGTTCACTGCATGATTCAGTCTATTCAAATGCATTTAGAATTACCACATAATTTAAGATATGGGGGCAGAAAATGTATAGATTTATATCATTCCATATAGTTAATATCACACAACGAGTGCCGTTTTTCTTTCTTCAAAAGTCAGCATGATTACAAATGTGATACTGATTTTATAGAGCAGTTCAAAATGAACTCACTTAACAGTGACTTTCTGGCCCCTACTGGCAGTTTTAATTTCATATGTAAAGTATCTTTTTGTTTTTTTAAATAATTTCAAACAACAGTTTTCAATGTTTTATGTTTAAAATATCAAAATATTATTTGTTCATTTGTAACTGTAGGTTAAAGCTTTCCATGTCCCTGTGAGCTGCATTAAACAGTGTGTAAATGCCACTTCAGATGCAGCTTCTGTGTTTCCTCTGCCCTGCAAAGATAAATTTAGTTTTTACTGATTTCATTTGCTTGGTCACAGCCCAAATGCAAGAATTTGACTCAAGATGCACACTTTTAGAAAAAAATTGGCTTAAAGGTAAAAATGCCATGCAATTTATTGGAAAGGATTAATTTCTATCATTGCTGAACTGACCACACAGAATATGAAGAATATCAAAAATTCAGGAGTCAGCTGTCCACTGTAGTCCTTTAAAGATATCAGCACAATAACACACTCAGCAAAATACTGTCTAATTACCGTTATCGATAAAATCCCAGAAAACATTGAGATATCATTTTTTGCCAGTATTGTGCACCTTTAATTTATGTTAATTTATATAATAATTTATTGATAATAATTGTTTAATATAAAAATTAATACGTTCTTAGAAATATTTTAAAGGCTGAAATGTAAAGTTTAGCATTTTTTTAACTTCTTGTTTTTGTGAAAACTCATGTCTGAACTGTAAATTATGCTTTTTACAGTAATTTTACAATTTAATATGGTGCTGTAGACATTGCCCTACCCTGCTCATATGGTATTAATTTTATTAATGCAGGTCTTAAAAAGGTTTTAAAAAGTCTTAAATTTGAGCTTAAAAATCCTGGTAGCATGTTTCATTGTTATTTTCATTGCAGGCCCAATTTCTACAACAGTACATCGCCCCCTGCTGGACAGTTTCAAGGTGGCCCACAGTTTGGCAGTAGCCCTGAGGATATGCAGGCTGGCAATATGATGTCTTCTCCGCCCAATCCTTCCCATTCCCCTCATACAGGCCCCATGGGGAGCCCTCCCCTACCATTCACAGGTCCAGGAATGCCCCAAAGCCCGCCAGGCCAACCTCCAACCCAGGGCTTTGGCCAGTGCTCTCCTATGCCACCTCCAGGTCAGCCGCCTGCTTTTCATGGAAACATGCAGCACATGAACCGTCCTCCACTGAATCAACAGGGGGCTCCATTTCAACCTGTGCCTGACATGCAAATGAACATGCCTTTCCAAAACATGGGCCAGATGCCCTCAGAGTTCTTCAAGAATTTGTTTAGCAGCCAATCTCTGGCCCAAGGGGGTAGGTCTTCATTTAGCAATTTTTGTTTTTTGGAAAAATTTGATATTTAGTGTTGCCATTTTCTCTGTTATACCTACAGACGAGGGACCCATGCAGGACTCCCAGTCTCATGGTAATCCTGATTCCAGTGGGATGCAGGACTTCCTTCCAGCTGTACAGAAGGTTTTGCTTTTACATCTCAACCAGAACAAGCAAGACTCTGACTCTCACAGGGATGAGGGACAGGGGTCTGCACCTCCCAGCAGAGAGAAAGGTTAGAGTAGGATGTTGGAAATAAACATTTTGAAACATTAAGCTTTAACCCTAAGTACTAAAGCGTGGAAAAAAGCAGTTTTTTGAACTTCTGGTTCCATCCTACCAGGATTTTTTGAATGAGATTTTTTCTGTGGTTAAAGGAATAGTTCACCCAAAAATGAAAATTCTGTCATTAATTACTCACCCTCGTGTTGTTCCAAACCTGTAAGACTTTTGTTCCTCTTCAGAACACAACTTAAGATATTTATGATGAAATCCGAGAACTTTCTGACCCTCCATAGACAGCAACGCAACTAACATGTTAAAGACCCAGAAAGGTAGTAAAGCCATCAATAAAACTAGTGGTTCAACTAATTTTATGAAGCTATTTTACACATCGTGATTTTTTAAAAAGGGAGACCCCCCTCGAAACACTTTTGGGCTAGTTTTGAGCAGCAATTGGGTGAGTTTTGTTGTGAAAACCTGGCAACCCTGATGTACCTTTACAAAAATCAATAAAATAGTGCCCCAGTCCGTTCTTAAAATAATGAGACAAAAACATTTTGCTTAACACTTATGCAAGCAAATCGTACCCACAGCTAAAGTTTAGCTGCTAAACTGTAAACACATAACAAAACAATAAAGCTGAATACGTTAGCCGAATGCTAACGTTAATAACTAATGAAACAACAGTTTGTAAGCCAAAATATGTGAAGTGAATTATTATTAAACTAAGTAATTAGAACGACTACATTCATCTACACATTCTTAGGAAATAGTGGGTTCACCGCGAATTAACAGAACTACTTTAATAAGACAGTAATATTGTGGTTTAATTAGAAACCTATTTAATCTAGGTATTAGGACAGGTCAGACTGTTGATATTTCATGGGCAGGCATGGATTATGCTAATGTGTTACCCAGTGATGCAGATCGGTAACAGGCAGAAGATTCGAAAATATGACAACTCGTTAAGTCGATTCTGAGTTGACTCTTTCTTTTGAGAGACAGTAATACGCTTTTTGATTATCAGCTTTGCAGACTGTTTACGTTCAAGGAGAGCTACGTTACAAACTGCAAAAAAATATTTTTCGAAAACCCATATGACCTGCTCTTTAACACAGGCTCAAGATATTTTCATGTTTTATTCTATGACATAATATAAATCAATAATACTGCACTTGTTGTTTCTTTAAAGCTTTTATGTGTCTTGAAAAAAGCAGTTGCTAACAAGTGGGACTACAGATGTTGTTGGAGGCATTAAACATAATTACGGAGAACAAAAAAAAAAATCTCACTTTTTCAACCTCCTGGTGTTCATATTAGCACTCTTTTTAACTTGTAGATTTTAAGTAAAGACTGAAAGAGTTGTCATAAGCTAACTATTGGTGACATTAAAGCCAAATTGGTGACATTTGTGATGTATAGCCTAATTTTATATTTCTACTTCTGCTGATTCTAAGTAGGGTTCAAAATTCATGGAAGTTGTGTTTGTTTGTGAAGATTATCTTGACTAACAAAACTTCTAAGAATCATAAACTTTATTTTCTGCAATAATCCAAAAACCAGTGGAAAAATCCTGGAGAACCAGGGTCATGATAACTTTTTTATATATAGTCAATGTTAGGGCTGCTCGATTATGGCAAAAAATTATAATCATGATTACTTTGGTCAATAATGTAATCACAATTATTTAACACGATTATGAGTGGGTCCAGAACTTTATACAATTGATTAGAACCCTGCATTTCAGCCCGTTTTTTTTGCACCTCCAGGGCCAGGCTTTGGCCAGTATTCACGTAATAGTTCAGACACGGGCAGAGCATCGGGCTTGTTTAAGGCTTCTCCTTATTTTTATATTTTAGACATCCATCAATTATGGTGATTCGAGGCCGGCTCGGATGGCGTTTAGTGTCTCAGCCAGCAGCAGTGCCTTCAGTGCAGCTTCGCAACTTGCCACAAAGCACGGCAAAAATAAATAATGTGTCGGGGGTGAAATAGTAAGGAGATATTTGAATTATTTATGAATAAACTAGTGTATTCTGAGTCAGTGTCGCAAAGATCCTGAATCGCAATCTCCTCTTTGACGTGCCTTTAGAGAGAAATGCATCTTTACGAATTACATAATGAAAGAGTTTTTGTTTTCGATGTATTTTATTTTGTTAAGTAATAATTTAAAGCTTCAAATATATGTATTTATCATGTCTGTAAGGCATGTATTGAGTTTCGGTTCAATATTGTGAAGCACTGTTGTTCAAGAACGAGATGGCAGAAAGCGTCATCATGTTTGTTTAGATGGATAATTTTAACTTGTTTCCACTGGAAAAAAATGCAAGTGATTGCACTGGCACCTCCATGTCCTGCAAAGCGGCTTTAGCTTCCACTCTCCGCACAAACGAATGGATATGCGCCTAATAGCAAACACATTTGTCCAGGTTTAATGTTTAAACCAACATTGTTTTGTACTTGAACTGTTTTATATTTATAGATTTTATTTTAGTTAAGTCCTGATGATTTGAGAAGGCAAATTGATCAAACTGACTATGAACAGTCTTCTGCTGGCCGCTGTTCGTTATTTGAAAAAAAAACAAAACTATTTTACTAAAAATATTTAATGAACACAAAAATCCTCCCAAAAATTTTCCAAATGAACTTTTCCATTAAATACAAAATTAAACTATTTTAATAGCTGAAACAATAGCTAAACGTTCACTTTATTGTCTGTGTTCTGTTCCGTCTCTGAAAGCATACACAGAACAGTGCAAATTATCTTTCGTGCTTTTAAAAACACAACATCAAATAAACAATCAATCAAGCATGTCCCATTTTATGCAAGTCGCGTTACATGATTTTACTGATTTGCATGTGAAAATGGGCTATTATGGAGGAGCAAAAGCGCATCAAAGGGGCGGAATCGGAAGCAATAATAGTTTTATTTTGATTGTTGTATTTTCATAATCGTTTGAAGCCAAAATCGAAATTGAATTTCAATTAATCGCACAGCCCTAAACAGTGTTAATATTGGATAGTAATACATTAGTAAAGTAGAGATAAAATCTGAAGTTCTTGTTTTTAGTTTTATTCTATTTAAATGTTCATAATCATTTCTGTTTATTAGATGAAGCCCCTAATTGGTACTCCAGTGACGAGGAAGAGGGCAGTAGCGTAACAGCCATCCTTAATACTCTAAAGAAACAGAACGACATGCTGAAAAACCAGCCAAGCATGGGACCAGCTGACCCCAGGCTCCAGAAGGAACGCTCTTTGCCCAACGATCCTCGAATAAAAGCTGACCCCCGTCAGCGGCCCCCAGACCCCAGAAAAGACGCTGGAGATTGTGTCGGGGACCCCAGGCTTGCTAGAGACCCACGCAAGATGAAACCTATGGACGCCTCCAAACCTGACCCTCATCGCCACCCGAACCCTCCCGCGTCCCACAAACCTCCTGCCGGAGAGGACGATGACGAATGTGAGAGAGAGCTGAGGGAACGAGCAGCCTTGATCCCATTGGATCCCAGTCCCGGAGCCGCACTGCGAGATCCCCGCTGTCAAATCAAACAGTTCAGTCACATTCGGGTGGATATTCTCCTCCAGCGCCCGGCCTTCGCGCAAACCGTGGTTTGGGCTCCAGAGGATCTCATTCCACTGTTGATTCCCAAACAGGAGCCTTCAATAAATCTTCCGCTCCCGCCTTTAATCGCAGATGCTCAGCTAAACCGTAGCCTCTCCTCCCCACCGGATCACCCTCCATCTGCAACCCTAACACCTCCTGATCCACGTCTAGCAGCTGCCCGATTTAAGGAGGGAGTCGGGCGAATCGGCAGTCCTCCCAGTAGGTCTGTAGATGCTCGGCATCACCACTTGGACAAGCCTGTCGACCCACGTACTCACAAGGCGCTTGATCCCAGAATCAGTCGGTCCGGCAGCCTGGACTCCAAGCTAACGGGTATGAGGGAGAGTCCGTCCGGAGCAGGAGCCACTGATCCACGGCTACAGCGGGTTGCGGCTAAGCCCGAGTCAGAAAAGTTGCCCCCGTATGCTCCTCGCCTGGCATCTTCGATGGGCGCTGGTCTTGAGAGCCCTACCACGCTGTTAGGCGGGATTAGTTTATACGATCCACGCAATCACAGCCTACTCTCCCCGAAACGTGAAAGCGAGGAGCACCCTAAAAAACCAAGCATCCTAAAGCCGTCTGCGAAGCTGCCGAGCTCTCCACCACATGCCTCGCCATCACAAGGCACAGGAGTGGAAAAAGACGAAAAAAGTCCACTTGATGACTCTGAGAGCAACACAAGTGGCTTTCCGACAAATCCTCCTGTGCCTGCCGTAATGCCAGCGTCTCCTTGCTCGCCAATTCGCCCGGCAGCTCCCGCTGTGCACAACTTGCCCATCCAGGCGCTAGCAGGACTGATACGGCCTGCTTACACTGACCCACGGCAGAACAAACCCGTGGGCCCTGCTGCTGGGACTCCGCAAGAGGATGAGGAGGACAAAGACAGTAAGAAGAAAGACAGGCCCTTGAGGGATGTCTTTAAGACATTTGACCCTACAGCCTCTCCATTCTGCCAGTAAACACGCCTATACTGAATATAGCTCATGCATTTACTGTATTCTGTACATCAATTCTTTCTATTCACCCTGCATGTATATGAAGCTTTTCTATTTATTTATATTTGTTTGTACATATATTCTGCACTGCTGCATCATGATCTAATCAGATATATTTTTCTTTTGGCCTCTTGTGCATTCATAGATCTTCTTTGGATAGGCAAGGACTTTATTTGCTTGAGAAGCATTTTAAGTACATTTATATCTGGTGTATGGAGACTTTGGTAAGCAGAGTCTGCTAAACAGGTGAGTGTATGTACTATCAGTGATGCGCTTCAACGGTTATAAAAGGGATGTGTGGCTTAAAGTATTCATATTTGTAGTGCTGTGTAATGCATAAAGCTATAGACAAAATATAAATTTTTGCTATTCCCACAGTATTTATCACGTACAAAGTATATATAAACACTGTAATATAGCAGCACTTCTATGTCTAAGTGTGCGATTCATCAAAGCATTTGTGATTTTGGTGATGAAAAGGTTTGTTTGAGATTCCTTTCAGAGAATCTCTGTTGTAAATGGTTTTCTTTTTAACACAAAGCGCTTTTTTTATGGTCATTGTTTTTTTTGTTTTTTTTGCGTAGATAATTCTATTTTATTTGTGTATATTTTTCCACTGAAAATGTTGAACTGCTTTTGTGTTCTTTTACCAGTCTGACTGAAATGCTAGTAAGGGAATTTAAATATAGCAGGCACTTTCCTCTTTTTTTTTTTTTAATTCAATGTCTAAAATAAAATAAAAAGGAATTCAGTGATTCTGACATTAGTGTTTTTAAGTGGATGTCACTTTTGTGTTGTGAAACACAATACAATGACCTTTGACGATCAGATTTTCAAAAATACAAGACCAGTCAAAAGTTATTGGACAGTAAGATTTTTAATGTTTTTTTTTATTTTTTTAAGAAATCTCTTCTGCTCACCAAGCCTGCATTTTTTTGATCCAAAATACAGCAAAAGCTGTGATATTGTGAAATGTCTTTACTATTTAAAAAAGCTGTTTTCTATTTGAATATATATTTTAATATAGCTGAATTTTCTTCAGTCAGAAAGTCTTCAGTGTCACATGATTCTTCAGAAATCATTTTAATATGCTGATTTGCCATTCAAGAAACATGTTTTATTATGATTGTCAATATTTAAAACAGTTGAGTACATTTTTTTCAGGATTTTTTGATGTGGGAAAGAAATGATAGAAATTAATATATTTATTTAGCAGGGATGCTTTAAATTGATCAAAAGTGATGATGAAGACATTTATAATGTTACAAAAAGATTTCTATTTCAGATAAGTGCTGAACTTTCTATTGTTCAAAGAAACTTGAAAACAGCTAGCTGTTTTCAATATTATAATAATGTTTTTCAGCAGGAAATCAGAAAATTAAATGATTTCTAATGGATCGTGTGACTGGAGAAATTATGCTAAAAATGTAGCTTGAAGGAATAAATTACATGTTAAATAAATTCAATAAGAAAACAGTTATTTTCAATAAAATATTTCATAATTTAACTGTTTTTGTTGTACTTTGGATCAAATAAATGCAGGCTTGGTGAGTAGAAGAGACTTCTTTAAAAGATCAAAAACAACACATCTTAATAGTATCAAAAACTTTTGGCTGGTAGTGTATTTATATCACATCATCAGTGTAAAATCAGTAAAAATTTCACACCTGATCTCATTTACAATCATACTTCTAAAATGTTTTTTTACCATAACTCTTCAAATTCATGTTGAAATACATACATTACATATATAATTTGGACATCTAATAAATAAGCAATGTGAAGAAAAAGGACCAGCACAAAAAAAAGAACATACATTCCTAATATAAATCATCATTCTCAAAATTAAATTGTGATTAATTTATACACAGAAATAAATTATAATTAATTTATACACATTGTATATCATATCTATTTTTTTTAAATGTATACATTTAGTTCGATTTACATTAGAAATATAGTATTAATAATAATAATAATAGTATTTGTCTTTTCTACATATTGCTAAATTGTTTTAACAAAAACATTTACTTTAACAAATATATGTATTAGAACTATATTTTTTAGTTATGCAAGTATTACAGTAAATTAGATCAGGTGTGCAATTTCTGTTTTAGACACTGATAATAAAATGATATCGAAAATGTTTTATCATTGCACTATTCACATTTTGGGTACTTTTTAATGTTTTGTTTTTATGGCCTCAGTAAAAATATTTATAAAGATTTTTTTTCTTAAAGCACTGTGTTGTGTGCATAATGCCTTTTTAGTTTGATGTGTAAAGCTAAAAAAATATAAATTAGTGTGATATACCATAATGTTTGGCGTGGCAGTTGACTTTCTTACCATGCAACAGAATATATATAAAAGTCTCAGGCAAAATTAAGACTTTTATTATTATTTTATGTTTACTCATTTGTAATTATCTAACACATTGATGTGTGGTGCAAGGCTGGGCGCCGCTGAATGCTGAGAGGTCCTACGTAGACCCAAATCATCAGTTTCAGGGTTAAGCTGCTCTTGAGCTCGGTGCATAAGGAGACTCTTCTTCCACTGGAAACAGAACGCTGCTGCCTTCGCTGCTTCTGAGTTTGGCTCAGGCTGTTTCAAACCCTATGAAATTAGAAAGCTGAGAATGTCAAATATCATACAATACTTTTTACTAAATCCCTAGTCCTTCACAATCTTGTTTTCCCAAGTTGCTGGAGGAAAATTTTCTTAGTTTGTCTTACCCTGATGCAGGCGGTCTCTGCAGCCCGTACTCCTTGGATGACTGTCTGGAGTAGATTCTGTGCGTTCTTCACCAGGATCTCATCTGATGACTTGCACCCAGGAGTAACTGCATTAACACTGGAGAGACACCATGCACCCCTTGGGTCACATGAGATTTTTTTATGTTTAATTTATTGTTGCTTGCACATGATTGAATGTGTCAGTGATTTAAAAAAGAAAGGAACTTTCAGATGCTGCAAGAAAGACCTTCAGCCAAAATTGTTGCGAGTCAGGAAGACACAATTGATTGTCTCTTACCTTGAAATGATTGTAAGTTGGTTGGAAATGGTCAGAATCTGCTCTGCAATGACAAAGAGCTCCTCCGTGCAATGCTTGTCCAGACAGTGGTCTGCTATGACACGCACAAACTGGGTGATCGACTGGCCGCTTGAGACGAGATCTTTTGCAGATGTTACAAAAGCATCTTTGGTCTACAAGTGAAACAAACTTCTGTCAGTATGGGAACACAACCTTTGTACCAAAGAAAACTAGCTTCTCACCTGGATTGGCCCTTTCTTCTTTAGGTACTGGGCCATGTGGTAGAGTTTATCTGCCATTTCTTTGGTCACCTTGACAATCTGGTTACCCTGGTCATCCCACTTCTCAGTCTCTCGTTTCAGAAAGAGAGAAGTATAAGAGAGGGTTGTATCTACTAAGCTGAACACAGGACCTCTTGGGCTCTTCTGGGACGTCTCTTCCTGAGGCTGAGGTAGATAAATATTACATTGCTTGATCTAAAATGTTGTCCATTCTTCCAACTATAAAATGATTCTTCAACATTCTTACCTTATTTGGTTCCTGATTGGACACATCTTGGACACTTGCTTTGCTTTTAGGAGGATGTGGTGTTACCTTTTTTGTGAAACTTGATGTCTGGAACATGACAAATCCACCAGACTCTTTGCCCTGCAAGCTACTCTTGATCTGTTCCTTGGTGACTGCAAGAATTCCATCTACTTTGCTGAGTTCTTCAACGAGGTAATGTGCCTTTGCTGACCAGCATTGTGACTGGATATCAAGGGTGAGGGTGTCTCCAAGAGCTTGCGTCTCTGCAATCAATCTGGCTCTGCTCACAATATCTGACATCTGAAATGTCAAGTGGTCATTAATGAATCTCAGATTGGACCTTTCCTTTGGGTCTCTAATGAAATTGAAACAGTCCTGAATTGACTCAGTGGCGCTTTTAACATTGTGCATAAGCAATTCTGCAGCGCTTTCAAACTGTGCCAGAGTATCTTCAGTTTCCATGTCACTATCTTTTGTTTGGACCATGCATGCCAAAGCAATAGTATTCTGAATGGACGTTACATAGTCTTGGTTAACTTTGCTCAGGAGACATGAGAGCACTTTCATTTTAATCAGAAGCTGTCTCTGAAGCAGCTCTGGCTTTGCCAGCATCAGAACACTTGAGAGGGACACTGTACCAACTTCTTCAGTGGCCTGTAGATAGGACTCTGTAAGTGTCTTCACATCTTCCTGTAGTTCTCCTAGCAGTTTAACTTTATAGCTATCTCGACAGTTCAAAGAAGAGAGTCTTGCAGCTTCTTGTATACGAAGTGAGTTCTCAGACATTACCGACAACCATTTTTTTGGTGTCATTTGATGCGTGATTATATTCCCCTTACCATCAGTTGTAGCTGTTCCCACAAACTTATCAAATGAGTTCAACAGTACTTGGACAGATAAGGCCCAAAGCATGCACAGACCGTCAAGTTCATCAGTTTGAGTTGGTCTTGAACTCACTACGTCTGTAAGATTCTTACTGTTGGTTTGAGCTTTTTGGAGTTTGCTCTGCAATGACATTATACTCTCATGACACTCCCCCATCACCTTGATATCGGCTGATGTCACAAGTTGCACGGCATCTGCACATAAGCACATGACCTCTGTAAGCTCCTGTGTGATGGACTCCAACATATTGGGTACGTAATTTTGAAACATGGAGAAAACTGCATGGTACCACATCCCTGCCACTGGCAGCAATATCTTACGGGCATTTTTGATGAGGTCAGAGAATTCCGTACTGTGTTTATAAATGCTATCTGTACTCATGGCCGAACTCATGGCTGTTTCCTGCGCTGTCTGGACAAGCAAAGGTGTCAGGGACACAAGTTTGGACCGCAGACTTTCTACTTCCTCACTATCAACTGTGTCTATAACACTGGTGGCTTCTCTTGTAGCTTGGGCGTAGCTGTTTGAGAGTCCTAGAACTCCAGTGCAAGCCATGTTAAGAGCCTCTACATCTTTGCCTTTGGTCATGCAGACAACTTCACACAGGAGAGGCAACAAATCAATATTATGGAGCTGTACGACAGCTTTAGATTCCACGACAGATGCAATCCATGTTTCATCAGGGTGTGGCACATCATGCTCCAGTATTGTCTGAACAGCCAGATTCTCCAAACCATCTTTGAGCTGACCTGGAATTTCTTCACTAGTGGAGCTTTGCGCTAAAGACTCAGGTTCTGTTTTATCAGAATGATCTTCGGTTGGTCTTTCTTGTTCTGAAACGGGCATAGCACATGGTAGAGTACCAGCAGATTGCCGGGCAACCTCTCGCAGTGGGCTGAGCAGATGTGGATGCTGCAATCCATCAAGTCCTTCACGTAAAATATCAAAGTGTTTTAAGGCAATTGAAACACTATTAGAGAGCAATGAGAAAGCCTCATTGCTAAGGCTGGTATGAGAATAGATATCAGTGACACAGCTTGTCACCTCAGCAGCTGATCCTTCCGCTTGCTTTATCAGAACCAGAAGTCCATTACGGTAGATTGGATTGTCACTCTTACTGACATGTCTTCTCACAAGCTGGATTACCAAGCTCATGTGGCCAATGAGCAAGCTTGCCTGTTTTGTGAGAAATTGTGTATCTTCATCTTGATGTGCCCCAACAAACTCTGTCCAGTTGCTCTGCATCTCCTGAAGGGCAAGACAGACAAAGTCCTTCACGTTTATGATGCTACTACAAGCAAGCAATAGCTGCTCAATTTCCTCTGACCATCTCTGTTGCATCTCTTTTATTTTCTCCTGAGCTTCACTTGAATGCACCTCGTCTTCCTCTAGGTTTTGCACAAGCACATGAATTGCTTGTTTCAGTCTCATGATGCATCCCCTAGAGTTCTCTACACCCTCAAGACTCTTTTCATCATTTGCTAAAGCTGAGATGAAGCCAGCCACTTCTAATATATTGTCAGCGTGAGCCATGAAGGATTCAGATTGAAACCGAAGTGTTTCCACATACAGTTTATCTTCATCTTGCTCATCCTGGACAATGCAGCTCATGGTGCACACCAACTCTTCCAAGGGAGTTGAAGTTGTCACAAATATGTCCATTACTCGCAACTGGGTGGCCTTGACCGTAGCATCATCAAGTTCGTTGATTTGCTGCCGTAGAGCAGCACATGAGTTTTCAAGCTGTTGATCATCACAGAATTTAAGTTGTTGTGACATCTCTGACCAGAGCTGAAGGACTTGCTTGGAGTGTGCAGCAACCTCAAACTGAATATCCCTGCGAGAAGTGTTTGCTACTGCCATGCTGTGGAACACTAGATCACGAAGCATAATGTCAAAACCACCATCTTTAACACAAGCAGGATCAGAAAGCAGTCTTAATAATTTGTTCCGTATTATGGTGTGATATCCGCACGAACCCCTGGCTGGTTCACAGTTGCTCTTGAGTGTGGTTATGATGTCATTTACAGTTGAGTCCACCTGGTTTAAGATGTACTGCTTTGCACTCTGTGCCTCTTCGCTGTGTGGATGTTTGATGGTTGTGTACATGGCAGTGTGCAGCATGGAAACACATTTCTTCAGGGTTTCTAAAGAAGCCCTCAGACACTCCTGTTGTTTGTTGTCACGCAGTTCCTGAATTCTTTCCACCACCAAGTTGTGAAGAAGCAGCATTGCCTTTGAGTATACTTGAAATGCTTTCAACAAGGATGATATGTCTACTGCAGCTCCAACTTGAGAAAGACATTGCAAGAGCCAATCAGCAGCTGCAGTGATCTTCCTTACAGTAGCATCATCTTCCACTAGAAGGATCTATAGAGACCAAAAACAAATGGAATCAGTCATTTTGGAGGCATTTGAATTGCAGAGGCTGGTGGTAAATATTTTTCTATAAAAGTCAAATGATTTTAATTTTCTAACAAGTTCAGGTTTAGAGTTCGGTGTAGGGTTCCAACAGGACTCTAAATAAACTATGAATGCCACATGAATTTTTCATGTCTTTTTTCACAGAATGAAGATTGTCATCTAGAACAGTGTTTCCCAACCCTGTTCCTAGAGGCACTTCATGACTTGTCCAAAATTTCACCCTAAACCCTTCCGCTCTTCCTCTAAATCAACTCTTTCGTGATGTAATGCCGCTTTGACATTCTACTCTGTTGGGTAGCAGTCTGCTGTGGAGCTCTTGAGCACCCTTCTGAAAGCACTGACTCCAGCTCCAGCACCAACCCCAGTGGAAAAGTGGTTAACGAAATCCAACCCTACTTCTGGAGAGCTACCATCCTACAGACTTCAGTTCCAACCCTGCTCTGAGACAACTGCATGTGATTATCAAATCACCATAAACATCTTGATAGCTGGTCTATGTATGTTTAAGTGTTGGAATGGAAATTTGAAGGAAGGTAGCTGTCCAGGAGCAGTATTAGAGACCTCTAGGAACAAGGTTGGGAAACACTCATCTAGACATACCCATGAAGGCCAGAACCACAGACAGACAGACAGACAGACAGACAGACAGACACACTCACTTTTGAATTCTTCCAAATCAAACACACCTGAGTCAAATCATCAGCTCATTTATAGAGACTCCAAGACCTGATGGGTCAGATAAGGAAGACAACCAAAATATGCGTTGCTGGGGTGCCTCTAGGATTGGTACTGCTTTTCCAATGGAGCTGGGGCTAGAACTAGGCTGTGCCTTTCCATTAAAAAAAAAATCCTGGTTCCGAACTGGCACCGAAACCTTGATGGTCTCGAACAAGGGAACCTATAACTTCAGCAGGCAAAGTTTCTACTATAGCCCAGACATTTTTAAAAGCCATCAGAGTTCAGGTAAATTACCACGTATTACAAGCATCAACAAATATGTTAATTCAGCAGTGGTCGGCAGAAGAGTTCAACACTCTCCTTCCATGGAGGTAACTAGCAATTCTAGTCACGTGTATAGGGTACATGCTCCCTGCCACTGGAAACCTGAGCTGGTTCTGAATGAGTACCACTCTTAGCCATTTTGGAGCACCTGCTCCAGCTCTGGCACCAGCCCCAGTTTAAATGTGGTAAGGTAAATCCAACCCTGCTTCTGAAGAGCTACCGTCCTGCAGATTTTATTTCCACTCCAGCTAAAACACATTTACCTGTAGTTTTCAAATAACTAAACACCTTGAAACAAAAATCTGCAGGATGGTAGCTCTCCAGAAGCAGGGTTGGAGACATTTGGTCTAGGACAGGGGTCATCACACTCAGTCCTGGAGGGCCGGTGTCCTGCAGAGTTTAGCTTCAACTTGCCTCAACACACCTGTCTGGAAGTTTCAAGTACACCTATTAAGACCTTGATTAGCTGGTTCAGGTGTGTTTGGTTAGGGTTGGAGCTAAACTCTGTAGGACACCGGCCCTCCAGGACTGAGTGTGGTGACCCCTGCTCTAGGAACAAGGTTGGGATACACTCATCAAGTCATAACCATGAAGGCCAGGTAAGCCAAAATCAGTTCCCTGCTAATGTAGGGAATAGTGAATGAGGGTATAGGGGGCGATTTTGGATACAGCCAGATTTCTTAAAGCAATTATTTTACCTTGACCACACCTAACAGCACATTTTGAGTGGCTTCAATGAGTTCTTCTCTGTGCTCGATGATCTCCGGTTGTATGCTGAGCTTTTGGCTGGCCAGGAGAACATGCTGACCAGAAACAGTCAGGGATTCCACAAGTGGACCCATTTCCATCTTTAGGATATCATCATCGGCATCTTCCACTGACCTAAATGCAAGGATATGAGGTATGAATGTCCGTAACCCATTTGGTTTAAACCACAATCCAATAGCATAGTACCAGGCATATATATTTTTTTACTTTTGCTATAGTAATACCATGTTTTTTAAACATGTACCATATATTTCCCCCCACTTACAGAACAGTGTTGGGGGTAACGCATTACGAGTAACGCAAGTTGCGTAATAATATTGCTTTTTTCAAGTAACTAGTCAAGTAACGCATTACTTTTTAATTTCCAAGAAAATATCGGAGTTACTTTTTAAAAAAAGTAACGCCAGTTACTTTTTGTTTCCTTTATTACATATTATTATGTATCTAATCCAGTTTATTAACCAATGACTTGCTGCTGACCAATTCAACCGTTTTTTGTCTTGTTTCCAGCCAAAATGTAAACAAACTCTTAAATCAAGAAGGATAAAAAAATAAAATAAAGTAAAAATATATTTTTTTAGTTTTCAGAAAATCTAGTCAAATAGTTTTTGCTTAGAACAGACAAAAATTTGCCAATGGGGTAAGCAAAAAAAAATCTTATTTCAAACAGAAAAGATTATTTTGCTTACCCCATTGGCAAATTTTTTTGCTTGTTACAATAATTTTTACTAGAAAATCCTTCTTGATTTATGAATTTTTGGATGTTTTGGCTGGAAACAAGACAACAAATCGAAGTAAGAAAACATTTTTTGCAGTGTACTAATAAGGAAAACTTACTTTAGATGAACTAACATTAACAAAAAAATTTAACTAACATGAACTAACATATGTGACCCTGGACCACAAAACCAGTCATGAGTGTCAATTTTTCGAAATTACATCATCTAAAAGCTGAATAAATAAGCTTTCCATTGATGTGTGGTTTGTTATGATAGGAATATTTGAAAATCTATAATCTGAGGGTGCAAAAAAATCTAAATATTGAGAAAATCGCCTTTAAAGTTGTTCAAATGCAGTTCTTAGCTATGCATATTACTAATAAAAAAATAAGTTTTAATATATTTGGGGTAGGAAATTTACAAAATATCTTAATGGAACATGATCTTTACTTAATATCCTTATGATTTTGGGCATAAAAGAAAAATCCATAATTTTGACCCATACAATGTATTTTTGGCTATTGCTACAAATAAACCCATGCTATTTAATATTGGTTTTGTGGTCCAGGGTTACATATGTGCAATTGTCTGTTTTCGTTTTCATGAGGCAAAGTAACTTTCATATCAGCATTTATTTTTGTAATGTAAATATTTATGTTTTCACTTTTTTTTTATCTTGTCAGGAAAAAACATGCAGCTGACCTTGTTGCTACAGCTGCCATGTTTTTGGACGCTTTGGCCACCGCTTTAGCTGCAGCTTCCAGTCGGGTGAATTCATCCAGTTCTGTCTCGCTCCCGCACAGCAGGATGAGGTGACACAGGTGAGTGGACAGAGGGGCCACCACCTGCTCTATTGAGCCTGTTTTTATCAAGCCATCCTCCAGTATAGATGTCATTTTTCTTACGCTGTAACAGCACAAGTCAGTATATATACACTACCAGTCAAAAGTTTGGACACACCCTCTCATTTAATGTTTTTTTAAAGAAGTTTCTTATGCTTATCAAGGCTCTTTTCACTTGATCAAAAATACAGAAAAAAGTGTAATATTGTGAAATATTATTACAGTGTAAATCAATGTTTTTCTATATTAATATGCATTAAAATGTAATTTATATCTGTAATTAAAGTTGAATTTTCTAGAACCATTACTCCAGTCTTCAGTGTCACATGATCCTTCAAAAATCATTCTAATATGCTGATTTATTATCAGTGCTGGAAACAGTTGCGCTGCTTAATATTTTTTTGGAACCTGTGATACTTTTTTCAGGATTGTTTGATCAATAAAAGGTTAAAAAGAACAGCATTTATTTCAAATAGAAATGTTTTCCAACAATATACACTACTGATCAAAAGTTTGGGGTCAGTAAATTTTGCTTCTTTCTTTTTTTTGAAAGAAATATACTTTTATTCACCAAGTATGTGTTAAATTAATAAAAAGTGATAGCATAGATTTACATTGTTAGAAAAGATTTATATTTTGAATAAAAGCTATTCTTTTTAACTTGTTATTCATCAGATAATCCTGGAAAAAGAATCACAGGTTGCAAAAAAAAATATTTGGCAGCACAACTGTTTCCAACATTGATAATTCTAATAATAAATCAGCATATTAGAATGATTTCTGAAGGGAAAACTTAAGACTGGAGTAACAGCTGAATTCTTTGCGTCACAGGAATACATTATATTGTAAAGTATATTAAAATATAAGACATTATTTTATATTGTAATAACATTTTGCAATATTACTGTTTTTTTTCTGTGTTTTTGATCGAATAAATGCAGCCTTGATGAGCATAAGAGACTTCTTTAAAAACATTAAATGAGAGGGGGTGTCCAAACTTTTGACTGCTAGTGTATATGAATGCATTCTACCTGAAAAAAAATGTTACTCTAATTATAACTTATAGACAGTTGTCAGATCAAACTATTTTAGATAGACTGTCATTTATGGAATAATATAAATAAAAATATTATTAAAATATATAAAATATTTGATACAAGCAGCTAGCTAAAGATCTTATGGATATATTAAAATAGACATTTACCTGGTGGTGCAGTAGCTCTATGCAAGTGCTCTGTCTGTCACACAGTGGCAGCTAATTAATAATGCAGTGGATTTACTATGGGGCAGCACTGTTTGTTTGGCTCTCAGATGTCCCATGGTAACCAAAGTAATTTATTCCAACCTAATTACATGTTGAAATGAGCTAAGAGATAATGTAATTGTATAATACCAGTAAAAGCAATCCATTAGTTGATTCAGCATATTAAAATATTTACATTTCTGTGTAGTTTTATGTTTAAAAGTCTAAAACTTTGGGAGATACTAGATGTACTGTCCTCTATATCAATTTTGAATACTTCCCCCAACAATACAATGCATTCTCATAAATTTCCAGCATAGATGAATCATTCTATATAAGCTGATTGCTCATATACTGACTCATCATTTGATTGAAGCAGTTTACACAAAATTGACCTAAATTATACCTTTCACAAAGTGAAACTATAACCATATAATATAATTACTTGAAATAAAATAAAATAAAATAAATGTGACCCTGGGCTACAAAACCAGACATAAGGCGCTGGGGTATAGTTGTAGCAATAGCTAAAAATACAGTGTATGGGTCAAAATGATTGATTTTTCTTTTATACCAAAAATCATTAGGATATTAAGTAAAGATCATGTTTCATGAAGTTATTTTGTAAATGTCCTACCATAAATATGTCAAAACTTAATTTTTGAAAAGTAATATGCATTAAGAACTTCATTTGGACAACTTTAAAGGTGATTTTCTCAATATTTGTTATTTTTTTGCACCCTCAGATTTCAGATTTTCAAATAGTTGTATCTCGGCTAAATATTGTCGTATCATAAACAATTGTCGTATCAATTTTGAAAAAAACTGACCCCTATGACTGGTTTTGTGGTCCAGGATCACAAATGTTAACTGAAATCCAGCCAAGCCTTTTAATTTCAGCCAAGCCAACACACACACACACACACACACACACACACATTAGATATATACACGCATTGCTGTTCAAATGTTTAGGATCAGTAAGTTTTTTTTTTTTTTCTTTTTTTTTTCTTTTCTGCTTATCAAGGCTGTTTTTATTTGATTACAAATACAGAAAAAACTGTAATATTGTGAAATATTATTGCAATTTATGCCTTTAACTGTCACTCCCATTTTTGAAAATAGACAATGCAGTGTTCAAACTTAATTCTATAATTCATGGCCAAAAAAAAATTCATATTGTAATATGAATTTGATGTACATTTTTGAGATTTTGATTTGGTAACACTTTACAATAAGGTTCATTAGTTATTACATTAGTTAACATAAACTAATAATGAACTGTACTTATACAACATTTATTAATCTTTGTTAATGTTAATTTTAACATTAACATTAAAAAAGAACAGCATTTATTTAAAAATGTGTTAAATTGATAAAAAGTAATAAAAGTAAAAAAATATATATATATTGATAAGATTCTAAGATTTCTATTTTGAAAAAATTCTGTTCTTTTTAACTTTTTAATCATCAAAGAATCCTGAAAAAAGTATCACTTGTTCCTAAAAATATATATTTATTATCATTGATAATAAATCAACATATTAGAATGATTTCTGAAGGATCGTGTGACACTGAATAATAAAACATTTGCTTTGCATCACAGAAATGTTATATTTGAAAGTATATTAAAATAGAATAGAACTGTTAAATTGCAGTAATGCTTCATAATATTACTATTTCTGTATTTTTGATCAAATAAATGTACCTTTTAATGAGCATAAGAGAAAAAAAATCTTTTGAATGGCAGTGTATATACTAAAAATGACAAACTATATTCAACGTAATTTGCAAGTTTTACTAAAATTAAAAAAACAACAACAGCAACTTGATTATATCTCAATGATACTAAAATAACAGTGTAAAATCCAAAAAGAACCATTTTAAATACATTTCTAAGATAACTGGACAACACTTTTAAAATTTATACAATTAAGCATTTTACATTTTATAATGTATTGTATAATGAATTTGCTCACATACTAAATAAAAATAGCAGACATTATTCTCTGTAGTGTAAACAGTACACTAGTATTACACTAGAGGGCAGCAGTGCATCAAGAAACACCCCACCGCACTAAATTATTTGGGTGGCACCAAACGAAACTGAGAGGAAACATCTGTTTGTGATTTTTAATTTTAAAAAAGCAGTCTCAGTAGATAAATATACAGCTCGAGCTTGTACAACAAACATATTTCTCAATACATCTATAAAACATCAGTGACAGTAGTTTATTCTAAAATGCTCAAAATAGGTGATAATGGCAACAACACTCACAGTTAGGTTACACACTTACAAAGTCAAGTATGTGTCTCTCTGAAACACACCTATGCAAGAACCTGGTGTTGGGCCGGACATGAAATGCAGATGTGTTTTTTTTTTGCCATGCCAGTGGTGATTATTAATCAAATAATACAAGATACATTTTAGGAGAATCTTCCAGCGATCATCTAATATCCAATTGCAAAGCTATCTTTTGGTTAATGTCCAAACTAACCCTGTGAATTCAGAGGGAAATGCAAAACACAAGATATTTTAAAATCTCAATTGAAGCAACTATTAAACAGATGCTCTGTTTGAGTGGTTAAAGGCAAAATGGATGTGAAGTCTGACAGAGTACAGCTCATGTCGAGGCTGCGCTCTGAGTCAAGTCCAAAACGTTGACTTAAAACAAGCTGTTCCCATAAGCTCCAAAGTACGAGTTTGTGCCCAGTGATGAAGTACTGCACATTCCCACCTATTTTTAGGCCATTACACACTGCAGGTTCTGCACGGTTAAAACCTATTCAGTCTGAACTTCAAAAAACTTGTCAAGGGTTTTGTTAAAAATGCAGGAGATGTAGTATATGGTGTCACATTCACTGTAGAAAATAATGCAGAACATACTGTAAGAATTTTTGTAGAATATATTTGCCAGATGGAAGTGTTTTTTTTACTCTATAGTAAATTTGTAACTTGAAATATGTCCCTTACATGTGACCCTGGACCACAAAACCAGTCATAAGGCTAAATTCTTTTAAATTGAGATTTATACATCATTGGAAAGCTGATTGGTAAGCTTTCTATTGATGTATGGTTTGTTTGGATGGGACAATATTTTGCCAAGATACAAGTATTTTAAAATCTGGAATCTGAGGGTGCAAAAAAAATACTGGGAAAAATCCATTTAAAGTTGTCCAAATGAAGTTCTTAGCAGTGCATATTACTAATCAAAAATTGTTTACGGTAGGACATTTACAAAATGTCTTCATGGAACATGATCTTTACTTAATATCCTAATGATTTTTGGCGTAAAATCGATCATTTTGACCCATACAATGTATTTTTGGCTATTGCTACAAATATACGTGCTACTTAGGACTGGTTTTGTGTTTCTATAGAATATCTTTTATTTTGAGGTCTTAGACAACCAGAAGTCAACCAATTTTGACTCTTCTGTGTGAAATAGGATTCAGTCAGGGAAAATGTATATATTTGTTTGTGAAAGATTATACAAAAAATCTTTTCTTTTAACAATAACATGCATCTTTTAGTGGGGTCAAAATCCAGTGCAGTACAAACAATGCTATGCTAAACTGTGAATTTCACATATATCAAACAAAACGGGTTTGAGCTGAGAACATAGTTTTTCACTTTCTGTTTTAAGCACAACTGGACTGAACTGTTTCTGACTGAACTGGAGAAATTATATATGCAGTGAATGGGTGCCGTCAGAATGAGAGTACAAAAAGCTGATAACATCACAATAATACACACTACTACAGTTTTGTGAAGTGAAAAGCTGCACTGGATAAAAAATTTAATTAAATTATCAAGGCATTTTAACTCTTAATGCAGTCATGTGCATTATTGTAATGCTTTTATCTGCTGTTTGGACTCTCATTCTGACGGCACCCATTCACTGCAAAGGATCCATTTGTGAGCAAGTGATCTCCAAATCTGATAAAGAAACAAACTCATCTACATCTTGGATGGCCTGAGGATGAGTACATTTTCATTTTGGGTCAAATATTCCTTTTAACAACTTTGGTTTGTGTTTCCTCTGTCATTCTTATTTGTAAGAATTTAAAGGATTACTCCACTTCCAAAATAAAAAAGTTCATGTTTTTCTTTCTTCAGTTGCAAAGAAATTACATTTTTTGAGGAAAAATTTCAGGATTTTTCTCTTAGTAGACATCAATGGTGCTCAATGGAGTGAAGGTTAAAAATGCTGTTTCAGTGCAACTTCAAGGGGCTCTAAACGATCCCAGCTGAGGAATAAGGGTCTTATCTAGCGTAACGATTGGTTATTTTCTAAAATAAATACAGTTTCTATACTTTTTAACCTCAAATGCTGGTCTTGTCTAGCTCTGCGATGCACATGTGCACTCCAGTTCAATACAGTTAGGGTATGTCAAAAAATGAAATAAATCATATCTCATTTTCTCCTCCAACATCAAAATGATCCTACATCTGCACATATTACACCAAATCTAGACTTTCAAAAATCTATCCAAACGTTGATGACAGATGTAACCGATGCAGAAGTGATAAAGCTGACCTTATTCATATGTTTTGGTCCTGCCAAAAGCTGAAAAACTACTGGACACTTGTATTTCTAACACTAAATGAAGCATTTAACTTGAATATAACAGCGTGTTTTGAAATGGCTTGACTCAATCTTTTGAGTCCCAGAACATGGAATACCTTTGACTAACAATATGAAAAATGTTTTTGCTTTTGCTTCACTATTAGCAAGAAGAATAATACTGTTGGAATGGAAATCAAAAGATCCACCAAAAAATGTGTATTTGTAATTTGGTATTATACTTAAAACTAGAAAAAATAAAATGTCAAAAAAGGATCCATTCAAAAATTGTATACAATTTGGAAACCTATGATTACATATTTCTAAATAATTAATAGGACTAAAGTTTTAAAAAAGGCCATCTGACTTTAATATAGTTGGTTATGTCATGCTTGCTTATATATCTACACACAGAAAAAACATTTGAGTGATTTATTATTCATTTTTATGTATTTTTTAATTTTTTTTGTTTTTTGTTCTGTTTTTTGTGAATACTTTTGTTAACAAAAAATGACTTTGATATATCTGTTTGATGATAAAGTATTAAAATGTATCCTGTTATTTTGTGTAGGTTGTGGAATGGGGTGGGGAAGGAATGCTTGGAAAATGTATAAAAATATAAAGTGCATATCCTACATCACTGCAGAAGCACCGACCCTGTGTTTACAAAGTGAACATACAAAGGTGGTCAAAACAAAACAAAAAAATAAATAAAATAGCGATGTAGGACAATTTTGAAGTTGGAGGAGAAAATGAAATGGGAGTTTTTAGACATACCTTAACTGTCTTGAACCAGAATGCAGAGTATAAATATATATATATATATATTTAAGAAAATGGTTTCACCAGATAAGACCCTTATTCCTCGACTGGGATTTTTAAGAGCACTTTGAAGCTGCATTGAACCTACTATTTAACCTTCAATCCATTAAGCACCATTGAAGTCCACTATTTGGAGAAAAATCCTGCAATGTTTCCTCCAAAAACGTCATTTCTGAAGAAAGACAGACATGAATATCTTGGATGACATGGGGGTGAGTAAATTATCAGAAAATCCTTTAACCCGTGAGTTGTCCAAATGAAGGACACATTTTGGTTTGCATTCTTTGTAAGTTTAAAATCTCTCGGGGATACAGAGGTACAAATCCATCTTCAAGGTTCATCTAAAACCTAATGTGCACCAGAACACTGTGAAGGAATAACATCAACTCTTTGGCGTGTGTGTCAGTCAATCAGTGCTTTAAAAACAACTCTTGAAGCTCTCTTCTATACAGTATGGAATACATTTTATAAAAAATAGATTTTTGCTTTTCAACAGCGCCCTGAGGGTTGTAATTGTCTGCTAGTATTGACACGATATCCACATTCGTTTCCAGGAAGCTCTCTTTCCGTCTCTTCAGACCCACTGGCAAGAGGCCTGTTCCATTGGGATCAGTGGAATTCCACTGCGAGTCTCTTCTGGCAAGCCACGCGGTCACCTCGAACATCAGCTAGATCACCATCGACGACGAACAAAAAAGTGTCAAGCCTCCGAAAAATCTGGAGAATATTCTTTTCTTCCACATATGGAAGGCTGGAGGGTCTGGGTCTTTGGAGAGAGCCATGGTGAAGGTAGCAGCTTATTGGATTTTCTGAACCCAATCCAAGCTCTCATTGGCTCTTCTGGACCCAGTCCCAGCTTTCATCGCTGTCCTTCCTGTTCTTTTCGGCCTCTATGATCTCTCTGTAATGCCTCCTGAAGAACCCCATCTGCAGAGCACAAAAATAATTGCTGAGTGTCGGCATACAGGGTGGGACAGCAGACAGATGTACAAAAATTACACACCATTTCCCAATCACGTTATCTTACTGTTGCAAAATACATTACCGTTCGAAAGTTTGGGGTAATAGAAGAAATGAATGCTTTTATTCAGCAAGGATGCATTCAACTCATCAAGAAGGACAGTAAAGACATTTTAGAATCTTATCAAATGTCTATTTTTAAGTAAATGCTGTTCTTTTGAACTTTCTAATATAAAACAGCACAACTGTTTTCAACACTGACGATCAAAAATGCTTCTTAAGCAGCAAATCAGTGTATTAAAATGACTTCTGAGGGATCATTTGACACTGAAGACTGGAGTAATGATGCTGAAAATAAATGACATTTTAAGGTTCACATAGAAAGCAATTATTTAAAAGTAGAATAATATTTAACAATTTGTACTTTACTGTTGATCAAATAAATGCACAGAGACTTCTTCCAAAAACATTAAACATGATACTGATCCTAAACTTCTGAATGGTAGTGGAAACTTTGACTGGCAGATCAGATAAACCCAACCTAATGCAAACCTGCTGTAAGACATATGGGCATTAAAATATCTGTTTAATCAAATTAAAATGAGTATATGAAAATACCATGCATTTTTGGGGCCTTGACCCAACACAAGTTAAGGTTTCATTATGAAATCTCTCTTGACTGATGATATTAGGATAGTAAAAGTAATGCTTTTTCATGTCACATAGATGTTCCAAAAATATTGATACATCCGCTAAATTTATATTACTAAAGATATTAGGTGTCATTTATAACTAGACTGGATGTCAACCTCTGAATACACTGAAATACAAATTAAATTTGAGCTACAGCAGAGATACAATGTTTAAATATTAAAGTGCGTTTGCCACAAAGTTATCATTATCGTTATTATATATATATATATATATATTTATAAACATACACTACCAGGCAAAAGTTTGGACACCCCCTCTCATTTAATGTTTTTCAAAGAAGTCTCTTATGCTCATCAAGGCTGTATTTATTTGATCAAAAATGCAGAAAAAAAAATGATTGCAAAATATTGCAAAATGTTATTACAATAGAAAATAATGGTTTTTATTTTAATATACTTTACAATATAATTTATTCCTGTGATGCAATGCTGATTTTTCATCAGCTGTTACTCCAGTCTCAAGTACCACGTGATCCTTCAGAAATCATTCTAATATGCTGATTTATTATTTGAATGATCAATGTTGGAAACCGTTGTGCTGCCAAATATTTTTTTTTGCAACCTGTGATTCTTTTTTCAGGATTCTTTGATGAATAACAAGTAAAAAAGAACAGCATTTTTTCAAAATATAAATCTTTTCTAACAATGTAAATCTGTGCTATCACTTTTTATTTATTTAACACATCCTTGGTGAATAAAAGTATTAATTTCTTTCAAAAAAAGGAAGAATAAAAATGTACTGAGCCTAAACTGACCCTTTGTACAGTAGTGTATATTGTTAGAAAACCTTTCTATTTTAAATAAATGCTGTTTTTTTAACCTTTTATTGATCAAACAATCCTGAAAAAAGTATCACAGGTTCAAAAAAAAAAAAAAAAAAGCAACGCAACTGTTTCCAGCACTGATAATAAATCAGCATATTAGAATGATTTTTGATGGATCATGTGACACTGAAGACTGGAGTAATGATTTTGGAAATTCAACTTTAATTACAGATATAAATTACATTTTAATGTATATTAATATAGAAAAACATTATAATTATAATATAAAACATATTTTTTTTCTGTATTTTTGATCAAGTGAAAACAGCCTTGATAAGCATAAGAAACTTCTTTAAAAAAACATTAAATGAGAGGATGTGTCCAAACTTTTGACTGGTAGTGTACAAATGTATTCACATATGACAAGTTCATTTGCAAAAACAATTTTTAAAAATCATATTTTTTTTCATTGTGCATTCCAATTAATCTCAATAAAACTGCAGGTGGGTTATTTTGATATAAAGTAAAAAATAACAACAAAAAATACAGCTAACACAATCAAAAACTTGTTTTACAATAAAAAAAAAGTTTTTGCTTCATATACTTATTTATAAATACACACTACCAGTCAAAAGATTTTTAATGGTTTTTTTAAAAGTTTTTCTGCTCACCAAGCTTGCATTTATTTGATCTAAAGTACAGCAAAAACAGTAAAATGTTGAAATATTTTTACTATTTAAAACTGTAATTGCTGTTCTTCTAAACTTTCTATTCCTGAAAAAAATCTAATCAGCTGTTTTCAACATCATAAATGTTTTTAAGCAGCAAATTAAAATATTAGAATGATTTCAAAGGATCATGTGACTGGAGTAATGATGCTAAAAATTCAGCTTTGAAATCACAGGAATAAATTACATTTTAAAGTATATTCAAATAGAAAACAGTTATTTAAAAATAGTAAAAACGTTTCAGAATTGTACTGTTTTTGCTGAACTTTGGATCAAATAATGCAGGCTTGGCGAGTAGAAGAGACTTCTTTAAAAAACAAAAACTGTTTCCCAGATAATAGAAGAAAGAGAATCACAGATTCGGAACGAAATAAGAGCGAGTAAATGATGTCATTTTTGGGTGAACTATTCTTCTGTGGGAGTCAGATAACTAGCGAGACGGGTGACACAGATAGCGCTACTGTAAAGAAGCGCGTCAGCGCAGGAAATAAGCTGTTCCTCTTCCTGTGACTCAACAGGTTTGTCTTTGTTTGAATGCGGTTTATTGATTCAGACCCCGGCTCTCTCCAGGCATTTCCTGACGCTGGAGTAGCTGGACATGTGCAGCTCTTGTTGAGGAGGTTTATTTTGGCAGATTTGGGGTTTGGGGGGGAAAGTATCCCTACACCAACATTCCAGGATTTGCTCTAGTATTCCCGCTGGAAAGTAATGGAGTGGAAAAGAAAAGAAGGACTTGTTTGAGAAGACTTGAAATCCGTTCGCCTCACTTGTATGCGTACGTGTAAATTATTGTCAGCGCTGTGTTTTGTTACTTTACGGTCGCTCGAAAACTCTCCATTGACCCCTCAGGCCAAGAAAAACAACAGTAGTGTGTGAATGAGGGACATGTGGCTCTCTACAAGTCTAGCTGAGGAAATATCTGTTAGTGCACTAATTATAATCCAAGGTTTTTCATGTGCATGTACTATTAAGATCTGTCTACTTCAAACAAATCTGTGCCTTTCTTGGCAGAGGATATTAAAAGCAGCCTGATGCTAATTTAACTGTAACGGGACGCTGCACATGAGCAGGTGTTTCTGCTCTTTCAAGACACCATGACCTGATGGGTCACATTCTCCGCTCACATTGACTTTTCAAGAGCTGCACTGCTGTCCAACAGGAACATCTCAGGCATGTGGTTTGCACTGGCTTTCGTGTGAAAAGACAACGTGAACATGACAAGCAAACAACCTCATCTGGAAGTCTGTGTGTTTTGGACCAATGAGGATGGGTTTCAAAGTAGAGTGTCTGATGTGTGCTTGCGTGGTTCAGCATTTTCTGTTGGTTCTGGAATAATGTTTCTTTCAAGCAATCATCCTTAAAAATGACTCTAATCCTATAATCAGTGTGAAATGACAGGTTGATCATGTTGTTTAAGCTCATGATCTCAATCTTCAAGGCATTAGGAATGATCTGAAACGTCTGTGGTGGATATTATAAAGCTTTTTAGCTAAGATTATGAATAGGATAGCAGTTAAGAGTGTGCTAACAGTAGCAGATTACACATTTACCAGCTTTAGTCAAAAGCTGAAGTGAGTAATTGGTAGTAAAAATCATTACCACAATACTTATTTTTTCATATCATATGACGTTAACGCTTAAACATTATTTAATAAGTCATTAATGAGGAAGGAACTGTTTTCCACACAAGAATTAATGGAAAGACCTGTTTGTTTACAACTAAACTCCACAGAGCAGCTACATTTTAATTTAATGTTTATTTTCCCTCAATTCTGTTTTTAATTTTTTAATTTTTCTGGATTCTGTAATTTATGATATAAAACAAATTTATCATAACACGTTTCTAAATGTTTTTAAAAAAAATAATAATACAACCGTGTCAACCATTTTGTTCAATTATTTTTGTTTTTTGTGCAGTTGAAGTATTATAACATTTATATTTTATATATTTTTTATATATTATATAAAATATTATACATTTTATATAATAATAATATAATATACACACATACAGACACACATACACTGATATAATATTTACATTTTATATATAATTGTGCATACACATAGATGTACCATGTAGTAAAATGTTTCTGTCATAATTTCTATCATAAATTGTAAAAATTACTTTAAAATTCAGTATTGATATTGTGAATTTTTTTAAATATCCACAATAATAATTACTTCTCAATAATGACAAAATGCAATGTTTTCATAATAATACAGATTTAAATATTATGATATTTTATCATATTGTATTTTTTTAAAAGGAACAATAATATTGCTAATAATAATAATACTAATAATAACACAATGCAGTTTTAGTAATAATCAAATAATACTACTTTGAAGGTAAAGTTTATTTTATAATAAATAGGAAAAATGCTCAAAATTCATTATTGATTTTGTGGATCTTTTAAAAATATCTAATAATAATAATTACTTAAAATAATAATGAAAACACCTGTATATGAAGAGTTCAGATACAAAAGCCTCTAAATCCATCTGACATCTTTAAAAAATGCATTTTTATCAGGCTCCAATGTATAGGTATAGGTTTCTATGTAAATAGTGGTACTTCTGATTGGGCTGAGGCCGGGATTATATGTGTCCAGAGCATTCATCTCATTTTTGACCGAGATGGCTTTTGACCAAGATGGCTTTTAGTTGGTTTTGCAACTAAAAGCAACCCCCCCCCATTTTGGGCTTTTAGGACAAACTCAACGAGGGAAACTCCGTGGCAGGTTTCGATTTAAAAGTATGCGCGTTTCCTACCTTATTTGTAAATGAAATTCATCTCCAATCCTTTTTCTATCCTTTCAGGTTTATCCATATTTTTTCATTCATCCATATTATTAATTCCCAGTGAACAGAAGTTAAAACTCCCACCCAGGTGATACAATGACCATGCAAAATGCCAAAAATAATAATATCTTTAAAATATTGCCAAGTAACATTACAAACAACAATAAAATCAGAGAAGAAATCAGATTTTATTTTTTCCCTGATGTTTGTTATTATTTCACAAATTTTATATACATTTTTAGATACTTTTCATTTTCATTTACCACTTAGGCATGTTGACAATAACGTATATCTTCAACACTGATTATGATATGTTTTAAGTGGAGTTTTAAAATTAGCTTTGCTTAAGAAAGCATGAAAATATACAGTTACGATGCTTTTTTTCATTTGATTTAGTTGAGTTAGTTTTGTATCTAATACAATGTGATTTTCGGCAATCGAGATCTGGCAGCGACAGCGCATTTTTCTGCTTGGGCGACCTGCAAACTCATTCTCTCAGAAGGCCTGGGTATGTGGAGCATTAGCTGCTTATATGGACAGAACGCCACTGATATTTATTTATATATATATATGAAGGGTGGTGACATTTCTAAACGTGTTATAATGGTCCTTCTAAATCTAATCCCAACCTACTCCTAGTCTTATAAGAATGTTGTCCAAGCCCCTAAATCCAGCTCCAACCCGGACGCTGCTCCAGAACCAACAAGGATGTTGAGCGATAAACATGTGTCTGACTGTCCGAAACCGTACCTTCCAGAGCAGCACCGCCAGCAGCAGGAAGATGAGGATTCCCACGAGGAGGCTAATGGCGATGATCCATCCCACCACGTAACCCCTGGGCTCCTGACTGTGAAGGGCCTCAAACACCAGCTGCAGGACAACACAAAGAGAGTGAACATACACACACACGCCAGACGGGACAGAGCCCGCCGTAACCTCACCGACTTAAATAAACACATTAGAAATCGTCATTTCTCAGCGGGACCGAAGATCAGACTGTACAGACTGTATGAATCATCGTGTCGTTTCCTGAACTTTATAATGTCTGTGCTGAGTCTACAGTATATTGGGCGTTGACTCAATCAAAAGGAAATGAGATTTCATTCTTCGAGTCAACAAATCAATCAAACACATCTGCAAAGGTTTTCATTCATTCAGATCATCACAGAATGCCAGAAAGAGTTCATTTGTTTACTAGTGGAAGTCATTATTTTAAGTCTGGTTTAAATGAATGACTATTTTTGGATGAGCTTTCCCTCTAGATAACATACAAACACGTAGTTTTATGCACAATATGTGTTATATGGTATACATGCTTGCTGACCCTTAAATGTGGAAGAATTTCACCTCTGAAAGCATAATGTACTGCCACAAAAACAGCGAACAGTTCCCCTCAATGCATCTGGATGTAAATGTTGCATGAAAAGCTAGCAGAAAATCCCAGTCTGGAGCGAGATGCCGGCCTAGATAAATCTCGCTTCGGCTTCTGGCCACAATTTCACTCCTTCAATGTGAGGGTTGATGTAAAAAAAAAAAAAAAAAAAAAAAAAAACACATTTGGGATTTGAGGCAAATGGGAGATAATATCTGAGTTGTTACTTTGAAAAAGTAATGAAATAAAAATAAGACTTCTGATAAAGTTTAGAAGAGATATACACAACCTGAAACTCTGCTCAGTTGCCAAAATACCAGTGTTATTTTAGTATTATTTATTTATTAAATATTTACTTATTTAATTTTTAATATATATATATATATATATATATATATATATATATATATATATATATATATATTAATTTTTTAGTATTTTTGCTCATTCATTCATTTTTATTTATTTACTTTTGGATTCTGTAATTTATGATTTAAAATAAATTCAAAAATCTTTCTTCCTAAATTTTTCAAAAAAATGTTACATTTACAAATATAATAAACTCAAAATACAAACCACTGTATTATTATTTTTGATCATTTTCGCAACCGAACTACTATTTATTTTATAGTAAAATGTACTTTTAAAAGTAATAATAATATTGTTAATAATAATATGACAATGTAATGTTTCAATCATAATCATAATAACAATAATTATTACTACTGCTTTATTGATAGTGTAACTTGAAGAAATTATGACAAATTTTTTTTTGCCAAAATACTTTACTATTTTTATTATTTATGTTATGTTAGTATTATTTACTTACTATACTACTTAAATATTTAAGTTTATTTTTGTCAATTTCATTAGTATTTTGGAATACTTTTACATTTTTGTTTAACTATATTTTATTTGTTTTAGGTTTTAATTTTATTATTTTATTATTAAACAATTTTATTTCAGTTAGACAACATTTACTTTATTTTTATTTCAGTTTTATTTCAATTAACAAAATTGACTTTTAAAAGTTTTAGTTTGAGTTAAATAATAATGCAATAAAAACAATGCAATATACTAACTTCAGCAATGAAAACTCAAAAATCGCAATGTGAATTAAAATATTTTTCGGCAAATTAATATAAAAGGATCTGAATTCTATACTCTTATTTTATGACACTTACTAATCTAATTTATTATTAATAATATATATATATATTCTTGTCTTTTAGGGGGATCCGAGTGAAGACAATAGTTAATTTTATTAAACTTTAATTTATTTTCATTGGTTTTAGTTTTAGCAATTTTAGTATTTAAGCCAACTATTTCATTTCAGTTTGTTGCCAAGGCAAATTTTCTTTTAAGTTTGATGTTTAATTGAAATTCAAGATTGCTGCCCCGATGATGTCATAATATGCAAATTAGACGAGTATATTTACACCCCACATAAACTTTCAGTCATGCACAACATTTTTCTAATTTACAGTGGATCTCTATCTTTAAGTCATTTCAAGCCACAAGCTTTTGAAATCTTGATGTTAAAATTCAGCATTTTTCCCAAAAAATCCCTGGCGCCTAAAGGGTTAATTTTATTAAACTTTAATTTATTTTTATTGGTTTTAGTTTTAGCAATTTTAGTATTTAAGCCAACTTTTTCATTTCAGTTTGTTGCCAAGGGAAATTTTTCTTTTAAGTTTGATGTTTAATTGATTTAGTTTTAGTTCAAAAATAAAAACAATGCAAGATCATTAGCAATGAAAACTATGAACGAGCAATACTATCTTCCTCTGCACGCTGTGTTTGGGATAAACATTACTATATGATCACTTATTTCTATTCACGCCTAACTATGGAAACTGAAGTGTAAGATATAAATATTGCACTAAATATATCTCAAGCATTTCTTGAGTTCAGCTAATGATACAGCAGCATATAACGGTTTAGCATTCACAGTCGGTCTGTCATTTACAATTAGTTCAGGGGACTGTGAACATGAAGGAAACGATAGAGTTGAAACACGCTACAAGACTGTGTGGTAGTAATGCTTAAACATGGGCAATGCTATTTGTAAATGAGCGCTGCACGTCCACCGTTTGCCCCAGGGAGCGTGGTGTGTGACTTAATAACGGATTGCTTTGGGACCAATGCATTTCCTAAGTGCTGAGGGCAGAAGGGGGCGCAGACACTTTGAACAGCCCTATTAGGAATTGGCCACTACACTACACTACACTACAAATGGGGGCTGAAACTGGGTCAGAAACCCAATCAGCTGAGAGCAGGGCTGAACGAGATGCCGTGGCACCAGACGCAGTCCCATATTCCTTCAATCAATCGACACGCCGAGGTCTGCAGAATTAGGGGCGACTGTTCGCCAGCTGTAGAGTAAAAAAAGCCCCCTACTCCCATATGAACAGCAAACTGGAGCCGGATCTCAGCAGGGACTAAGAGTTGATGAGCTCATGCGAACAGACAATTTCATTTTCTTCCGTGCATCGGGGTCTTGATCGCTTTCAAAGACAATAATCTATTCACTTTCAATCTTACGATGAAAACCACCAGCATGTCAGATGAAGTCTCTGAAGCTCAGAGTCTAGTTTACAGTAATGTGCAAATATGCTTGATTGTTGGATTGGATTATTCATCCGTTTGATCACTTACAGAAATCTCCTCTGGAAGTCCGGTTGAGACCTCCACGGCCCTGTCGTCCAGCTGGACGTGACCTCGTGTCACAAACTGAATCACAGAGGAGCTGTCCTGCAAACCACACACAAAGACAGACTGGGGTTACTACAGTTAAATCTGAAATTAAAATTAAAACAATAAAAAAAAACCCTTTAAATTTTCCTTACTTGAAATAAAAAAGCATTAAATGAAATAAAATATGTGACTACAAAACCAGTCATAAGGGTAATTTTTAACATCATACATACATTTATACATAATCTGAAAGCCGACTAAATAAGCTTTCCATTGATGTATGCTTTGTTAGGATGGGACAATATTTGAACTATTTGAAAATCTGGAATCTGAGAGTGCAAAAAATAAAAAATATTGATAAAGCTGTCAAAATGAAGTTCTTAGCAAAGAATATTACTAATCAAAAATTAAGTTTTGACACATTTACGGTAGAAAATATACAAAATATCTTAATGGAACATGATCTTTACTTAATATCCTAATGATTTTTGGCATAAAAGAAAAATTTTTTTTTGGCTATTGCTACAAATACCCCAGCGACTTAAGACTGGTTTTGTGGTTTTGAAATTATTACTTAAATCATAAGAGAAAAAGTCAAAATAATTACTTTAAAAGCCGAAATTATGACTTAAGTCATGATTACAAGATAAAAAGTCGAAATTATGAAAGTTGAAATTTTGACTTATAAAGTCAAAATTATGAGATAAAAAGTAAAAATTATGACTTAAAAAAAAAATTATGACAAATCATAATTAAGAGAAAAAGTCAAAATAATTACTTTAAAAGCCGAAATTATGACTTTAAAAGCTGAAATTATGACTTCAGTCATAATTACAAGATAAAAGTCGAAATTATGAAAGTTGAAATTGTGACTCAAGTCATAATTACAATATAAAAAGTTGAAATTATGAAAGACAAAATTTTTATTTAAAAAAGTCATAAGTTTGACTTTTTATTTCATAATTTTAACTTAAGTCATAATAATGAGATGAAAAATTATGACTTTTAAAAATGTTGATACTTGAGTATTATGACTTGTGTCATAATTTTGACTTTTTATCTTATAATTATGACTCTTAAAGTCATAATTTCGATTTAGCAAATCATAATTTAGATTTTTTTTTTATCTTGTAATTAGGACTTAGTTTTGACTTTATAAATCATAATTTCTACTTTGTATCTCTTAATTACGATTTTTAAAGTTATAATTTTTGACATTTATCCCATAGTTATCACTTTTTGACCTTTTATCTGATTTAAGGCATGATTTTTTCTTATGTTTTTCTTAAGTTGTTGAAGTTTCAATTTCAGTTGCACAATTTATTTAGGTTCATCATCTAATATTTATATAATTTATTATAGCTTTATATCCAATCTTGTAAAATAATGTTTAATAGCTTTAACTAAAAATAAGAACACTAAATGTAAATTGGACATGGCTCATGCATTTCTGTTACTACTGTGTGGCATTTTATGAAAAAAAATATTTACAATAAAAGGATGTAAATTGAAGTATGACTGATCTGTCACACTAAATGACATGTGCATAATAAATTATTTATAATATCATATACTGCTGTTCATGTAGTTCATCAACTGCTTTTTGTCAGTAGCTTGCTATGTAGCTAGTTACTTTTGAGCTAACTAAAGGTTATTGGTTTACATTTACTGTAATTAAACAGCTGATAATTTAGTTAGCAAATTAGTTTTAGCTATAACTAAGGCTAGCCTGACGGTACTGTAACTGGTTTAGTAGCTTTGAAGACTTGCATTGACATTACAATAACTTGACTTAATTATGGCCATAACTCACCCTCTGTAGTATTTCAGTGTTCAGTAGCATTTGCACATCTATACTCGTGGCTTCTTCTTTAGCCTGAGAGCTCAGACTGCAGGAAATAGTTAGACACGCTCTGCCAGGCCGATCACAGTCCTGTTGACACAGGATGCATCAAAGATTCACCCGTTCAGCAAAAAAACTCGTGTGAAATGAGGATGAGTGTTTTATGGGGCATTAAATGCTGTGATCCACTGCACTAATGTACATGCATTGACAAAAATGCCTGACAAACAACATTAAATATGCAACTATGGCTTATTTCCAAGAGCTAAATGCATTTAAATGGCATTTTCACACGTTTTCCTCTGAACTATGAACAATAAGTGCTTTGTCATACCAGAACTTTTCTGCCTGATTTGGTGAAGAAAGCAAAAATGGTGTGGAAGATGCTCTCCTTGTCCTGTGGGATTGTGCAGGGTTTGGGGTTCTTGTGCCATGTGCAGTTCCCTCGACTTTCTGATACCTGCAGTCAAACACAAAGCACGAAAATCAGCAAATCTCACAGCGGAAGTTTGCATCATTGATTTTACTTTCCTGTTTAATACTATCGAGTGTATAAAGTGCTATAAAAAGCTGCTATTTTTAGTGAATTTACATGACTCATAAATATTGGCTTTAAATTGGCTTACTCTTAGACTTTTTAAAAAACGTTTTTGATTTTCAAGAACTTCAATCAGAGATCTCACTTTTCAAACAATGTCTCATCTTTCTAATTCCAAAAGAGATAAATCGATAAATACAAATATACTAATAAAAAAATGGCAAAAATAAAGTGAACCACGTGCAAAGTATCACTACTAAAGTATTACCAAGTATACTACACTTTTAATATAATAAAACCACTGTTAGAATTCCTAAGGGATTTGTATTTGTTTATATTTTCTTCTCTTTTTTCTTTGTTTTGTTTTTATTATTGCCTTAATGGTTTGATGTATTCTACTATTTAAGGAAAAAGAAATCAATTTTTCAAAATCACTCTGAAATCCTGATCTAACGCTACGTTCCAGGCATGTTTTTGAACCCATAAGACACGACTTCAAACCACGACTCACGACTTTGTAGAGTTCCAGGCAAGTCAGGCTAAACTGCCTGAGCACAAGGAATAGTGGTAGCTAGATGTAAAAAAAACCCAACATGGCGGACCGTACGGGGCTTATGCTCATTTACAATTATTTCTATTGCCAAAGGTGCTTACTACTTGCTTATTTGAGGGAAACCGAGAAGGAAAAACAGCGCATAAGGCAAGAGAATCTGTTATACCTTTTATTTTATGTTATTTGCATATTTGGAAATGCATTCGTGGGCGGAACTAGGAGTACATCAATCTAGTATGAGTTCACGGGTGGGAAGTCACGGGGTTTAACTACTGTCCCAGTGCACTTTCACGGGTAGAGGGTTGAAAAAATACGAGTAACGGGTTGCCTGCAACACGGCATAAAATAAATGATCGGGCATACACACTCCAAAGTCACAATCTGACTGATCAAACGATTTGTGATCCGCCCTCCAAAGTTCCGATCTAAAGCAAAAGTTTCGCAAACCTGCTCTGAAGTTCCGATCTTAATCAAAGGTTTGCGATTTACACTGAAGTCCATCTGAATAATGATTCTCGAACCATCATTTCAAATCAGGACTCGGAGCGCGGATCGCAAATCATTTGATTTAGATCAGAACTTTGCACATTGCAAATCATTTGATTTGAATCATTCAATTCGCAAAATTATTTATGAACCTCTTCTGATCTAAATCAAATGATTTGCGATACGCACTCCGAAGTTCCGTTCCAAGTCAAATGATTTGTGAACCCGCTCTAAAGTTCTGATCTAAATCAAATCATTTGTGACGCAGTGGTTTAACTGATTCTGAGTTTTAAAAATCTCAGTTTCACCTAACATTTAAAATCATTACAAGCAATGCTGAAAGTCAAAAATAAATGGCTCTTTTAATTTGAACAGTTTTTTTTTTTTTTTGCTAGTGAATCGTCTTCACATAGGTATACTGAATTGGTCATGGTGCCTACACTCTAAAAGTAAAGGTTCCAAAAGGGTGTTTTTGCAGTGATGCCATTGAAGAACCATTTTTGGTTCCCCAAAGAACCTTTCAGTGAACAGTGTTGAAAAGAACCATTTTAAAGGACATTTTAAAAATCTAAAGAACCTTTTTCAACTATAGATAACCTTTTCTACATTTGAAAGGTTCCATGGATGATCAAGGTTCTTCATAGAACCAGTGATGCCAAAAAAGAACCTTTAGTTATTCAAATCTACCACCAAGTTCATAATCAATACTTTTGACTCAATATGATTTAATGACTTTAGTGTAAAAATGTTTCAATAAAAACATTGAGTACATCAGTTTAAGTATTCAGGGAGCTGGATGACTGAAAGGTGATGTGCTGAGACACAGACATTATCATTTATCCAGTGATCTCAGACCTGCTAAGCAATTCAGATAACGAAAGGAAGTTCTTTCCCAGCGGGAGTTGGGAAGCCTTTCTCTGACAGCATGTCCCATCTGGAGTGATTTAATGTCCGCTGCCCCTTCCTCCCCTCTGCCCCCGGGGAACACTTCACCTCTTCCTTTAACCAGCATCCTTTCCAGTCAGACCTCCATTGAGGAAAGCATCCAAAGACCTCACATTGTCTTCTCTCAAGTCAAAGGAAGGATCTCTGTCTGTTTCACGCAGATTTTTACGAGCCCACTTGTGTGAGACAACAGAGTGTCATTCTTACTGTACTGTTTTAAAATACTGCCAGTTGCTTCCCTTGACAGTGTTTTAAGAAATACGAAACCCAGGCTTAATGGAAAAACACTTCTGCAAAATATTACTTTATTCTCATTCTATGACACTTTCATGCGAAATGTCTGGGGAGTGGCACTAAAATTGCTTTCAATTTTCCTGGAAGCATAAATGTGAATCTGGCAACATTTTATTATGTTGGTTGTTGCACATATGGTGGCAGTTTGGAAACTAAATATCTGGTGAGTGGCACTAAAAGCTACACTAAAAGCTATCCTAAACCTAACCAATAGCATTAACAAAAAGCAACATGCCATTTTAGATTGCTTTTACAAGTCTTTGAGCTCATTTATCGCAAGTGCAATGCTGTACCAGGTGTGCTACTGAGCAAGTTTATAATGTCAGAAAAGCCATACATAAGGCTGGTTATGTCATGCAAATGTCAGAATGTATTTGTTTACAAATCACGAACTCTGGTAAACGTGTTTTGAGGTGGTAAAAGTATTGTGCAAGTATTTATTTATTGAAAATCTGTACATGTCCAACTTATTTTTGCCATAAAAGAGTGGGTGGATATTTGTACATTTTATGGGTCTAGCTTCTGGTCTTAGAAGCATCCAGCTACTTTTAGCTGTACAAAACAGCTCGTTTTGCTGCTTGATATTGCAAATTGGTGTGTCTTATCATATTGTTTTAATATCTTAATTATGAACACATTTGTTTGTCGTGCAAACAGTTTTAGTTTACTGCATGTTGTTATTCAGTTTTTACAGACAGTAGAGACAGTTTATAAACTGCAAGAGAGCTTTTATTCCGAAGCTATAGTGAAAACAGGCTTACAAAAAACACATCTCAGTGAAATGTTGTAATCATCTGCCACGAAAATAAAGCATAACTGGTGGCTATCGCATTCCCAAACACACACTAAACTTACCGCACATGCAATAAACAAGATCCGTCCCGAGGTTCGGAAAACACAGGATCACAAGCTGATTGCCTGTACAAAGTATGTGCTTCGCTTTGAAACGCGCTTTCGGTTTTGGTTTGTAAGACAGATACTGTGTCAAAGCATAATGGCCCAAAACACAACTTTAATGTCCTTTTATGTTAGAATAAGAAGTTTAAATATATTTTAAAAACTATACTTATTGCAAGGAAGACCTATCGTTTTTGCTGTCGGAATATCACAATATTGATAATATCGTTACATTATGACAAAATTAGTGTGTCATTATATTCAGAAACACATCTGTTTAAAGACAATCTTGCTGAGCATGTTAAGTAAAGTCAATTTATTTATAACTGGCAACCAGCATAATAACAGACCAGAATTAGATTTAATTTGAAAGTAGTTTGATTGCCTCATTGAGTACAAACTTAGGCTTGTTACCGCCACAGTAATGCAAGAACTGTTCACTTTTGCATTTGAGTACTTGTTTGTATTAATAAAATAGGTCCTTTGTTGGTTTTAAGGGTCAAGTTAACCCAAATTATAAAAACATGCTACTTATTTTGCTCTAAGCCACAAGAAACGGTCTCTGTTTTTTACCTGACCCTTTGCTGTTTTTCAAAGTGTTGATTTTTGGCAAACTGCATGGAAATCAATGGGCACAACATTTGTACAGCCTTTCCAAAACACGTTTATGTGTTAATGTGTTGCATGCACATTCATGACCCCAAGTGAGAAAATGTCACCAAATGCATAGTTTAACGAGTGTTTCAAGCTGTTTAACTGTGGGTCAAATTGACCTGAACACAAAACGAGGCTTAAAGTATGTTTGGAAGCTAGCTAGCTAGGTTTTTAACAAAGCTGATGTCATGTAACCCTCTCTAATTTAGGACATCTCATCAGCAACGAGGGACCAGCCCAAGGTGTTTATGTAAAAATGCCCCATATGATTTCAGTCATGTGAGGAGAGGAATTCCTCCACGTGTGCATTTTTAATTAGGCTGTGTGTTTATGCTGTCCATGTGGGCGCCTGGGAACGTCCGCTCCTCGTTGAGTCGAGTTACCCGGCGTTGCCACTGTGCTACAGGTTAGTCAGGGTGAACAGAAGCTTTTCCCCAAGTGTCCCATTCCACCCTTTCGTGCAAACCATTTAATCTTCTCATAAGTGACTCCATATGGGCGAACAGGGTGGGATACAAACCTCCCCCGTCTTCCCGTTCACAGTAAACAGGTTGATCCCTGACCTGATCTAGCAATATGCAAAGGTTAAATCAACATAGTATGTGGTGCTGCTCTTGAATTTCTACTCGCTTATTGTAAGGCACTCTCTGCTGCAGCTCTGTAAACCACATTTCTCAACTCTGAATTAACTATAAGCCTCTGCCCTCACTTTTATTGATAGAATATGGATAAAACCTAGCTTTGTATATTACTTTAAGTTCTTTAAATAATGTAACCTTATACTTAACACCTTAAGTAGAAACAATGTTTTAAAGGTAACATAAGTAAGGCAATGGACAATGACAATGGACCACTGAATTATTGAAAACTTAATGCATGCAATATAGGCTCTAATAATCAGAAATAATCCAGCGTCAATTATTCAACTTATGCCAAGATATTTTCAATGTTGTCACTAAAACTGGTTGGAAATAATGTAGCAAAATTATATAAGTAAAGAATAATTGATGACAGGGCTGAGAAAATATTGGAAAACAATGCATCCTAAGGTGGAAGTGCAGCTACATTTTGTGTCGACGAAATATGTGTTAATTTTTATTCATTCATGCGGCTCGATTCACAATAAATGCCACATTAATGAAACTATGCACATGCTGTGAGTTTGAGTCAGTTATAATGTGCATTTGGCAACACAACATGCACTAACGGTGTAATGAAATACGGTAATAAACCTCCTGTTGTCAACAAAACAGAAGTTGCAGTTTTCTGCCAAAATAAAAGCTTGATGGTTTTTATGTTTGAAAATGATGAAATCAAGACAGTCACAAATATTAGTATTGCAATTTTAGAGTTGTAACCTACTGTAAATTTTTTTTTACTTCTTCTTAATTTTGTAGTCATATTGCTATATAATCAGAATTTTTGGCCAAATTGCACAACGTTACTAATAAGAACATCAAACCTGGAGCTTAAAAAAATTAAATAAATATTAAAAAATAATAATAACATTTAAATAAATAAATTCACAGTTTAAATCGCAATCAACATTTTTAGAGAAGGTAGATTTTGCAGGATTTTTTCTTTTATTTCTTATTTAAATTATTCATTTTATAGTCACATTCCAAAATATAACAGAATTTTCAGCCAAATTGCTATTAAAGGCTATTAATAATACACAGCAAACCTGAAGCTTTAAAAAATTAAATAAATATCAAATAATAATAACATTTAAATAAATAAATAAATTCACAGTTTAGATCAAAATCACAATTTTTATCCGAGAAATTAGCTTTTGCATGATTTTCTCTTTTAATTATTATTATTATTATTAATTTTACAGTCCAATTGCTATATAATCACAGAATTTTTGGCAAAATCACACAATGCTACTAATAAAAACAGCAAACCTGAGGCTTCAAAAATATTAAGTAATAATAATAAAATATAAATAAATAAATAAATACATTCACATCTCACATACAATTTTTATCATAGAAATTAGATTTCACATGACTTTTTCTTTTTATTTCTTATTTTAAATATTATTATTATTATTATTATTATTATAATAAATGTTATAGTTATATTGCTGTATAATCACATGTTTGGCCAAACTGCACAATGCTACTAATAAGAACAGCAAAAACCTGGAGTATTTAAAAAAAAAAAATATATTAAATATTATTAATAAAATCATAATAAATAAATCAATCAATAAATACATTCACATTTCATTAATTTTTTAGATATTAAGATTTTATAAGTAAGTATCTAGCTAGTTTATAAAGAACATGGTGAAGTGATATGGAAATTATTCAAACGCTCTAAGATTTTGTCAACCAATCAAAAAGCAACAATGCTGTTGTGTAACACAATAATACCTAGCTTGAACAAGTCAGAGAAACAACTTGCAGCACAAACAAGTGTGATGAGAATGGACAACTGTATAACTGATGTGAGGAAAAACTTGAGAATGAAGTTTAGCTGAAAAAACAAGGGCATGAGTGGCAGGAACTCACTTGTGTGTCAATGATATGGAACATATCTGCTCCGTTACCAGCCAGGCGGTTGGGTATCCTGATGTCCACTGTGGAGCCTGGAAGTCTGCTGGGCCCATTGTTTATCACCTACACAAACAACACACAGGAAATGGATCAACGCTGGGATTTACGCTCAACACAACAACAACAGCTAGAGCAAACAGTACATTTTATATACATTTAAGGCTCTGGATTGGTCAAATATGATATTTTAAAGTCATATTTTTGCATAATGACAATAAATGGATTTGGCAACATTTCACTACCTTAGAATTATAATAATTAAGAATTAAAATAACAAAATATAGCATTATAATATGGATCATTTCTGGGATTCGGTAAGATTTCAGTCCCCCCATAGTTTATAAAGTGGTGGTTCACCAAAATTATTCAAAGCTTTTCACAATACTTTGGTATACCCATTATAAGTAATTAAATTAATGATTGCATTTTAATATTTTTTAGCATAAAATAACATCTTATATTTATCTTAAACCTGAGGCCCTGAGGCACTTCACTTAGAAAATAAATAACAAAATGTGCACAGTGTCTGTGATTTTTGCCAACAATACAAGCATTTTTTTGTGTTCCCTTCTTGTGAAGAATATTTTTATTTTATTTTAAAGTTATGTCCCTCAGTCTTTTTGATGTAATATATGCACTTAAACTTTAACAAGCATCCTACATCAGAAATTGCACAAACATTTACAGCAGAAAGACAGTATTAGGTATGCAGATATGTTGACGCAGAATTAAGAGGACAATATGAGAGAGAAACAAAATCAAAAATTAAAATGGAAGGCAATCTATCTCTCCAAATGTGATAAAGACTTAAACCCGTCACACCTTATCACATTAATATTTTTGGAAAAATATAAGGAAGACAATTAAAAATGAAAACATTTCCTGCTAATTACTATCTGACAAGTTACAGGAGAACTTCACTTCTAGAACAAAAATGTACAAATAATTTAAGAAAAACATAAGGATTTCACTCCATATAATGGACTTCTAAGGTGCCCCCGAGTTTGAACTTCCAAAATGCAGTTTAAATGCTCTAAACGATCCCAGCCGAAGAAGAAGGGTCTTATCTAGCGAAACGATTGATTATTTTCTAAAATAATTGACAATTTATATACTGTTTTATCTTAAATGCTTGTCTTGTCTATCTCTGCGTCAACTCTGTGTATTCTATTTCAATACAGTATACCACCATGTTTCACTGTGGGAACGGTGTTCTTGGGGTTGAATGCCTCTCTCTTCTTTCTCCAAAAATAGGCAACATCTCTATGGCCAAAAAGCTCTAGTTTTGTCTCATCTGACCAAAGGACACGTTTCCAGTATTCATCACGTTCCCCCAGGTTGTCCTTAGCAAACTTCTTTCTAGCTTGGAGGTGTCTCTTCTTCAGAAGTGGAGTCTTTCTTGGTCGGCAACCTCGCAGTTCATTCCTGTGCAGGGCTCTAGTGACTGTCTTCGTTGAGACATCAATTCCAGACTTGGCTAGGTCATTCACTAGTGTCTTGGCAGTTGTTCTTGGGTCTTTAGAAACGTCTCTCACTAGCTTTCTTTTCAAAGTTTTTGAAATCTTTGGCTTCCTGCCTCTGCCCGTCTTGTTCTCCACTGTGTTGGTCTCTTTAAACTTCTTGATAATGCATCTCACTGCAGTTCTTGACACTTGAAAACGCTTTGATAAACGTGTGTATCCTTCTCCATCTTTATGAACATTAACAATTCTTTCAAACTTATTTCTTTTGTCTTTGCCATGATGACAGTGCATATTATTTTACTAGTTGTTTCACAAGATACTAATCCTCAGCTTAAAGAGCAATTTAAAGGCTTAACTAGGTTAATTAGGTTAATCAGGCAAATTAGGTTAATTTGGCAAGTCATTGGACAACAGTGGTTTGTTTTATAGCTAATCAAACTAATAATTTCTTAAAGATTTTCTTTAAGAAATCAGACTTTCTCTAGAAGAAAAAAATATAGGAAATAATGTGAAAACATTCACAGGGGGGCTAATAATTTTGTCTGTAGGACAACTTTGAAGTTGGTGAAGAAAATGAGATGGGAGTTTTTCGACATACCCTAACTATCTTACACCGGAATACACAGAGTACACGCAGAGCTAGACAAGATGAGCATTGAAGGTTACGACGTATACACATTTAATTTCTTTTTTAGAAAATAACGAATCATTTCACTAGATTAGACCCTTCTTCCTCGGCTGGGATCATTTAGAGCCCTTTGAAGCTGCATTTAAACTGCATTTTGGAAGTTCAAACTCATGGGGATCATAGAAGTCCACTATATGGAGAGAAATCCGGAAATGTTTTCCTCAAAAAATAGTTTCTTTACGACTAAAGAAAGAAAGACATGAACATCTTGGATAAGGAGGTGAGTAAATTATCTGTAAAAAAATTTCTAGAAGTGAACAACTACGTTAAAAACTAAAACAATAAAACTGTGGTTTTAGTTTAAACTTTTAGACAGTTAGACACACAAACTGTGTTTTTTTTAGCTTCAGTCCTGTAGAAATATAAAAAAATATGATAAATGTTACATTTGTTATCATTAAATTGTTATTAGAGACATATGAGTAGTAGGTAGATTTGTTTTATAACAAATTCTATGTAAAATCCTTTTTAAACCAATCCCATTTTGTCCGTTACGGGGTTAAAAAAAAATTAAAAATAATATATTCATATTTATCTCTTTTATTTTCAAGATGACATACCATCATATTAGACACTGCTATTTAAGTACACTTATCATCCTGTCAATATTTATTTTGTGATAATAACCGGCTGACTACATTATCATTCACTTATCATAGATTCTGCAATAAAATGTACTGAAATCCTCACATTTGAACTGCATATGCACATATTTCAGTATGGGATACCTGAAAGGTGAAGTTGAGCGGCTGAAAGCTGCACTCCATGTCATCCAGCTGAAGGAAGCGTGATCGGTCCACTGAGTTTCCATACACAAAAGATGTAGGCGTGACCACGCTGTAAAAACATACACACAGTTACTATAGTAATCCTTAATTGTGCTATACTGTTATGTCTCTCACTTAACGCGATTCATTTGGTGGCATCTTTGATGTATAATATAGTGTACATGTGTTTCTGTCAGCTTTTATAGCTCAGACTCATGGAAATCAGTCCACGCCAGAAGAGTGTTGCATAGGTTTGTCTAAATACAATCTTTATATTCATATACTGGTTAACCTTCTAATACATATGAACTCGTTAAATGACATAAAACAGACTTTGATCTGATTTTGCGTCTAACCCCTGGAGATCATGTTTATGTATTAAAGTGTAGTCTCTGGCGCGCTCATCTAAAACATTACAGGCAGGACGTTCTCATTATCGGCCTCTACATCTTGCTCTTGAACATGTTGTGTATTTAAGCCTCATTCATCTGTGAAACAAGTGAGCCTGTAACTCTGAAATACTCCAGCACTGCAAAGAAACGGGTGCCAGAAAAGAAATGTGCACATAAGCGCTGTATAATAAGTGGACTGCAAATATATCTGGTGTTATCAGATGTCTGGAAGTGTAATGGGCTGCAAAGCTGTTACAGGAATAGTTATATTATGTACTTACCCTCATGTTAAAAACCTGTATGAATTGAGTTTTCTATGAAACACCAATGTTGTGATGCAAACTTCACTCTGGTCTTATGCATTGAAAGCTTGGAATATGATGCACAAGTCATACAGACTACTTTTAAGGTCTTTTTTTGTAGTTTGACAGCATTTAATTCACAAGTTTTGAACAAGAGGATGAATTAATAATATTAGAATATTTAATTTTTAATTTCCCTTTAAGGAAATTTAAAATGTAAATCTTACCCTGTGATTGTTGTGTCTACCTCATGTACCAGCGGTATGGACAACTCCAGTGTGTTATCGTGAAGTGTACTATCATGCTCTGGATTGGCACTACGAAAAAGAGAAAAATATTAATACATATAAATATGAATAAATAACGACGATAGCCAAAAATACATTGTATGGGTCAAAATTATAGATTTTTCTTTTATGCCAAAAATCATTAGGATATTAAGTAAAGATCATGTTCCATTAAGATATTTTGTACATTTCCTACCGTAAATATATTAAAACTTATTTCTTTGAGAAGTAATATGCATTGCTAAGAACTTAATTTTGACAACTTTAAAGGCGATTTTCTCAATATTTAGATCAGATTTTAGATTTTCAAATAGTTGTATCTCGGCCAAATATTGCCCTAACCTGGAAAAATGGAAAGCTTATTTATTCAACTTTCAGATGATGTATAAATCTCAATTTCAAAAAATTGACACTTATGACAAGTTTTGTCATCCAGGGTCACATATATTATATAAATCTTTCAGAAAGCATGCATTAAATTGATAAAAAGTGACAGTTAATACATTCATAATGTTATAAATGATTTCTATTTCAAATAAATGCTGTTCTTTTGAACTTTCCATTTATCAAAGAATCTTGAAAAAAACAATGTGTCATAGTTTCCACAAAAATATGATAAATATCTCTTGAGCAGCATATCAGAATGATTTCTGAAGGAAATCATTTCTGTGACACTGAAGATTAAAGTAATGATGCTAAAAAAGCTTTGCATCACAGGTATAAATTACATTTTAAAATATATTCAAATAGAAAACTGTTTTTAGAAATTGCAATAATATTTTACAATTTAACTGTAATTTTGAACAAATAAATGCTGCCTTGGCAAGAAGTGACCCCAAACTTTTGAATGGTAAAATTGATGTTAACATGCCTTGTGTTTTAGCATGGTTGTACATACAGTATAACTGATTAAGTTTCTATTGTAAGATGGCCAATTGTGCATTTCGAGAGCTGTATTTGCCTCACAGAGAGCTCTGAGATCACTGAGCAAAGAAACCACATCTGGCCAGCATTAAATTAATATCATGACTTCAATATCAAGTCAAACCACTAAATTTCGCTCAAAACAGCCAAATAGGGAGAAGTCCAAGTGTCTAATCTATCTAGTTGTTTCAAACATCATGACATTCACTAATGTGGACTGATGATGTGAGCCATGTGTATCTTAATCGCAGAAATAAACGAGCTCACCTTCTAGCGTGAACTAAAAACAGCAGCGTCTCGTTTTCACCAGACAGGCGACTCGTGTCGAAAAGCACCGATAGATGGTACTGAATAAAAGGAAAGGTTAAAACGACAAGGTTAAATGGAACGGCGCTATAATTAACAAGATCACCAAGTAAAAGCCATTAAATTGACATACTACCTTGGTTTGCGCCCTCATGAAAGGAAATCCAACGCTGCACTTGAGGAAGTCCAGCTCTACCAGCATACAGGAAATGCCCTTCTCTTCCTAAAACACCAAATGACAGTGAGAATAACCAGTCAAAAGCTGTACTAATTTGTCGAAACCCCAGCAGAAAGTCACCAACCGCAGGGCTTTCCTAAAAAAAAAACACATGCAACCGTACAGAAAGCACGCAAATGGTTTAAACTCCAGCAAGCTGGATTCAATATGCATTACAATTATGTTTAGATCTTCAATTTAGAACTCAGCCAGAGTGAAAGGAATCCGTTTTTATTTTTATGTTTAACTTTTCTCTTGTGATTTCAAGAAGTGCAAACACCTGTTGACTGCTCGCTAGATTTTAATCAAGTTTGAAATGCGTTGCAGCGTCTGTAATCATTCGAAATGTAATTGTGCAAGTGTGCACACTAGAACATTGCAACATTGACTTTTAACTGAAAATGAATTAGCAATGAAATAAACTAAGATAAATAACAGTACTGTCTTCTATGTGAGATCGAACTTGTTTTGATGACTGCCGAACTTTGCAACATCAACGCTTCTTTTGAACTAAATTGGGCAGAATAATGACAGTTTTCTTCTGTAGAGCTGCTTTATAGTTTAAATGAAATGTTTCATACTTCATGAATGTTACAGCATAAAGCTGCTTTGAAACAAACTGTATTGCATGAAGTGCTATATAAATAAATGTGACCTGGCTAACCCATAAATAACTATTCTCACATGCATTGTACACTAGAAGAACAGTACCAGGGACAATCGCCAGTGAGAGTTGAGAGCTTTCTCTAAACACAGCATAGCAGCACCGGCTGGTTTGTGTAAACAGTTGAGATTCGACCCCGTGAGGAGTGAGCATTCCTCGAGTGAGAGTTCACCAATCTGTCCTTTTACAGAACCGAGAGCGTAAAAAACAGCCGGGTCGCTGATAAACCCCGACGGCCTCACGCTGCTGGAACAATGCAGAGGATGAGCGCTTAACTCTGGGATCTCGAGTTCCACGTGAGGACCTGCACGTGTTCCCCATTCTTGAGTTTATATTCGAGCTATTCTTAGCGACGTTGCAGCAATAACAAGAACTGCTGCCGGAGAAAATACATCAATAAATAGTCAAACGCAGCTGAGGGGGTGCAGGAAAGCCTGGGACTGTTTGCAAAACTCATTTTTCATGCACTTGGCGGCTCTCTGGGGAAGAGTTTGAGGCTTTGGCCTCACGTTCTGCACTCGTTTGGGGCGTTTATGCGAACACCATGGTTTCCCCTAGATTTTAGTTTAGCTAACGTACAGCAGGGCACCTCGACTCGCGGCACTGCAGACTAAATGTGGCCCGTTAATCATTTCAAAAGAGCACTCTGTGGTCGACAGTTTGCGGTCTGTGGTGCATATCCGGATCGGATCATGCATTTTTTAATTTTTCGGGTGTGATTCAGCAGCCCTATTTTTTTTTTCTCCAAAAACATGATATTAGGCACATGTAGGATACAATCAAATATGCACTACCACTCATTTAAAAAAAAAAAAAAAATCAATATTTTTATTCAGTAAGGATTCATTAACTTTACAGTAAAAGACATTTACAATGTTATAAAATATGAATGTTTTAAATAAAAGCATTTCTGATTTCCACAAAAATATGAACCACAACTGGCATTTTAACATTGTTTCTTGAGCAGCAAATCAGAATTTTGATGTTGAAAATTCAGCTTTGCATCACTGGAATAAATTACATTTGAATATATATTCAAATAAAGAACAGTTATTTTAAATTGTAATAATATTTCACAATTTTACTGGTTTTACTATATTTTTGATTTACTATATTTGTGAGCAGAAAAGGCTTCAAATTGTCTGTTTAGGTACACCTTGCAGAATCTGCAAAATGTTAATTATTTTACCAAAATAGGAGGGATTATACAAAATGCATGTTGTTTTTTATTTAGTACTGACCTGAATAAGATATTCCACATAAAAGATGTTTACATATAGTCCACAAGAGAAAATAATAGTTGAATTGATAAAAATGACCTCGTTCAAAAGTTTACATTTAATCCTGTGTTGTTACCTGAATGATCCATTTTTTTTTTGGTTTTGTTTTTGTTTTTTTGTGATAGTTGTTCATGAGTCCCGTGTTTGTCCTGAACAGTTAAACTGCCTTCAGGCTCCACAATTTCTTTGATTTTTCAGCTTTTTTGAGTATTTTAACTCTTTCCAACAATGACTGTACGATTTTAAGATCTTTTCATACTGAGGGCAACTGAGGGACTCATATGCAACAATTACAGAAGTTTCAAATGCTCACTGATGCTCCAGAAGCAAAAACGATGCATTAAGTGAAAACCTTTTTTTAACTGAAGATCAGAAAAATGTACACATCTTCATTCTGTTCAAAAGTTTTTTAATGCATCGTTTTTCCTTCTGGAGCATCAGTGAGCGTTTGAACCTGTAATAGTTTAAAACTGTAATAGTTGCATATGAGTCCTGTCAGTTGTCCTCAGTGTGAAAAGATGGATGTCAAAATCATACAGTCATTGTTGGAAAGGGTTCAAATACACAAAAATGTTAAAAAAAAAAACTAAGAATTTGTGGGACCTGAAGGATTTTTCTAAAGAAGAGCAGGCAGCTTAACTGTTCAGGACAAACATAGGGACTCATGTAAACATCTTTTATTTGAAGTATCTTGTTCAGGTCAGTGAACATGCATTTTGTATGATCCCCCTTCTTTTGCTAAAATAATTAACATTTTGAAGATCCTGCAAGGTGTATGAAAACTTTTGACCTCAACTGTAATCTGTCCCTTAAAAGCGGTGCAAGATCCCTCACGTACTATATTTGACAAGAATCATTCACCATTATTTATACAGTCATCTTCCTCTTGCTCAGCACTTTTTCCGCCGTCTGGCCCCAGCGAGGAGACGTACCCTTTGTCTTCATCAAATGGACTTAAATAAGCAACACTCTGTCATAACGTCAACGTCCTCTAAAGCACTAGCAGGAAAACCCAAGGACAAATCGAGTTCAAGAATGTCCTCTATTTCCTAAAATACAAAGCGTCGCCAAACAAACGGAGCTCCCACAGAAGAGGACAGGCAGCAGCAAAGTGCACTGTTTATGCAAAAACAGTAAAATTCTGAAATATTATTACAATTTCAAATAACAGTTTTCTATGTGAATATGTATTAAAATGCAATTTATTTTTGTGATGCAAAGCTGAATATTCAGCATCATTACTGTAGTCTTCAGTGTCACATGATCCTTCAGAAATTATTCTAATATGCTGGTTTGCTGCTCAAGAAACATTTATGATTATTATCAATTTCAAACTGTTTAAAGAAATGGCAATTAAATGCCGCATTTTGGATGTTTTGTCACTACTGTTTTGGTAAATGTATTAAGTCAACACTCTTTTCTCTGTGTGTACTAAACTGAAACATTAACAAATCTCAAGTGATGTATGTATTGGCTGTGCGACTGTAAAATAAACTCTTATATTTCATCTCCAGGCAGCTTGTTTCTCTCTCTCGTCCTCGTCATTTAGTACTTCAGTAACACTGAAGTTAATCTAATCATTTGCTCACCAATTTAAAGGTCTTCGCTTCACCTGCCATAATCTAATCGAAGGACAATACGCCGTTTATCTAATTACACTGAGTGTGTTTCTTTGCCAGAGGGGCCCCGGGGCCACCTAAGCGTTGCGATAGAGCTTCTGAAACCAATTCACTGCTGCAGGTGGTTTGGGTTGCAAGACAAACACGGAGACAACAGGACCTACTATTAAATAAGAGGCGAGCACAAGTTCACACTCTGCATGACAGAGAGCTGAAGCGCTCTGAGGGAGACGCGTGTAGACGGGTCACATCAACACAGACGACTTCTCGCAGCGTTGGGTAATTAGAGGCGTCCTGCTGCGCGTACAGTACTAGAACAGCAAACAAAGTTTGGCCCCTGTGTCTTCTCACAATACACTTCCACCTTGACGCCCTATTCAACCGTCATGAGGAATTACTCATGCAAAATTATCCAATGAAATTTAAGATGGTAAAACAATGTTAAGAGCACCGTCTGTATCAAAACACAAGGATATATAGAGTGAAATCTGAGCGCTTGAAAAACAGACTCAGGACAAATTATGTTTACGTTGAAGAAACAAAAACAAATGATGGGAAAAATCTTAAATAATCTTAAACATTAAGGCCAGAAAACAAAAATGTCATTCCAAACCCGTATGACTTTTGTGAAATATAAAAAGAGATGTTTTGCAGAGCGCCGCTTCCCTTTCCATGCAATGGAAGTAAATGAAGATGGATGTTCTCAAGCTCCAAAAAGGGACAAAAAAAGGTATAAAAAATATATTTTAAAAAGGTCTATGCTTTGTTTTTGAAATGCACCTAAATAAATTTCTGAATTTTAATTCTAATAAAAAAATAAATAAAAATACATTACATTTTTTTCGAAAATGCTTGAGGGTGAGTAAATGAAACTAAATAAATTATATAGAAAATCATGCTTGAGGGTAAGTAAATGAAAGTAAATAAATTATACCTTAGAATTTAATTATTTAAATACACTTAATTTTTTTTATTAAAAGAATTTAAAAACATTTTAGAACCAAAGAAAATTACATTAATTTTGAATGATGTATTCCTTTTAGTAGTATTTTTTTGTCACAGTTTTTTTTTTTCAGTTAAAAAAACAACAACTGTAAAACAGTAAATATAAAAAGACCAAATACAGATAGTATCCCTTAAAATGAGAAAACATCCATAAAATGTATTAAATATATAAATAAATATAAAAAATAAAAAAAATAAAATAAAATAAAAAACTTTAAAATGGTTTGTAAAGAAAGAACATCATACTGGTTTGGAACTTAGGGCTAGTAAATAATACCAGAATATTTATTTTTTGGGTGAAATCCTTTTAAGAAGCAAGTTACTGACAGTACATTTTTGCATTTGCGTTTTTGTTGTTAAAAATATCAGTAAACATAGAAAAGTTCACATTTAGGAAACACATGGTCGTATAAACATATGTGACCCTGGACCACAAAACCAGTCATAAGTGTCAATTTTTCGAAAGTGAGATTAATTTATCATCTGAAAGCTGAATAAATAAGCTTTCGATTGGTTTGTTAGTTAGGGTAGGACAATATTTGGCCAAGATACAACAATTTGAAAATCTGGAATCGCCTTTAAAGTTATTGAAATTAGGTTCTTAGCTATGGATATTACTAATCAAAAAGTAATATGTTTTGATATGTTTGTGGTAGGAAATATATTAAATATCTTAATGGAACATGAGCTTTACTTATTTTTGGTATAAAATGAGATAAAATTGATAAAAAAAAGGCTATTTTTGAGTTTTTGACCCATACAATGTATTTTTGGCTTTTGCTGCAAATATACCCATGCTACTTAAGACTGGTTTTGTGGTCCAGGGTCACATGTTCTTCCTTAAAAAAGGAAAAAACAAAAACAACAACAACAAAAAAAAAACATTAAAATGTGCAATTTTGCTGCTTCGTTTCTTTCTTGAGAAGGCTGATCTCATCTTCAAGAGCTCTGTTTAGTAATCGTAAAGAGCCTCTCCATTAATCGTCCAACTAAAGGAGGAAATGTTCTTCCTCATGCAACTGATAACCACAGAATGCTTTTCAGCAGGGGAAACAGAACATGAGGGAGCTGCAACAGAGACATGGAGCCGGAGGTCAGTGTGAGACGTGTTCGAGGAGCCCGAGATAACGATACATTGACCAGCTGCAAGCGCTCTCATCAGAAACTGTGCACTTCCTCCTGCTTCCACAGCTTCCTCTGCTACCCCAATGAAATCTGAAATCTCTTTATATTCTACATGCCTTTACATCATGGATATAATGACCACATACTCTTAAAAGGAGGATTCAGAATTGTCACAGTTTCCAGTGCATATCATTAGACCTATCTGTCACCATTTGGCACTAAATTCATGGCACACCCTTGGGCCGCCTGGTGCTTATTACAAACAGAAATGTTCAAAGACTTCAGTCTAATTGTCTGACTTTATGCAATTTTCAGTAGGTTTTTATCAAATTGCTATTTACCAATGAACACATCAGAATTCTGGAAAATCTTGGAGAATTTAGTTTGAAGCAAATGTTCAGAATAAGCTGCCAACTGAAGCATCCTCTAAGTCAATAGTCAAAAGTGTGTTGTAGAGAAACAATGTACAATACAGAGCATCACTGACTTACTCTTTGTAAGAAGTTGATGTAGTGGACCTCTCTGGAGAAGTTTAAGTAGATGTTGGTATCGTAGGCGTCATCTCCAGCATTAGAGATGGTTAAATTCAACGACACGTTTCTCACTCCACCAAGAGCCAGATGAGAACTGATGTAACGCCTGGAAAACAGAAGAGAAAAAGTGAGACAAGGATAATAATATGAATTTCAAGAAGCCTTTTTAGAATACGGGAAACCTGGCATTGTGTATTATGAATATTGTTGGCTCTTTGATGAACTGCGTAAGTCACTTTGGATAAAAGTATCTGCTAAATGCATAAATATAAACATAATATGTGACCCTGGACAACAAAACCAGTCATAAGGGAAACATTTTTTAAAAAACTGAGATCTATATATCATCTGAAAGCCAATAAATAAGCTTTCCATTGAAAATCTGGAATCTGAGAGTGCAAAAAAAAAAAAATATTATTTTTTTTTTTAAAGTTATCCAAATTAAGTTCTTAGCAATTCATATTATTAATTGAAAATTAGGTTTTGATATATTTATGGTAGGAAATGTACAAAATATCTTCATGGAACACGACCTTCACTTAATATCCTAATGATTTTTGGCATAAAAGAAAAGTCAATCATTTTGACCCATACAATGTATTTTTGGCTACTGCTACAAATATACCCATGCTACTTAAGACTGGTTTTGTGGTCCAGGGTCACATATAAATAAAAATATTTCCAGATCATACTGTACTCCCAATGAAATTTTCGAAAAGAAAAACTATCCCTAATAATACTTCCTGCATTGTGACTTTTTATAACAATTTTATTAGCAAATTCCCATGACTATACTGTGAAATGAATGATTATTATTTTAATCTTTAAGTAATTACTTACTTACTCACTGTAGTATTTTCTTGTAATATCAATACATTTTGATGATTTAAATTTGAATTTCTAAAAAAACAAATTAAACAAAGGAAACTTAATATTTTTGCATTGTGACAATGTGGAAATTATATTAAATTAATTATTATTTTAATCAAACTATATATTACTGTAATATTTCTTGTAATACCATCCAAATATTGTTATGCACAAAAAGCACTGTTCCTAAAAATAGACTTAATTTCCCTGATACACAATTCACTGTGACAGAACATGAATGCTTGTTTTGTAGCCATTTCAGTAAAATGTGTTTTCAATTACCATTACATACGGTAAGCAGTGAAATCACTATCCGCTCTTTAAACAGTGGAGTTTCAGCATTTAAGGAAACACTTTTGATTACAGAGAAACCAGATCATTTGGAAGCAGACTGCAGGACCACCTTAAACCCGGCTAATGAATGACGTCATGGGCCTGGCGAGAGCCAAGCCTGTGTCCACACCCACAGAGACTCAACCCTACTGACGTAAATCTAATGAAACCAGGAGAAGACCAGGGGCTTTACCCAGAGAGCAGAAGTTTCCCATGAAGCCTCAGGTCAGCGGCGCAGTCCTCTGACAGACAGTTCTTCTCAAACCACGTCTGTGAAGAGTCAAACAGAGCACAGGATGTTTACACCACTTTACTGTCAGAATAACCCGAGATGGGAGACAAATACTAGAGGGTGCTGTTGTGCAAGATTTCACACGCACTAGTATTTGAGTAGCGGTTTCAAGCGTAATGCACAAGAAAGTGCTGTGTGTTTGCGTTGGACAGATTTAGACATCGACACCTACACTTTAGAACTACAGACGAACTGTACAGTTACTAATAGCCTCAGATTCCATCGTAATGGATTCCTGACGCGCTGAAAGATGCCAGCAGCGTGTTTCCTCAAAGCTGAGAGGGAAAAGCATGTGGCCTAACACGAGGGTGGGTTATGAAGTTGGGGTGTTGGCAAATAAATTCATCAATCTTCCACATTCCATTCACAAAGAGTCAACAGCCATCATAGAGCGCTAACTAAAACCACATTTATAACTGGAGAAATTGGTCATTTCTGGCATTCGGAGCTGCTGGGCAATGTGAACGGGAAATGAGTACAAGAGTAAATTAAAATAATGTACTATAAGGCTGTTGTAAAGATATTATAAATGCGAAAACAGGTACAAGATGTAAAAAACAGGTACAAAATCTCTCACCTTTCTAAAATGTAGTGATATGCGCAATTTAGGTACTAATATGTACACTTTTTGAGCAAATGTGCATATTTAAAGTATTAATATGCACCCCTTAGGGGTAAATAAGGTGCAAAGGTATAGCTTTCAAAAGGATACCACCCCATTGATAGCTTTTGTACCTTTTTTTCCAAGCGTATATATGAAGAGTTCAGATGCAAAAGCCTCTAGATCCATCTGACATCTTTCTTTAAAAAGTTCATTTTTATCAGGCTCCGATGTATAGATTTCTGTGCAAGTAGTGGTACTTCTGATTGGGCTGAGGGTGAGATTTTAGCAAGTTTGAAGTAAAAGTATTTGATGGATGTATACTATGTGTTGAGAGCATTCATTCAGTATCATTATCTCATTTTTGACAGAGATGGCTTTTAGCTGGTTTTGCATCTGAACTCTTCATACACACACACACACACACACACACACACACACACACACACACACACATGTGTGACCCTGGACCACAAAACCAGTCTTAAGTAGCATGAGTATATTTGTCGCAATAGCCAACAATACATTGAATGGGTCAAAATTATTGTTTTTTCTTTTATGCCAAAAATCTTTAGGACATTAAATAAAGATCATATTCTCTGTAAACCTCCTACCATAAATATATCAAAACTTAATTTTTGCTTCGTAATATGCATTGCTAAGAACTGCACAAGATTTCAGATTTTCAAATAGTTATATCTCGGGCCAAATATTGTCCTATCCTTTTAGCTTATTTATTCAGTTTTCAGATGATATATACATCTCAATTTCAACAAATTGACCCTAATGACTGGTTTTGTGGTCCAGGTCACATATTATAAGGACTGTCAACTTTAACACATTAGCACATGTAAATCATTCAAAAACATTAACACGTGAAAATATATTCCTGAAGCACATAAATTTGCCTCATTAACATTATTTACATCGCGTCGTTAGATGATATTGGAAGTCAATCAGCATACAAGGGGAAAACCACTTGTATTCTAACCCTTTAACTCTAACCCTTTTCTCTGTTTGTGATCAAACCCCGCTAAACTCTGGGAATTTTTTCAGTCCAGTGAACCATTACTCAAATGTATTCAAACAATGAGTGCTAATGTAAAGAAAACCAGACTGATTACATCAGCGATGGCAGAGAGAACAGAGACTGGTGTTGAGTTGTCAGTGAATTATTCATTTCAGTGTGCTTCGCTTTAAAGCTTTGTCATGTTCTGTGATTGTTTCTGAAGAGTGCGAGCCCTCAAGCATTACGCTGTGTGAAATACAGACTGAACAGAACGTCAGCACATTACACCGATATATGGACAGATGAGATGCAAACTACGCTTCTCAACTGGATAAAACAAACTAGTGTCTTGCTATTAAAGTTTGGATGAATGAGGACTGCAATAAAGGTAAAGATGATACAGTGTATGAGCACTCTGGAAGCACTGTTCACACATTGCGTTCATGCACATTTCAGTGCATTCACGTTGTTTCCACACTCATTCAGAATGATGTTTTGATTTGTCATGTGTATGTTTCTGTGTTTAGTAATTCTGAATGGATCAATCAATTTACTGTAGTAAAATTTTACTTTCTAAATTTATTGCATTAGGACAGTGTAATGCAATTTACTTTTTATTTGAAAGCGTTAAGTTTCTAATTAATTAAATCTTTTGTACTTCTGTTTAAACTTAATTTTTTAGGTGTAGTGAAAGTTGAAGGATTCAAACCTCGTTCTTTGCAGCGATCTTCTCTCCTTTTTTCCAGCGTAGAACAGGAGTGAGTGAGGGAAGGTCGCGGTCCTGGTGTCCATCAACAATGTGTTTTCCTAAACTGTAGGCTGCTTCAAACACGATGGCGGCAAACACATCCTTCACTTCTTTCTGTTAAAACACACAAAAATGGGACAACGTGAAATATAAACAATAAAAAGCTGAAATATGTGTTTTTACATTTTATATTGTGTTTTCATCATTTTTCTTAATTTTTTAATAAGACTATATAGTTTTAAAGTTTTAGTTTTTACTTTTTAGTATTTACTTTTAGTTCTTTTAGTACTTACAGTTGAAGTCAAAAGTTTACATACACCTTGCAGAATCTACAAAATAGTAATTATTTTATCAAAATAAGAGGGATCATACAAAATTCACATTATGTTTTATTTAGTACTGACCTGAATAAGATATTTCACATAAAATACATTTACATATAGTCCAAAAGAGAAACTAATAGTTGAATTTATAAAAATGGCAAGCTGTTCTTCAGAAAAATATTTCAGGTTCCACAAATTATTTGTTTTTTCAGCATTTTGTGTATTTGTAACTTGCTTGGCTGCTGGGAAACATATAAGCATCTTCTGTAGCTTCTAAAGGCCAGTACTAAATGGGAAAAAAAAGATATTTAGGCAAAAAAATTAAAAATGTACACATATTCATTCTGTTCAAAAGTTTACACCCCCTGGCTTTTAATGCATTGTTTTTCTTCTGGAGCATCAGTGAGCATTTGAACCTTCTGTAATAGTTGCATATGAGTCCCTCAGTTGTCCTCAGTGTGAAAAGATGGATCTTAAAATCATACAGTCATTGTTGGAAAGGGTTCAAATACACAAAAATGCTGAAAAACCAAAGAATTTGTGGGACCTGAAAGATTTTTCTGAAGAACAGTGGGCAGTTTAACTGTTCAGGACAAACAAGGGACTCATGAACAACTATCACTAAACAAACAAACAAACAAACAAAAAAACAGCTGTGGATCATTCAGGTAACAACACAGTATTAAGAATCAAGAGGATATAAACTTTTGAACAGGGTAATTTTTATTAATTAAACTTTAATTTTCTCTTGTGGACTTTACTATTTTATTTTAAATATTTATTCACATCTTTTTATTTACAACTTTATGGTTTTAGTATTAGATAATAATAAAAACCCTGAAAATCTGATCTACATATAGAAATCTGGTTATTTTTGCATTTCCTTTGACAAAAAATGACACTTTTCCTTAAAATAGACCGACATCACATCACTAATGTGCCAAAACAGATGCACATACTGATATACGTTTAGTCGAATGGCCCATATGACAAGTAACTTACCCAAACGGTGGCCGTGTAACTGGCTTTGCACTGGCTAAAATTGCATTTGCGGTAAAAGTTTTATAACCGGGGCTCTTTGCAAATCTCCTCAAAGCTCTTTCTGGCTCGCTCAAGTGAACAGTGTGGCATTAAAGAGCCACCAAAAGCTATCGGATGAACATTTGGAAAAAGCTGGCACTGCCCTGCCTCGGCACACTTCATCTTCCCTTATTTTGGCAATACGAGCCACGGCCCAAAGAGTGTTTCCTTTGGCACACCATTTGGAAACAGTCAAACGAAAGACTGAACAGGATCAAATCTCAACATCCTCATTAGAGGAGGCTAAAGAGGGAGGGACATGGGAAAAGCAGACCTCTTCTGTGCCCTCCTGACTGTTAAACGTCACTCAGGATGGCGAAGAGACTTTCATCTGCACCACCAGGATAGAAAAGCAAACTGTGCCTACTGAACACCCCTTCACTACTTTCTTTCTTCCCTTGAGTTTTATCACATGGTTTCCGTTTGTCCACCCGCCCATCTCCTTCCTCAGTGGCGCTGATTCAGGCCGATGCTTTAACACATCGTGATACACTAGATAGTCTACATCCTGTCCTGCTGTCCAGTCAACCTGCACCTTCACATGCTGATAGAGTTACTGCAGGAAACAGAGGTGTGGTGGCTGAATGGACAGGTTTTAGTCTCTATAGACATATTTATAACATCAAACAGGGCTTGTGTGTTTATTATACACTCTTAAAAATAAAGGAGCTTCACAGTGATGCCATAGAAGAATCTTTTTTGTTTAAATGGTTCCATAAAGAACTTTACAAAAGGTTCTTTGTGGTAAAAGAAGGTTCTTCAGATTATAAAAAGGTCAGAAAGAGATGGTTCTTTAAAGAACCTTTGACTGAATGGTTCTTTGTGGAACCAAAATGGTTCTTCTATGGCATCACTGTGAAGAACCTTTTAAAGCACCTTTACTTTTAAGAGTGTACTTAGAAGAATGAAGATGATATAATAATCAAAGGGACAGTTCACCCAAATGTGACCCTGGACCACAAAACTAGTCACAAGGGTCCATTTTTTTGAAATTGAGATTTATAAATAAAAAGTTTCTGTTGATGGTTTGTTGGGATAATGCAATATTTGGCTGAGATACAACTACTTGAAAATCTGGAAAAAAAAAAAAAATTCAAAATATTGAGAAAATAGCCTTTACTGTTGTCTAAATGAATTAGTAGTAATTGCTGTTACTAACACAACAACCCATTTTGTACTGGAGATTTAAGTGTATAAATCAAAGCATCTGAGAATCAAAGCTTGTGTGATAAACCCTAGATTAACCGTTTAGTGGCCTGAGTCCTGTGAAAGCCGTCAAATTCATCAGCTGAGAGCCTCTTGTGTGCCAGCTGGCGCCCAGAGAGAGGTTTTTGTTACAGTAATACGCTAGAATCATAAAACGAACAATATAAAGCTCAGCGTTGTGTAAAGAGCTAGTGATCTCCTCAGGTCCCAGCTGGGATTAAAGCAGTACGTATATCAAATGAACTGTCCGACCGGTGACCCCCACCCAGGGGAGCAGTAAAGATCAGGGGACTGACAGTCAGACCTCAAGAACGGTCTATGTGCCACTTTCACTGGGCCACATGGGAACTGAGAACATGAATGACCTCTTGTTTTACATTTATGATTTCATTTATGATAATCAGTGTACTAAAAATAATCACCAGACCAAATAAAAAGACCAGTACTGATAACTAAGTGGAGTTATTCTTGAACAAGTGCTTTCATGTTATTCAGTTCACTTGGCCCAATCCCAGATTTTTTGTGATGCTTACAGGCGACTTTTTATTAGTCATGTTAATAGAGGACCTACCAACCTGAACAGGTAAGAGTTGAAAACTTCAAAAATATTTCTGAAGATTTAATTTCAATAACATAAGATTTGTTTTTTTTTTAAATAAATAAATAAATAAATAAATCAAAATAAATAAATCAATAAAAATAAAATAAACCTAACAAGGTAAAGGTTGAAAATGTAAAAAGTATTTCTGAAGATTTCATTTTAATAACATAAGAATAAAAACAAAAACAACAACAACAACAGCAAAAAACATACACAACAAAAGTGTATTGTGTGTTATTTTGCTTCTTTAGCTTAACATTGGCATGCATAATAAACAATCAAACAAACAAATGCCATTCTGGCATTTTTGGTTGGTCCATTTGAAAAAAAGCAAGAAAAAAGCAAATAAAATAAAATAAAATAATCTTGAACAGGTAAAGCTTGAAAACTTAAAAAATATTTCTGAAGATTTCATTTTAAAAACATAAGAATTAAAAAAAGAAAGAAAAAAAAAACACAACAAAAGTGTATTATGTGTTATTTTGAGCATAACAAACAATCAAACAAACAAATGTCATTTGGGCATTTTTGGTTGGTCCATTTAATAAATAAATAAAAAAAAAATAAAAAAAATGTAAAAATATTTCTGAAGATTTCATTTTAATAACATAAGAATTAAAACACACACACACACACACACACACACACACACACACACACACATACCAAAAGTGTATTATGTGTTATTTTGCTTCTTAATCACAAAATTGGCATGCAGAAAAATAAAAAAACAAATGCCATTCTGACATTTCTGGTTGGTCCATTTGAAAAAAAGATAAAAAAGTAAATAAAAAAAAAAAAAAAAAAAAATCTTGAACAGGTAAAGGTTGAAAACTTAAAAAAATATTTCAGCATATTTTATTTTAATAACACAAGAATTAAAATAACAAACAATCAACCAAACAAATGCCATTCGGGCTTTTCTGGTTGGTCCATTTGAAAAAAGACAAAAAAGAAACAGTAAAAAAAATAAAAAAAAATTATTTAGTTAAAAATATCAGAATATATATAATTTAATAATAATACAGTTTAATAGTACTCAATGTAACTGTGTCTGATTGCGCACTGATCTTTTTTAAAACATCTTTTGCTTTTATGTACCTTAAATTACTTTATTTTATACCTCTCTCTTTTCTCTCTCTCTATATATACACACAAGTCGGAAACAAAATACAAAAGTAGTGTAAATCACATTACACAAAACCACAAAGCTTTTGTTTCAGTAATACCAGTAGATTTAGGCTTGCCTTCCACCATCTTTGATTAAGATCATTTACAACATCATTCAGCATTTGGAAATGCCAACTGTTCATTCATGTGCACCTCAACTTAAAATTACACTATTTACAATAGCAGGCAGCTTACAGAGTGTTTTGAAAACCAGACAATGACAAAAAGTGGCACTTATGGGAACAGTACAGAAGTAGAAAACAAACCGGCCTCCCACTCCAGTAAAACCACACAGAGGAGACACAACAGGAACAAGCACCTCCTGCATGCACAAGGAAGTAGTAGAGGTCATATCTGAGCCTTGGCCTGTGGCTTTACAAGCTTTTATCATCATTATTAATGCCTCCTGTCGCCTTCTGCTTCCTACTTTCCCAGCCCCCCTAAACTCCATGCTTTGCTCCATTCTGTACTGTATTTATAGAGCAGAAGAAAGCACGCCTCAGGTCTTTTAATTGGGTGGGTGGCATCTGACGGGACCCCAAACAACTGTTTCTTACATGCCGCGGACACACATTGACAGACTCGAGCCAAGCAGGTCAGTCAGTCGCCACAGGGCTTCATTGTACGCGGCAGAAGTGTCGTCTGTTTCTTTACATTGTTTCCATTTGGCACAGTAAAGCCTTTCACGGAAAGACTCAGCAATACAGGACTGTTCCCACAGGCGGATTCGCAAGTCATAATAGCACTTTTTACGAGTGCAATAAAACTAAACTGTCAGAACCAATGGTCACACTTTAGGCTATGGTCTTCATGTTACTGTGTATTTATATTAGTAATCATTCAACACTACTGAAAACTAGTATATGAATAATAAATAACTGGCTGCTGCATTTCTGCATGCCAATTCAAGCACCTATATAATAAATAACATGTGTATAATGGGTTATTCTTTTAGGAGCTGCTAGTTATTAGTGGTGTTTTCATATACGCTATAAAACCATTCAACCATTTGATATACATTTGATTCATAAAATGGTACTTGATGATTGTTTTTTATTTTTGAGAGAAATGATAACTTTCTTTTAGCAAGGATGCCTTTAACTGATCAAAAGTGACAGTAAAACATTTATAATGTTATAAAAGATTTCTATTTCAAATAAACACTTTCTATTTATCAAATAATCCTGAAAATAAACAATATATCTGATAATAATCATAAATGTTTCCTGGGCAGCAAATCAGCATATTAGGAGGATCATGTACAACTAAAGACTGGAGTAATGATGGTGAAAGTAAAATAATTCTGGTTGGTCCATTTGAAAAAAGATAAAATAAAATAAAATAAAATAAAATAAAATAAAATAAAATAAAATAAAATAAAATTTTAAATAAAAACAGGTAAAGATTGAAAACAAAAAATACTTTGAAAGATTTAATTTTATTAACATAACAATAAAAAAAAAAACTCACAACAAAAGTGTATTATGTGTTACTTATGTATTATGTGTTGCTTCTTTAACTCAAAATTGGCATGCATAACAAACAATCAAACAAATGGAATTCTGGCATTTCTGGTTGGTCCATTTGAAAAAAGACAAAAAAGTAAAAAATAAAAATAAAATAAATTAAATAAACAGGTAAAGCTTGAAAACTTCAAACTTCAAAAATATTTCCGAAGATTTCATTTTAATAACATAAGAATTAAAAAAACACACACACACACACACACACACACACACACACACACACACACACACACAACAATAGTGTATTATGTGTTATTTTACTTCTTTAGCTCAAAATTGGAATCAAACAAATAAATGCCATTCTGGCATTTCTGGTTGGTCGATTTGAAAAAAGACAAAAAAAGTAACAGTAAAAAATAAAACAAAATAAAAATTATTTAGTTAAAAATATAAGAATATGTATTACCAAACAAACATGATGGATTCTAAGAGACAGTGTTTGTAGGTTATGTGTTACTGAATGTAATCGGACGCTTTCATTCAGCGCACTTGAAGGAAAGTATGATTTCGAAACCTCTATAGCCGCGAGTGTGGGAAATACAGTGTCTAATTTATGAAGGGTTGGATGCTGTCCATTCCCAAACTCACCAGAGCAATAATCTCTCATCTGTGGATCACTGAGTCTGACCTCACGCTTTTGAACATGGAGACAGTGGTGAAACATAGTGCTGATTGAATGATAAGAGCTTGTTTAGAGCTTCACACAAAGACGTCTTGATGTACATATGAATGTGTCATGATAAGTGGCCAATCTAAATTTTCTTCTAAATAAAATAGGATTAGGAATCTTGAGTTAAACTATGAAAAATAATTTCTCTTGCCATAAGGATCACATGATCCTTCAGAAATCATTTTAATATGCTGATTTTGCTGCTCAAGAAACATTTATTATCAATGTTGAAAACAGTTATGATGCTTAGAATAGAGAGTTCAAAAGAACAGCAGTGATTTATCATTAATCATCATCATTTTCGTGGAATGTAAAAAAGCTTCCAATGGCATCAGGCTGTAAAACAACTTTTTCTGACAGACTAACACTCTAAATCTGTGGGTAGAAACAGGGAGGCTGCTATCATGAAATGCTCTCAAGAATGTAATTTGTATTTAATGGCTTAAGTTATTCAGTTATGTGCCAATATGAGAAGATTTGCAGAACCGGCTTTGATACACAAAACTTGTCGGTTTATCTTAAAGATAAGCAGGGTGGCTGAACTCAACTTCTTTTCTGTTCTTCAGGGAATGGCAGAAGGGATGATGTCATCTAAGCAGAGAGCGATCGTGATTGGCCGAGAGGATCCGCGCTCACGTGGCTCCCACCAGACTGCTCCAAGAGTTATTAAATACATGCACACAGTGCACAAACCGGGCCTTTATCGAGATCAAGACCCTCGAAGCTAAACTCACAGTTCCTGTTATTAATTTACGCTCTGCTGTAGGATTCCCTTTTATGGGCAGATGCATGCATGACATGTATTTAGAAATACGCTAAAAAATGAGCTTCAGCAATACAAGAACTTCAATCCAAAGCTTACTGTTGCTATGGCTCAGACATTTGACAAAACTATACAACTTCAGAATGCAACCAATCCTGCATCATTTGTTCTACAGACACAATAATGAAGTAAAATCACCATGAAATCCTTAAAGGAATAGCTCACTCAAAAAATTAAATTTGCGTTCAAAAATGTATTCACGTTTTATAAGCTTGTTTCTTCATCGTAATATCACTGGATCCTCTGCAGTGAATGGGTGCCGTCAGAATGAAAGTCCAAACAGCTGATAAACACATCACAATAATCCACAAGTAATCCACAATACTCAAATCCATCAATTAACTTCTGAAAAGCTGTGTGTTTGTAAGAAACAAATCCACCAATAAAACCTTTGGTTAAAAATGCAAGTCCTCTATTCTTAACATTGCTTTCTCTGGTAAAAAAAGTAGTCTGGTTCGAAACAGGAGAGAAATATGCACATATCAAGCATCATTTATAATCTAAAACAGTTCTAAAACAAATATTATGTCAGATTTAATATCAGTGAAAGGACAACAGGGGATGGACTTTATCACTGGAGGAAGTGTTATTATAGATTATGAACTCCTTTTTTTGGCTAAAAGTGATGATTTAAAGTTAAAACATTTTAATAATGGATTTGTTTTTTATAAACACACAGCTTTTCACCTCGTAAAATGTTAACTGATGGACTGGAGTGGTGTGGACTACTTGTGGATTATTGTGATGTTTTTATCTGCTGCTTGGACTCTCATTCTGACGGTACCCATTCACTGCAGAGTTTCCATTGGTGGGCAAGTGATGTAATGCTACGTTTCCATGAAAAAAAAAAATCATTTACATCTTGGATGGTTTGAGGGTGAATATATTCCCAGCAAATTTTCATATTGGGGTGAACTGTTTCTTTAACAGAACTCTCTGGCAACCAGCCAAACAAGCCTAGTATCATGATCTCTGAAAATGCCATTATTGTTACTTACAAAACCTGCTATCATGTAACCTGATTTTCAATAGCCGTTTTATTTCATGCAAGTGATGAATGAGTGAAACCTGAGGTTTTTCCTGTATAAAATCCCTCAAATATTTCATTCACACTCACAGGACCCATCTGAACTCGATCCCCCCATTGGACAACCCACCAAAGTTGAAATATAGTACAACGACGTCAACTCCTCCACTAATATCGTCCTTGACAGACATTGTTCCACACAACAACATCCCACATGGAACCAATTATAAGATACAGAGAAAGGGGGAACAATATTCAAGGCATTGCAATTAATAACTGTGACCAAATGCTGCCTGAAATAACCACGTTTATGTGCTGCATGTGTTTGCAAATGCGATTAACTTATTCGAGCGTCAGAACAAGCAGATCCAGTTCCACCTTGGATCACTATAAATTAGTATGAAAGATTAATTAATATCGGCAGAACCAGAACAGGTGAAGCTGCATTTGATTCCCGCATCAAAAGCTGGAATGAACCGGACGTGAACCGTGCGAAGCCTGAGCGTGGAAAAATTTCTCAGATCTCCCTCCAAAATCCACGAGCTCATCTGAAACTGATGATAAATCGCAGACACTCATTCCTGAAGTGTTAGTCCATGTACAGAAATGCCTTATTTCATAAACAAATCAAACTAGCGGCTCTCAAACTGCTTCAAAACGGGCCAAAGAAAAGAAAGTCAGATGATGTCCAACTGAATATAATGGTGTGGTGTGGTTTTGTTCAGTGTTCTCAACTGCTGTGTCACGGCACATAGATTTTAATTCAAAAATTTACATATACCTTGCAGAATCTGCCACGAGGGATCATACAAAATGCTTGTTTTTTTTATTTAGTACTGATCTGAAAAAAGAAAATTCACATTTACATATAGTGCAAAAGAGAAAAAAATAGTTTAATTTATTTAAATTACCCTGTTCAAAAGTTTCCATACGCTTTATTCTTAATACTGTGTTGTTACCTGAATGATCCACAGCTGTGTTTCTTTTTGTTTAGTGATAGCTGTTCATGAGTCCCTTGTTTGTCCTGAACAGTTAAACTGATTGCTGCTCTTCAGAAAAATCCTTAAGGTCCTACAAATTCTTCGGTTTTCAGCATTTTTGCATATTTGAACCCTGTCCAACAATGACTGTATGATTTTGAGATCCATCGTTTCACACTGAGGGACTTATATGCAACTATTATAGAAGGTTCAAATGCTCACTGACGCTTTAGAAGGAAAAACAATGGGGGTGAAAACTTATTTTGTCTTTTAGGAAAGTATCTTCTGTATCTTCTGAAGGGCAGTACTAAATGAAAAAATATGATATTTAGGCAAAATAAGAAAAATATACACATCTTCATTCTGTTCAAAAGTTTACACCCCCTGGCTCTTAATGCCTCGTTTTTCCTTCTGAAGAATCAGTGAGTGTTTTAACTTTCTGTAATAGTTGCATATGAGTCCCTCAGTTGTCCTCAGTCTGAAAAGATGGATCTCAAAGCTCTACAGTCATTGTTGGAAAGGGTTCAAATACACAAAAGATGCTGAAAAACCAAATAATTTATGGGACCTAAAGGATTATTCTGATGAACAGCAGGTAGTTTAACTTTTCAGGACAAACAAGGGTCCTAAACAACAACAACAACAAAAAAAAAAACACACCTGTGGATCATTCAGGTAACAACATAGAATTATTTCATCTGTAAACTTTTGAATGGGTAATTTTTATGAACTCAACTATTATTTTCTTCTGTGGACTGGAATGTCTTTTACGTGAAATATCTTATTCAGGTCAGTAGTAAATAAAAAATGACATGCATTTTGTATGATCCCTCTTATTTTGGTAAAATAATTACCAAGTGTATGTATACCTTTGATCTCAACTGTAAGTATTGGGACACTTCTTAATTATACATTTCAGGCATTTTAATCAGACCCCTTGCCATATAAAATCAAGAACCTAGCCATGCATTGTTTTACAAACAATTGCCACATCTGCAGAAAGTCAGTTTGCGAAATGTCATATATGCTAGATATTCCATGGTCAACTGTAAGTGCTATTAATGGAAACTGGAAGCATTTAAAAACAGCGGCAATGCAACCACGAAGCGGAAGACCGCGTTGTGTAAAACTTGCCAATGCTCTGCTGATTCCATGGCTAAGAGTTCCAAACTTCCACTGTCATTAATATCAGCACAAAACTTTGCGGCGGGAGCTTTATGAAATGGGTTTCCATGGCATGGCTGAGAAGCTGGATGCAAGCCTCACATCACCAAATACAATGCCAAGCGGTGTGAAGCACCGGACTCCGGAGCAGTGGAAACCTGTTTTATGGAGCGACCAATCACTCTTCTCTGTTTGGGAGTCTGGTTACATCAGAATGTAACCCGCCTGACTGCACTGTGGCAATGGAAATTTGATGGAGTTACATCCAATAAAGGGAAATCTTAATGCTTCAGCATACCAACACATTATGTACAATGTTTGGTCCAACTCTGTGGAAACAGTTTGGGGAAGACCCTTTTCTATTCCAGCATGACTGTGCCTCAGTGCACAAAGCCAGGTCTTCATAAAGAGTTTGGATGTGGAAGAACTTGACTAGCCCACACAGAGCCTTGACCTCTGACCCCATACCTTTATTAACAGCCTTTGCATTGGGAGTGTGTCTATTATGCCTCCAAATGCTGTCTAGTTAGGCTTAGAGCTTTTCTCTTGCACTGTATTGACGCTAAGGCAGATATAATTTAGGCTTGTTTGCCCAAACTGCAGGCATTATCAGAGGGACACATAGTTTCCGAGCCTCTCCATTAACCCCCCCTGAGGACTGCTGAAATTTTCCCATGAGAATGATGATGGTTAACACACACTGGAGTGAGAGCATATGGGACGCCCATCACTTCAGCTGCCTGGAAACTTATTCCATGTGTGGTTAGTATGCAGTACCCCTCCACACGAACTGCTTTTCCCCTTACTGTACGCTATATGACACACACAATGCACCTCTAGCTTATTGATAACACACTGGCTACATCACATGACCTTGCATATAAAAAAAACTGCATAATGCATATTGAAAAAAAAAATAGATGTGTACAGCATGAAAGAAATAATACTAATACACAATGACACATAAGTGGGTGAAATGCTGGAACAATGGCCTTGTAAAAATGAACTTTTATGGGTTCATGTACATAATGTAAAAGGTATTCGGCATGTGACCCTCAGTTGAAAACACAGCTGGGATTTATAAAGCTAGAATGGAGGTGCCATGCTCCTGTGGTGTAAACGGGCACATGGAAAACATTTTCTCTGCATACTCACTAAAGAAAAAAATCATTGTTCATCCAGCACTACAGAACAACAAATTAAGGGGTGAATCTCACGAAACCATGAACATTTGACCTCAAAGTGAAAAACTTTTTTGCACAAAAGAATATCCTGTTTTTAGACCAGATTTGTAGGGATATGAACTTAATTTAGCATAATAAATAATTAAGCCAGTTACCCTTCCATTTTGACCCACAGCAGTCTGACCTTACCTCCTTTTGGGGGATTTTCATAATAAATATTTATAAATGTGATTGTATGACAATAAATTAAGTTGCAGGTTATGTTATTTATTTGACTAAAACTATTAGTTGAATGACAAACAGTGTTTTGTTGTTGTTGTTGTTGTTGTTGTTGTTTTTCATTTATTATTTCATGACAAGCACATTCCCTCCAACAAACAAACAATAAATAATAAATAATGCATATTATAAAAAAAAACAAATAGAGTATCATTATATATTTGTTTGTTTTAAAAACATTATATATAAAACAATTGTTCTAAATTAATATAATTATTACTTACTTGCTAAATAAATAAATAAATAAATGTATATTTAAAACAAAAAACAAAAAATATAGTATTATTATATATTTGTTTGTTTTAAAACATATATGAAATTTAGGGCTGTCAAATGATTAATCGCTATTAATTACATCCAAAATAAAAGTTTATGTTAACATACTATATATGTGTTTACTTTGTGTATTTATTATATACATAAATACACACACATACATGTATATATTAAAACTAAATATTTATATGTATATATATTTATACCTGTACCACAATTTAGAGTATAAACAAATATAAATATTTTATTCCTTAATATATACATGCATATGTGTGTGTATTTATATATACATAATAAATATACACAGTACACAAATATATAGTATGTAAACATAAACTTTTATTTTGGATGCGATTAATCGCGATTAATCGTTTGACATAACCAATAAAATTATTATTATTCTTCAAAATAAATAAGTAAATGAATATACAAAACAAAAAACAATAACAAAAACAAATATAGAATGAATATATTATATATATATATATATATATATATATATATATATACTGTATATATCAGTGGCGAGCGGTGACTTTTTTTTACCGGGTATGCTGAGTGCTAAGTAAGCTATAATATTGCCAAGTAACTTTGCAAACAAAAATAAAAAAAAAAAAAAGAAATCAGATTTTATTATCTTCTCTTTTTCCCCTGTTTGTTATTATCAAAAAAAGTAAAAAAAAAAAAAAATTGAATTGCATGAGAAATTATGAAAATATACAGTTAAGGTGTTATTTGATTTAGTCGAGTCAGTTGTGCATCAAACACAATGTGATTCATTTTCGGCAATCGAAATCTGCCAGCAACAGCGCATTTTTCCGCTTGGGCGAGTGCTCTGCGGACAGCTTACCTCTCCCATTAAATCACGCGCATATCAGCAAAACTCAGCGAACGCGCATGAATCCTGAGGAGTCATAGCAATAGAGCGGAGACGAGAAAGCTGTGGAGAATCCACTTGCCTGGAAGCTTCCGCAAGTGACATTTACAGAGAATTCAGTAAAATTAAAATTACATAAAAATGTATCTGTCAGAAAAAAATGTCATAATGAAAAAAAAGGTTATCTTATCTGAAAAAACACGCTTCAATTATGCAAAAGTTAATATTTCTGTTTTCCTCTTTTTTTGTGATGAAATGTGATCTGCACATGCTCTTGACAGCTTTTGTATGAAGGAGAAAAAAAAGACTTATTATTGTTATTAGAGCGAGAACAAAGCATTCATCAAATGCTTATGTAGAAATCAGGCCAAGACACACACTCTCCTAACACTTCACCAAAAATTAAACTGCCTGGAAATTTTTCCACTGTGCAAAAATACACCGGGTATTTAGCAGGACATCCATTTCATTTGGAAGAGCAACAGAACTCAATCCCTTTGGCCTTGACATGTACAGTAATATTTCCATGGCTTTATACGTCCTCTCTGCTGCTATCTGTCGACATAAATGCCGGGAATAACTGATATGCCCTTAGGTTTTACTCACTAAGTGAGCAGGTGGGTCATGTCAAGGGTAAGAGTAGGGAGAGCCAAGAAAATCCTTCACTCCTGCTAGTCATTCCCAGAATTCCAAGCCGTCACCTTATCAGGCTGAAAACGGGGCGCTCCTGTCAAGGTCCCGAAAGCACTACGCACCCGGGAAGCGCTGGAGGATTGGGATTAGTTCCTTTTATGGAGCTGTAATGCGAGTTATGGATGCTGGAGGGAATATGGCTTCCATCACCACAAAATCAGTGCAAGAACACTATAAGATCTTATATAAAGCGAGGCTAAGCGTAAAAATCAAGTATTTTAAGAAGCTGACCTTCTGTTTTTACAACGTTCAGTCATTTTGAAAGGCATCAGATCATATCTGTACAGCTCAGGTTATCTACAATACATTTGTCAAAACTGACAGCTAAAATAATTTCAACTTCCGCTGTTGGGAGATATTAGATGTTTGCTTTCATTTCTACTAAGAAAAATACAGGAACGACAACAACAAAAGAGGTTAGAGGAGTTTCCTTATGCTAAGGGATGGAGTTCCAGCTGTCATATATAGTGAATAATGTATCTATTTATAACAAAACCTCAGATTCTATCTTTAAAAAACAACATGCAAAATCACATATGTCATGCAGCTATAAAATATTCAAAACAACAGAAATGAACACTGTTGTCATGTGATAAGTGGAAATGAGACAGTTATATTCTGATACAATATTGTTAGGCAAATTAACCCTTGGTTATATAATACAGTATTGATGAGCATAAGGGAATTATTTATATTATATATGTGACCCTGGACAACAAAACCAGTCTTAAGTAGCATGGGTATATTAGCAATAGCAAAAAATACATAGCATGGGTCAAAATTATCAAATTTCTTTTATGCCAAAAATCATTTTAAGTATATTAAGTAACGATCATGTTCAATAAAGATACTGTATTTTGTGAATTTTCTACCAGAAATCTATCAAAAGTAATATGCACTGCTAAGAAATTAATTTGGACAACTTTAAAGGCAATTTTCTCAATATCTTGACTTTTTTTGCACCCTCAGATTTCCAAATAATTCTATCTCAGGCAAATGTTCTAACAAACCATACTTCAATGGAAAGCTTATTTATTCAGCTTTCAGATGATGTATAAATCTCATTTTTAAAAAATCTACCCTTATGACTGGTTTTGTGGTCCAGGGTCACATATATACACTATATTGCCAAAAGTATTGGGAAATCCTCTTCTAATGAACAGGTTTGACTACTTTATTAACTCGCATGAGTACTAGACAGGACCATTTTTTATTCTAACATGACAACGCCTCTGTGTATAAGGCAAGGTTCATAGAGAAATGTTTGATTCAGTTGGTTTGGAAGAACTTGACTGGTCTGCATAAAGCCAAGTCTGAATCCCAGCTGAACATTTCTGGTGTGACTTTAAATGCAGACCTTGAGCCAAAAACAAAACATACACTATATGGACAAAAACATTGTCACCCCCTTCTTTAGAACAGAAAAAGGCACTTCGAAAACTGTGGCAACAAAGATGGAAGCATAATGTATTAATGTATTCATGTTTTTAAAAATTGTATTTCCATCTCTGCTGCTTCAGTTTTTGAAGTGTCTAAAATGACTGTACCCATATGCACAAGTCATTAGCTTTTGGCTCAAGGTCTGCATTTAAAGTCACACCAGAGGTGTTCAGCTGGGATTAGGACTTGGCTTTATGCAGACCAGTCAAGTTCTTCCACACTGACTGAATCAAACATTTCTCTATGAACCTTGCCTTATACACAGAGGCATTGTCATGTTAGAATAAAAAAGGGTTCTGTCCAAACTTTTGTTATAAAATAAAGACAGAATTTCCTAGAATATCATTATATGCTTAAACATTAAGATTAGTACTCATGGAAATTACTAAATAAGTCAAACCTGTTTGTTAGAAGGGATATTAAATATTTGTTTGAATATTAAATCTGATTATGATATATTATTTTGTATATATACTGTATATGATGATTGTCAGATATTAGTCCATCTCATATTGCATTTGCATATTATGCATTTACATTACAACATCTTGTGGGCCAATCAGAGGTCATAGTTTGTGCATACTGCACATGTACCATTGATATCACTCGCTCAGTGCTACTGAACCCATTAGACATGGTCCCTCATGAGATTTGTAGTAGTGGAGAAGCTGACTGTCAGATTCCTGTAGCTGTCTAGTTGTTTTGTGGCATGTCTCTGATAGCTTTGTTTACCATGTTTACATAAATACCTCAAATCCTACAAGATTTACTCATGTATGTTGTTCACTTCTACAGTCTGCAGTGTGATGTGTGATGTGTGAAGGGGGAAAGTGAGGATTGTAATCATTAGCATATCAAACACAGCCTATTTGAAAATGTTCCTGTCCTGCTCAGTATACAATTCTGACACAGTTAAGCTCTCAACACTCACACTTTCAACAGTTTAGTCTGTACTCGCACGCTGAGTTACGTAAACTGCCTGCAAAGTTGTGGCCCAGACCATACTTTGTGATATTTTATGCATGAAACATACATAGCACACATATTTTAAATGTCCCATTTTATCAATATCTTTCAGTATTGTATGATTTCTTGAAAGAAGTCTCTTCAGCTCACCGAGGCTGCATTCATTTGATCAAAAATACAGGAAAAACAGTACAAATGTGAAATATTATTACAATTTAAAATAACTATTTTGCATTTGAATATATTTGAAAATGTAATTTATTCCAATGATGCAAAGAATGAATTTTCAGCATCATCACGATCCGTGCAGAAATCATTCTAATATGTGACCCTGGACCACAAAACCAGTCATAAGGGTAAATTTTTCGAAACTGAGATGTATACAGCATCTGAAAGCTGAATAAATATTCTTTCCATTGATGTATGATTTGTTATGATATGACAATATTTCACTGAGATACAACTATTTGAAAATCTGGAATCTGAGGGTGCCAAAAAATTAAAATATAACGAAAATCGGCTTTAAAGTTGTCCAAATGAAGTTCTTAGCAATGCATATTACTTTTCAAAAATGAAGTTTTTGAGTTTTTGAGACAATTGAAATTTATTTAAATAAACATTTTTATAAAGTGTTAAAAACCTATGAACGGCAGTGTAATTAGTCTATATCTTCAATTATTTAGTTATTAATAACATTTCTGTGTGGTACGAGTACGGCTTCCTTTAGTGGTACGCAGAGGAATCACTAAATTAAATATAAATTAATGTTAAAACACAATACAATTTAATTTAATCCTTATTTGATTAAAGTTTTGTATTTTTTACTTACAGTACAGTTTTTATTTAACTTTTAGGTGCAACACATTCTAATTTATTCATTATTTAAGTTTTTTTATTTACCTGTTTGTAGGCACTTGGTAATGTTAAAACTGTGTATTTACAAAGTGAAAGTGGCTGACAACAATAAATATTCTTATTAGGAATAAAACTGCCTCTCTTTTGAACTGTTGCTGAATAGTTAGGTGTACTATGCTACTGTATGGTACTTAGAGAGCCAAATATTTTCTGAGCTGGTACTTTGTATAAAAAGTTCGAGAAGCACCGCTCTAGACTCTTTCAGTCATTTTGGATGATTTTTTCCAGCCTAATTGCCTCATTCGTCTAGGATACACGTGATGCTGCCTTAATCTGGCCTAATTTAGGCATCTTAGAAGGCAGTGTTTTAGAGCCATGTTCTAACATATGCAATGCCTTAAAATGATGTCTAGGTAGGCTGCTTACTACATTTTAGAACAGAGTTAAGTGTCACACAATCCTGATACTATTACTCATACACACACATACTGTGTCAAATCCCGCAGAGCTGATTTGATGGTATTCATAGCTCTGACCCAGTGAGAGGAGAGGACTAGGCCGTTTGCCACACTACCGGCTTTGTGTTGCCACATATAACATAACGCCACAATTCCTTCAATGCCATTCCACGGGCTTCATTTACGCCTGGCCAAGAAAGCTGATACAATGAATCCGCATGGCAGGAAGGTAATCATATCCAGCTGTCTCCCATTAAACACGCTCACGACTCCAGCACCTATTTATAAAACACGGTGACGGAAAAATATTAAAATGCAAGAAACCCACAGTACCGACAATAAATGTCGTGGAAAGAGCTCGGAAACAGTCAAAATGGCAGAAAACTTCATGTGAAGTAGCCAAGCGTCTGTTTAGTTGCTTGCTGAATACGGGGAAAGTAGACAGCATGGAATCCAGGGAAAGTAAGCAGCGTTTTATGTAAGTATTACAGTAATACTTACATAAAACCTAGCTTCATAAGTATTATGTTATATTTGGGATGTAAATGCATGTGATAAATGATTTCAAGCTATTTATACAAACTTGCTATGGAAAAAAAACCAATGTGAGGTATCCCTGACAATCATATATAATTATATGACATACTAATCAGACCTAATATACAAAAATGTAATATTCATACAATGTAATATTTAATATTTATTTTATTAAATTTGAGTGTCTAAAATAGTTTAAAAATGGTATAATAGAAATAAACGAAAAAATAATAGAAATTACATATTTTATATATTTGTTATTACATTTTATATATTCATAAATATTAATAATATTACAATAATCAGATATAATATACAAAATGTAATATTTCATTTTTATTTGATTATATTTCACTGTCTAAATAGTTTTAAAATTGTTTAATATCAATATATTAATGTAATATTTAATATTTATTTTATTAATTTAAGTGTCTAAAATTGTTTTAAAATGGTTTAACATCAATATATTAATATAATGCTATATTTAATATTTATTTTATTATATTTGAGTGTCTAAAATGGTTTTAAAATGGTATAATATAAATATATTAAAATATAATGCAAATTATGTATTTGATATATCTTATATATTTTATTATATTTTTATATATTAAAAATATAAATAATATGACAATAATCAGATCTAATATACAAATGAATATAAATATAATGTAATATTTAATATTTCTTTTATTATATTTGACTGTCTAAAATGGTTTTAAAATGGTTTAGTATCAATATATTAATATAATGTAATATTTAATATTTCTTTTAGTATATTTGAGTGTCTTAGTTTTAAAATGGTTTAATAGCAATATATTATTATAATGCAATATTTAATATTTATTTTATTATATTTAAGTGTCTAAAATTGTTTTAAAATGGTAAAATATAAAAATACATTTGATATATTATATCTATTTTATTATATTTTTATATATTCATAAATATAAAATAATATGACATTATAACCAGATCTAATATACATAATTTAATATTAATATAATGTGATATGTAATAATTATTTTATTATATTTGAGAGTCTAAAATAGTTGTAAAATGTTTTAATATCAATATATTAATATAATGTAAAATTTAATATTTGTTTTATTATGTTTGAGTGTCTAAAATACTTTTAAAATGGTATAATGTCAATATCTCAATATATAATAAAAATTTACATTTGGTATATTTTATACACTATATATATTTTATATTTTATAAATATTTTATACAGAATTTATAACTTCTTACATTTTTATAGCATATTTTATGTAATATATTTATATACATTTTAATTGTGTTTTATCTTATGAATATTATAGTTAGAATTAAATGTGTTGAAATATAATATATAATAAAACATAATTTATATAGAAAAACTTGTATACATGTGAATTTCATCAAGCACTCTTTGTACTGTTACTTTTGACTTTCTATTCCCTAAAGCATGATTTTGGAGGGTCTTTTTATTCGTATGGTCCGATGACATGCTGTTATGTGTCTGGTGTTTAACACCTGACTTCTCTCGAATGAATGTCAAACAACGGTCACACCAGTGACTCACTCCAACTCATCCACACCCTGGTTGTTGTTGGATTTGTACGTGTTTTCCTATTGGAGCGCAGTGGTGGACTACCTTCGGCGCAGAGGCTTAAACATATACATGTATAGCTGTTTATTTTACGTCTCTCAGCCCACGCGCAGAAGATAGAAAGATTGTATCTAGGCTGCAGCGATCAGAACAATAGACCCAGAATAACTGCACTGTAACGGTGAAACAGTTTTATGAGGCCTGATCTCATCAGACGCAGGAAGCATCTGTCGCTGTCGTCCTGAGCATTCAGGATGAACTGACGTTCACAGAGCTGCTTCAGCAGGATCACACAGACAGATAAAGTTAACAGAGTCTCTGGTCATGCAGTTTAATCTGTGAACATTATTTTTAGATTATATTACAATGCTCAACTATAAGGGTTTGCTAAAAACCTACACTCTAAAAAAAGATGCTTCTTTGAAGGTTCTTTACCTGTAGTAACAGTTCTATTTAGAACCATAGCATCCTGAAGAACCCTTTTAATGCTGAAATGGTTCTTAGAGTTAGAGTTAGGGTTCTTTATTCCCGCCCTTTTGATTTTCAAATCTGTAACTGTCAAAGCACCTTTTTAGTGAGTTTCTGGAGCTGAGAGACCCAACTACAGACTGTCAACACACTCTCAACAGGTAAATGATTTCATTCTTACTTTTAAATACAAAATTAAATTTAAAATTGTATTGGTTTCCAAACAAATATGTTCTTTTCTCTTCTTTTTAAATCACATGTAGCCTAAGTGTGAGCAGCTCTGACAATCCTCTTCACTACGTAACAGATCCATATTGTATCCATATTGTTTTTGTTTTTTTTTAATTACTTATTTGTTTTACTAACAGAAAAAAAGTTGTCTCATTTCTGATCTTCTGAAGCTCAGATATCCAACAGACTGCCAACACACTCTTATCAGGTAAATATTTGTTTCTTATAATGTCTATAATTGTTTACTTTTTAAATCGTTTTCCAATCATGTCTTTTTCTCTTTTCAGTGTAAGAGAACATATAAGTGACCAGCCCTGTTCAGTTAAAGATGCTTTTAAAGGATACCTCTTCACCACTTAATAAGTAACAATAATGTTTAATTTATGGTTCTTTTATTGTTTTTACAAAAACAAATGGAAGGAGACACACTGTAAATCTAAACTCAACTGTGTATTTCAGATGCTGTCACATCCTACAACCTCGACATCTGCAGAGAGAAACTGCCACTCAGTCACATCAAAACACATAATGATGAACTTACAGGCATCATAGAGGATTATGAAAATACAGTATTTCACTGGAACCTGGTCTTCATTTCACTATTTTGATTCTATTTTTACTTCTTTAAGCATTTATGTTCAATGTGAAAGGTATCTATCAATGTTTTCTTGTTGTTATAGTGCTGTCATTTTTGGCTACCAATTCATGTCATTAAAAAAATAAAAAGTACCTAACTGACACATGTTTTTGTTGTATATACACTACAAGATACTGAAGAGTAAAAAGCAATTAAACAGTTAATTAATACATAGTATATTCAAATAATATTAATAATTACATAAATATACTAATATTAATGAAAATAAACTAGCATTGAAAAGGTTATTTATAATAAAGTTTATATTTATAAAGTTCTATATAGCATTTTCAAAGTATGGTTCTTTATGGAACCCCATTCTGCTATTGTTACAAGCCAAAGAACCCTTTTCTGGTACTATATAGAACCATTTTTCTTAAGAGTGTATATATTTGCTTTCAATTATTTATATTTATATTTATATTTTTAATTTATTTATTATGTTCCAGATTTAAACGTTTGGTCTTCTGTAATGTCTTGTAATAAAAAGACTGTAATCCAAAACTTTGGGACCAGTACAATATTTAGTTTTTTTTTTTAGTTTTTCTGCTCATCAAAGTCCCATTTATTTGATCAAAACTACAGAAAAAGAGTAATAGTATTGCAATTTAAAAATTGCAGTTTTCTATTTGTATATACTTTAAAATATAATTTATTTCAGTGATGCAAAGCTGAATTTTTATCAGCAATTGCTCCAGTCTTTAGTGTCACACAATCCTTCAGAAATCATTCTAATAAGCTGATTTATTATCAGTGTTGGAAACATTTGTGCTGCTTAATTTTTTTTTAAACCTGTGATACTTTTTTTAAGATTCTTTGATAAGTTAAAAAAGAACTGCATTTATTCAAAATATAAATCTTTTATAACAATATGTCTTTATTATCACTTTTTATCAATTTAACACATTCTTGCTGAATAAAAATATTAATTTCTTTCAAAGAAAGAAAGAAAGAAAGAAAGAAAAATTACTGACACCAAACTTTGAACAGTATATTTATTGTTGCTAAATATTTTTATTTGAAACAAATGCTGTCCTTTTTAATGTTTTATTCAACAAATAATAATAATACAAAATTATTAAGAAGTACAACTGTTTCCAACATTGATAATAAATCAGCATATTAGTATGATTTCTGTGACAGAAAATGATCGTGTGACAGAAAAAAAAAGACAGAAATTATGCTGAAAATTCAGCTTTGCATCACAGCAATAAATTCTATTTTAAGGTATATTAAAATAAAAAAACACTATTTTAAATTACAATAATATAATAATATTTTAATGAATTAAACAAAGCCTTGATGAGCAGAAAAGACTTTATGTCCAATTCTTTATTTATTATTAATCAGAGAACTAAGTAAAATAGTAGCATTTTTTGTTTTTGTTATTATTTAAAATTTTCATAAAGTTGCATTTTTGTATTTTTATTTTACATTATGTATATTATAATATATAATATAATATAATATAATATAATATAATATATAATCGAGATTTGACATAATATATGATATAATTGTGTAAAACTATAACAGTAACATACAGACATTTTTATTACAATTTAAATTCATGGTTTTCTATTTAATATACATTAAAATGTAATTTAATCATATGATGCAAAGCTGAATTTTCTTATATATTATTCATAATATGTGCCATTAAAAATATTTACATTTTGTTTTTGTGTTTTTATTTATAATTTTTATATACTAGCATTTTTGTATTTTTATTTTACATTGCGTATCAAAATAATATAATATAATATAATATAATTGAGAGTGTTTAAACTAGTTTTAAAATGCTTTCCAAAATATATTATCTTATATTATGTATATTCTAAAATAATACAAATATTAGAATACATAACAGAATATATATTACATACATACAAAATGCTCTTTACTGTGCTGAGTCTACAATGATTTTTGTGTATATAGGCATTCCCACCGATTTATTGCTCTGGGATTCATTGTGACCCACATCTACTCGAACTGTCCAGAAAACACTCAGCCATTTCCTTTCGACTAGAGAAAACAGTGTGTGTGGCCGTCACAATAACACAGGAAATAGATTTGTCCCTTGCATCTGGTTCTGCTCATTTGAGTGTTGAAGCCTCTAATGCCGCATCCTTCAGCATGGACAATTAAACCTCGCTTCAACACTCATCCCTGTACATGCAATACGGAAAATCCACCCAAGCAGTTTTTCAACGCCTTGTGCATGGAGTGCCAAGAAGAAAACACAAAAAACATAAATCATGGATTGTAAAAATGACATGAGATGATGCAGTGAATGGTTTAGCATGAGGGTGGCAATGGCAAAGCCAAGTATCCAGCCGAATCTTCTACTCAACTCAAAACTAAAAGTAAAAGTTTTTCCCGACAACATCACCCACAATCTCCAACATCCATCAGGATCAGAAAACGTTGAAAAAACGTTTGCTCGCTTGCTCTCAGGTGCTGGTGCACCACATACGCAGTTTATCCAGCTAAAAATAACCAAAGAAAGAACATCTGGCAGACCGGTATGATATTCCATAACCTGTGCCAATAGAAACATGTTTAAAATGATAAACATGAATCGCTTACGTAATGCCTTCTATTCCAGCGGGGGGAAATTATAACTAGACTATTTACTAGATTTTGAGAAGTCCTTGTAGATGCTTGTTTAATTTGGCTAGATGCAGGGGTTTTACAACGTTTTCTAACCTCAGTGTGCACAGGAAAGGTTGTGTCAAACCAACCACAGCAAGCTTTGGAAATGCTGAATGTGTTCAATAATATCATCTGATTAAATCACATCTAATTCTGGACTGTGCTGCGACGGACCTCCCTAAACAGGAAGTGCTGCAGGCCATCTCGCTGACTGTGACTGTTTGGAGATATAACAGAATAAAAATAAACACAACTCTATTAAACAGTTCAACAGATATCTACTTGGCCACTTTAAAGCTAGTTTTAGTCTCAAACGGTCTATGAACTGATATCATTTCTTTAAGCCAGTGGTTCCCAACCACTAGTGGGCCTCAGTGATCATCCAGGGGGGCATCGAGCTTAAAATTAATTTATTAATTTAATTTAATACAATCTGTAACGAGGGAAATATGTTGTGGCTCCTTTAAGAGAAAGCGCCATTCTGCAAACAGTCTGCAGCCGTATAAGCCACGAGCTCCACATATGCGGGTCTGACGGTTTTACTTTTCGTTTCTGTTGCTCTTTTAAGTTGTCTTTTAATAAGTAACACTGTTGCCAGGAGAATAAAGCTTGAGATGTGTAACGCGACCTGTGGGCGTTTTGGCTGATTTCTGCTGCAACTTGAGTTAGGCGAGGTATCACTTAAACCTGACTCAGACTGTGTTACTTATCCTATACTCATTTAATTTTTTTATTATTATTGTGTTAAATCAAAATGATCAAAGTGTTCTCGTGTTCTGTGATTGATTTCTTCAGACTGAGTTCAGCAAGCTTCATCGCACTGATAATTACAGACCAAACGGCGACTCAAATCTTCCAGTCGCTACACGCAAACTACATCTCTCGGCTGCATGAAGCAAACGGTTGAACTAATGTAAAGGTAAAGATTATTAGAGTAGTTCTAACAACAAACGTGCACGTGCCTAATTTATGACACTCCCGTATATCAGAGTCGTACATTATAGGCGCGCATAAGTCCGCTATTAATTCACAAACTATCACTTATTTAAGAAAAAGTAGCTGCTCTGAAAAATGTCTGAAGTAACTTTAACTTTTATTATTTTTAAAAGTTAGAATTGAGCAGAGGCTTTCTTTTTAAGGTTATAAAGTTCAGCTTTAATTTAAAGTTTGTTTGAATGTTGAGTTTTTTTTAATAACATGCAGTAGAAGAATAATAAAGCAAAACAAATGGTTTTGTTAATAAAAAGGGTTTAAAAATAAACACTTTTCTCTTTACTATGGAAGTACAGTATAAGTCAGTATAAGTCAGGCATGGAGGGCCTTGCAAAATTGACCAGAGAAAGAGGGGGGCCGCGGAGTAAAATAGGTTGGAAACCACTGCTTTGAGCCATTTTACCACTGAAGTCAAAAGTTTACATACACCTTGCAGAATCTGCAAAACATTAATTATTTTAGCAAAATAAGAGGGATCATACAAAATGCATGTTATTTTTTTATTTAGTACTGACCTGAATAAGATATTTCACATAAAATATGTTTACATATAATTTATATGAGTAAAAGTAGTTGAATTTATAAAACTGACCCCGTTCAAAAGTTTACACACACTTGATTATTAATACTGTGTTGTTATGATCCACAGCTGTGTTTTTTTTTGTTTAGTGATAGTTGTTTATGAGTCCCTTGTTTGTCCTGAACAGTTAAACTGTCTGCTATTCTTCAGGTCTCACAAATTCTTTGGTTTTTCAGCATTTTTGTGTTTCTGAACCCTTTCCAACACTGACTGTATGATTTTGCTATCCATCTTTACTGAGCACAACTGAGGACCCATATGCTACTATTACAGAAAGTTTAAGTGCTCAGTGATCCTCTAGAATTTGAAGATCAGGGTAAATTTTACTTATTTTGTCTTCTGGGAAGTGTCTTCTGTAGGTTCTGAAGGGCAGTAATAAATTAAAAAAAATATGATATTTAGGCAAAATAAGAAAAATGTACACATCTTTATTCTGTTCAAAAGTTTTCACCCCTGGCTCTTAAAACATATTTTTTTCTTTCTGAAGCATCAATGAGTGTTTGAACCTTCTGTAATAGTTGCATATGAGTCCCTCAGTTGTCCTCAGTGTGAAAAGACAGTTCAGTCATTGTTGGAAAGGGTTCAAATACGCAAAAATGCTGGAAAACCAAAGAATCTGTGGGATTTTTCTGTTCAGGACAAGCAAGGGACTCATGAACAACTATCACTAAACAAAATAACACAGCTGTGGATCATTCAGGTAACAACACAGTATTAAGAATCAAGTGTATGACAACTTTTGAACAGGGTAATTTTTATAAATTAAGCTATTATTTTCACTTGCGGACTATATGTCTTTTATGTGAAATATCTTATTCAGGTCAGTAGTAAATAAAAAACTTCTTATTTTGGTAAATAATTAACATTTTGCAGATTCTGCAAGATGTTGACCTTTTTAAATGTATATAATTTATTTTAATATTTATAGTAATTATAAATTTCATGTACCATGGTACACTGAAATGGTAACAGATTAATAAAGATATTACAATATATATACAAAATATTTATTTATATATAGTATATACCAAAAATATGTTACTAAACCATTTAAAAACTATTTTACACTCTCTTAACAGACTTTGTTTTTATGCAAATAAAAATAACCAAAGTATAGTATGCTAAGTAAGAAACTATTCAAATAATATACTCAAATATTTAAGATATTCGCCCCCAAACAGCGCATAAAAACAGAACTTGTGATTGGACACTTCATATCTCTGTCAGAAATATTCACGCAAACTAATCCAAATGCCCCGGTCATGCGGTGACAAATAAGACTTCAGTAATGATTTTAAAGTCAATCAAACGCCAAATCCCATTTCAAGGTCTATTTCATGAAATTTGAAAGCAAGATCAGCCAATAGAAACATCACATTCACTGGCCTAAACTAGCCCTAAATCAGCAGGTATTTACTTTACTCAGAAACTAAGGTTAACAAAATAAAACAGTGCATGGAGAGCTCTCTTAAATCAAGACAAAGGTCCATGCAAACGTTCTCTTGCAATGTCTGCGTGACTAAATATAGTGAACTGTAGAGAGTCTGAACGTGTTCAGTTCAATGTCACCGGGGGGCCAGAGAAAGAGCTCCAGTTGACACAACAGCAGCTCCCGGACCGCTGTGACGTTACTATAGTGCTAGTGAAGGTTCCCTCTGGAGAGCCAGCTGCTTTCCATTAGCATACCTCAGTGAGTGAGTGGGGGTCCTGGCTTCATGCGGGGAGACGCTAACACCCGGATAAATGAGAGGATAGCCATGCAGACCGGCCCTCGGGACTGCAGCCAAATCACGCTTGATGACGGGGGATTTGTGCTGCTTTGAGCTCGCCGACTGAACAAACACACTCGTGTTTTGGAACATATTTGAGTGATGTTTGACAAACCATACAAGGCTTATACTTTATAACTAGCTGGTATGGGAATCCGTAATAGTGTGGAAGCCTGTTTCTGCCGTGGGATACAAAATAAAAATGCTAATTGTGTCTTTTTCCAGACTTTTTGTCTGAAACTCTGAGTTTACTTCTTGCAACTTCGGAATAAAACTAAATTTTGGAATACAATGGAATAAAAAAAGAAAAAAAAAATGAAAAAGTTAGTTGTGTGACTTTTTTTTTGCAATTCCGAGTTTATATTTCACAGTTCAGACTTTTCTTTTTAGAATTGTGAGTTTACATCCTGCAATTCTAGCTTTTTAATAAAATTCAATAAAGTAATACTAAATGAAATTCCTTGCAGTCCTCAGAAGGAAAGTCAGAATTGTGAGATAAAAAGTCACAATTCAATTTTTTAAACTTAAGTTAATTTATTTTTTATCTGTGGTGGAAACATGCTTTCATATTTTATCATGCAATTCTGACTTTTAAATAAAACAAATTAAAATAAAGTAAAATAATAAAATTCATGGTTTTATTCCTTGCAGTACTCAGAAGTAAAGTCAGAATCAGAACTGTGAGATAAAAAGTCCCAATTACATTTTTTAAACTTCACTGAATTTATTTTTTATCCATGGTGGAAACATGATTTTATATTTTATCATGCAATTCCAAATTTAAAATAAAATAATTGTGACTTTTTGAGACTTTTTTTCTCACAATTCAGGTTTTTGTTCCTTGCAGTTGCATTTTTTAAACTTCATTTAATTTATTTTTATCCGTGGTGGAAATATGATTTTATATTTTATATTTTATTATGCAATTCTGACTTTTAAATACATATAAAATATAATCACTGTGACTTTTTGAGACTTTTTTTTCTCAAAATGTGGGTTTTTGTTCCTTGCAGTTGCATTTTTTAAACTTCATTTAATTTATTTTTATCCATGGTGGAAACATGATTTTATATTTTATAATGCAATTCAGAAAGAAATGAAAGTCGGAATTTTTTAAATTTCATTTTCATATTTATTGTTTTATCTCTGGTGGAAACATGCCTTCATATTTTATCATGCAATTCTGACTTTAAAATAAAATAAAATAATTGTGAATTTTGAGACTTTTTTTGTAGGCTTTTATTCCTTGCAATCAAAAAGTCACAGTGACATATTTCAAATTAAATTACATTTATTTTTATCCCTGGTGGAAACATGCTTCCATATTTTATCACGCATTTCTGACTTTTTAATAAAATAAAATTAAAGTAAAACGAATAAAAATAAACTAATTAAAATAACATAAAATAAAATAAAACAATTTTGAGACTTTTTGAGACAATTCAGGCTTTTATTACTATTTTATTAAAAGTCAGAATTGCAATTGCAAGATAAAAAGTTAGAGTTATATATTTTTTTTATTTAATTTAATTCATTTTTATCTGTGGTGGAAACATGCTTCCATATTAATCATGCATTTTTGACTTTTTAATAAATAAAATAAAATAAAACTAATTAAAAGGGAAAAAAAATTCGTACAATTTTTAAAACATTTTTTAAACTCGCTTCAATATTTTAGACATTATTCAGAGTGAATCTGTGCATTTCTATTGTATAATTTTGGATTTTGACTTTTTATAGTGAAGTATCTAACAAGCAGCAAATCAGAATATTAGAATGATTTCTGAAGGATCATGTGACACTGAAGACTAGAGTAATGATTATTCAAATTCAGCTTTTCATCACAGAAATAAATTACATTTTAAAATATATTCAAATAGAAAACAGTTATTTTAACTTACAATAATATTTCATGATATTACTGATTTTACATATTTTTTTAATCAAATAAATGCAGCCTCGGTGAGAGAAAGAGACTTTTGTCTGTCTCAGGTCTTAAAAAAACAACTTACAGACTCCAAACATACATGCTAGCATAACTATGAGCTGCTACACCGCTCAGTGCGTATAAAAACGTCCTGACAATATCCATAATAAAACCGCAGTAAAGCCATGCCTGACATGATCAGTTTAAACAATCTTAAAACACGTCACAGGCGCAGATACTTTTCTTACACAAACTTTAAACAGAGCAGCCCGGCTAATGCAAACACTTCTCACAAACGCACAAAGAACACCGTGCAATAAAAGTACATCTCACTTACACACGGCTGACAGGTTAATTCAAAGCTGCGCTAACAAGGTCAATTAACTTCAGATGAAGCTGAAAGTGTTTGCTATGACTGTACCATTGCTATGCATACGGTGTGCTTTGGAGTATAATTGAATTCATACTATAATTAGCAGTGCAAATTCAATGTTGGATTAGACTCACATGTTCTGAAGAAAACGTGAGAGGTGTTCACACCATCTAAAGTGTTGAGGAGCGAACTAACAAAAGTAGCCTAGTCGATACCAGATAAGATCTCCACATGGAGCTAATAAAGACTCAACCTGGATGGAAACACTTGTAAACCCTTCTTTGCGGGACATTCAGACTGTAATTTAAGTGAGGTACAGCAGTTCCTTCACTGACAGACAGGATTCACGTCAAGTCTACCGAAACAAGTGTGGCCTTCCAGATAAATGAGTGTCTTTACTTCAGACGAAGGCTGTTTATGCTGCTTGATCCATTAAGGATCACCCAGTGAGATCTGCCTGCCCACCCAGAACACAACGACAACCTTTTGACAACATTAAGTTGACATTCTTACACATTAAACAGCAGTTAAAACATGTTTTTGTGATTCCCTAGGCCAAAAAACACACTTAAATGTCAAATAAACTATACCGACTTATTAGACCATCAATGTAAAAAAGCAGCACTCTGATTATTTAAGGCCTGAGAAAGAGATTGTAGATACTGTATCAAATATACAATGACAGATGCGGACGCAAATCTGCAGTGACTACAAACAAGAAGAAATATTAAGATGCACCGTCTCCACTTTGCTACAGCATAGATACATTCATCGAACTTGAAAGTTCAAGCGGACATTTAAGGGTCTTCGTATAAAAAAGTGACACTTTTAATTGAAAACATTTTTCAAGGTCATGACACTACTTGCTTCTTAGTAAACTGTCCCCTACTGACAAACCTAACAAAATATAAGATACAGTTCTTTAAAAAAAGAGACATGACAAAGTTCACAAATGTCATTTAAAAAAAACCAAACTAAATTATATTTTTTTCAAATGTTAAAACAAATGATGAAAATATGGTGTTCATAAATAAAGAAAAAGAATAAATATTTACAAAATAATTAAATTAAAAATGTAAAATTAAAAAAAGATGGTAATATTCTGACAATAAAGTTGAAATTATGAAAATAAACTCGAAATTACAAGAATAAAGTCGAAATGTTTTGAGAATAAAATCAAAATTATTTTGTAATTAATTTGTAGCAATTACGAGATTAAAGTTATAATAATTTGAGAGTATATTCTATCTTTTTGCGCATGCAAATGGCCCGGATTGGGCGCACAAATTCGAAACATTTGGCTTTATTCTCGAAATTTTGACTTCATTCTTGAAATATTTTTACTTTATTCTCATAATTTTGACTTTATTCTCATAATATTCCGACTTTTTTCTCGTAATATTTTCAAAACATTTTGACTTTATTTTCACAATTTAGATTTTATTCTCAAAATATTTTGACTTTATTCTCATAATTTCGACTTTATTCTCGAAATATTTTACTTTCGTAATTTCGATTTCTCGTAATATTTTCGAAACATTTCAACTTTATTCTTGAAATATTTAAACTTTATTCTTGTAATATGTCGACTTTATTCTCGTAATATTTCAACTTTATTCTAGAAACATTTAGACTTTATTTTTGAAATTTCTATTTTATTCTTAAAATATTTTGGTTTATTCTTGTAATTTTCAACTTTATTCTAAAATATTTTGACTTTATTCTCGTAATATTTCGACTTTATTCTCAAAATATTTAAACTTTATTCTCGAAATTTCTGTTTTATTCTTAAAATATTTTGGCTTTATTCTCGTAATTTCGACTTTATTCCTGAAATTTCAACTTTATTCTTGAAATATTCTGACTTTATTCTTGAAATTTCTACTTTATTCTCATAATTTTGACTTTATTCCCGAAATTTCTACTTTATTCTCGCAATATTCTGACTTTATTCTTGTAATTTTGGCTTTATACTTAAAACATTTAGACTTTATTCTTGAAATTTCATCTTTATTTTTGATATATTTTGACTTCATTCTTGTAATTTCGACTTCATTCTCGTAATATTTTGACTTTATTCTTGTCATTTATACTTCATTCTTGTAATATTTTGACTTTATTCTCATAATTTCCCCTTTAATCTCATAATATTTCGACTTTATTCTTGTAATATTTTCGAAATATTTCGACAGTTTTCTCGAAATTTTGACTTCATTATAATAAAGTATATTATAAAATGTACTATATTAAATAATTATTTATTTAAAATTAAAAACATTATGTACATACTGTATATATGTAAAAAAAAAATACACAATATTTTTGAAACTTTTCAGCTTTATTCTCGAAATTTCCACTTTAATCTCAAAATATTTTGAAAATTACGATAATTTGTAATTTTGACTTTATTCTGATAATATTTAGACTTTATTCTCGTAATATTTTCGAAACATTTTGACTTCATTCTCAAAATTTACTATATTAAATAATTATTTATTTAAAAATAAAAACAGTATGTACATACTGTATGTGTAAAAAAAAATAATTTTAGAAAATACGTAAAATCACCATTTCTAAATATTAATTAATTATTAGTTTTAATTAAATACAGTATTTAAACACTGTACATATGTAAACAGTTTTACCTCAAAATTCACACAGTAAAAGCGTTACCCATTCACTTTTAAAGTAATTTTTTACGCATGTGTTAATGAAGGAAGACAAAAGGCACACCATTTTGTAGATTGACCCTCATCAGTGTTACAGCTACAAAAGGAAACCATATGTGAATGTGCTTGAGTAAACGCAAGAAGACTAAGTCAGCAAACCATCACTGTATAGTCATCGTGTTGGTTAATGCATATTTGCATCATGAGCTGTTACATATAAAGCAAAAACAGGAGCGCTGTATGGGGCGAACCCTTCCTGTAAGAAGCTCCCCTATGGAGAAGTGGCCCTCAGAGGCTCATAAAGCAGCGCCAGTGAAATTTACAGGCTCTGTGTGGGCCTCCTTGTTAGAGCTCAAGCTCCACGTCGCCCTGAGGATACTGACGCTGACCGAGCGCGGGACAGCAGACTATTACCAGCAGACAGACAACAAGAGCCCAACTGTGCGGCCACAATGACCACTGTCTCTCGGCAGAGTCGCCAAACAAGGTCTCTCATTAAGAGAGCCGCGATTCAAAGGTAGTTGTTTGTCACCTGACGGTGGCTATTTCATTTTGATAGCGAGACTTTATTATAGGTCACTTAGTGAAATTCTCTTTTGAGCTCCCACATGACTTAATCAGAGCTTTAAGCTCAGCACCAAACACATGGATATGTCTGATGTGCTTTCAAGGCAAGACAATTTGTGACCCTGGAGCACAAAACCAGTCTTAAGTATTAGGGATATATTTGTAGCAATAGCCAACAATACATTATATGGGTCTAATTTATAGATCATTTATGAAGACTTTATTGTTGAAATATTTTGCATTATTCCTGTAATATTTTAACTTTGATCTCTTAATTTTAGATTATTTTTTTTGCCAGCCCTTGTAGTCTGTCTATTTGTATAACCAATTTCGACTTTGTTCTTGAAACATTTCGACTTTGTTCTCGAAACATTTTGACTTTGTTCTCGAAACATTTCGACTTTGTTCTCGAAACATTTCGACTTTGTTCTCGAAACATTTCGACTTTGTTCTCGAAACATTTCGACTTTGTTCTCGAAACATTTCGACTTTGTTCTCGAAACATTTTGACTTTGTTCTCGAAAATTTCGACTTTGTTCTCGAAACATTTAGGCTTTGTTCTCAAAACATTTCGACTTTGCTCTCGAAACATTTAGGCTTTGTTCTCGAAATATTTCGACTTTGTTCTCGAAACATTTAGGCTTTGTTCTCAAAACATTTCGACTTTGTTCTCGAAACATTTAGGCTTTGTTCTCGAAATATTTCGACTTTGTTCTCGAAACATTTAGGCTTTGTTCTCAAAACATTTCGACTTTGTTCTCGAAACATTTAGGCTTTGTTCTCGAAATATTTCGACTTTGTTCTCAAAACATTTCGACTTTGTTCTTGAAACATTTTGACTTTGTTCTTGAAAACATTTAGACTTTATTCTTGTAATTTTGACTTTGTTCTTGCAATTTCGACTTTGTTCTCGAAACATTGCGACCTTGTTCTCAAAACATTTAGACTTTATTCTTGAAACATTTCGACTTTATTCTTGTAATTTCGACTTTGTTCTCCTAATTTCGACTTTGTTCTCGAAACATTATGACCTTGTTCTCAAAACATTTAACTTTTATTCACGAAACATTTCGACTTTGTTCTCGAAACATTTCGACTTTGTTCTTAAAATATTACAACTTTATTCTTGTAATTTCGACTTTGTTCTTGAAACATTTAAATTTTGTTTTCGAAACATTTCGACTTAATTCTCAAAATTACAACTTTATTCTTGTAATTTCGACTTTATTCTTGAAACATTTCGACTTTGTTCTCGTAATTTAAACTTTATTCTCAAAACATTTAGACTTTATTCTTGTCATTTCGACTTTGTTCTTGTCATTTCGACTTTATTCTTGAAACATATTGACTTTGTTCTCGTAATTTAAACTTTATTCTCAAAACATTTAGACTTTATTCCCATAATTTCGATTTATAGTCGAAATTATAAAGTCTAGAATAAAGTCACAATGTTTCGAGAATAAAGTCGAAATTTTTGAGAATAAAGTCGAAACTACAAGAATGAAGTCAAAGTGTTTTAAGAATAAAGTCAAAACAGACACAAGTGCTGGCAAAAATATCTAAGATTACAAGATCAAAGTTGCAATATTTCGGGAATAATGCAAAATATTTTGACAATAAAGTAAATCATAAATGATTTTTGGCATAAAAGAAAAATCTGTAAATTTGACCCATACAATGTATTGCTGGTTATTGCGACAAATGTACCTCTGCTACTGTGGTCCAGGGTCACAAATTGTCTTGCCTTGAAAGGACATCAGACATATCCATGTGTTTGGTGCTGAGCTTAAAGCTCTGACTGAAGTCATGTGGGAGCTAAAAACACTTTATTCTCTAAATGAATCAGAGCTTTAAGCTCAGCACCAAACATATGGATATGTCTGATGTCCTTTCACGGCAAGACAATTTGTGACCCTGGACCACAAAACTAGTTTTAAGTAGCAGGGTATATTTGTAGTAATAACTAACAATACATTGTATGGGTCAAATTTATTGATTTTTCTTTTATGCCAAAAATCATTAGGATATTAAGTAATGATCATGTTCCATGAAGATATTTTGTAAATTTCTATTCTTAAATATATCAAAATGTAATTTTTGATAAGTCATATGCATTGCTTAAATTTAAACAACTTTAAAGGTGATTTTCACAATATTTTTTATTCAGCTTTCAGATGATGTATAAATCTCAATTTCAAAATATTGATCCTTTTGAGGTCCAGGATCACATTTGTTGGCTCAAATCTATTATATGGCTTCAGATCATAGCACAAGAGTCATTTTTCAACCAGCAATAACTAAAAACTACTATTTCAAAGTGATTACAGAAAAACGCACATGGACCTATTTGGTGCATGTTGATGGAGTGAAATACAGTTCAGCAAAAACATTTGCTTGACCTTCAGTGTAGGGCTGTTTGCAGCACAGGTCATGGGAGAGAAAAGACAGCGGGTCAGACGAGGACAAGTGCAAACAACCTCACATGGACTAGCATGAATTCTGTGATGCTGACATATCCGGACTGAGACCTCTATGACAACGAGCCATATTTAAGTCAACATGAAATGGCATTCACAACCTATTTACTTTGGTAATATGACGTATTTCCTTATGAAACGGCGTAATCTACAAGAATAGGCTGGGATTTAATTCCATCAGGAATTGATGTATTTTTGTAAACAATTTTAGTACATTAAGCATTAGCATTAATCTGAAATTTCAGAACATTTGAATTAAACTGAAATTAATGAATGAATAATAAAATAAAATAAATAAAATAAAATATAATATACATAAAGTAATTAAAATGTTTTAATTATTTTTAAAGATTTTTTTGAAAAGTGGGTATTACATGCCAAATTTTACTTCATTAGCATTAATCTAAAAAATGTATTAATTTATAATAAAATACAATTAAAAATAAATAAAATAAAGAATTACTGCATTAATATTAATCTGCATTAAAATGATTTCATTTTTGTAAAGATTTTTTTTAAAGTCGGTATTACATGCCATATTTTACTACATTAGCATTAATCTGAAAAATTAATTAATTAATAATAAAATATAAAATAAAACAAAACAATCTATTACTGCATTAACATTAATCTGTGCTAAAATGTTTACATTTTTTAATGATTTTTTAAAGTGGGTATAGATGCCAAATTTTACTACATTAGAATTAATCTGAAAAATTAATGAATTAATAATAAAATAAAATAATGTATTACTGCATTAACATTAATCTGCATTAAAATGTTTTCATTATTTTTAAAGATTTTTTTAAAAGTCTGTATTACATGCCATATTTGACTACATTTGCACTAAATTGTAAAATTATTGAATGAATAATAAATAAAATAAAATAAAATAATATATTACTGGATTAACATTAATCTATGTTAAAATTAAAAAAAAAAGTGAGTGTTGCATGCCAAATTTTAGTACATTAGCATTAATCTGAAAAATTAATGAATTAATAATGAAATAGAATATAATAAAATAATGTATTACTGCATTGACACTAATCTGTGTTAAAATGTTTTCATTTCTTTAAGTGGGTGTTACATGCCAAATTTTACTACATTAGCATTAAACTGAGAAATTAATGAATTAATAATAAATAAAATAATCTTTTACTGCATTAACATTAATCTGAATAAATGAATAATATGAAATGAAATAAAATATAATAAAATAATATAAAATACATTAAAAAAATTGATAAAATACATAAAAAATATAATAAAAGAAATCATGTCTTTGTGGCTGGTTTTCTGCTGATTAAGAGATAATACAAGACTTCCTCACCTTACAAATGGTTTTCAAAATCAAAAATGCTATGAAATGCATCATGTTTTGTAAGACAGTGTGACATGCTCAAGCAAAACAATCACTATTTTTGGAATCAGCATCCCAAAAGAAATAAGAAACAAAGATTGGATTTCATTCAGCAAATATGATGCAGGGTAGTATTATTGGTTATTAACGACTTGGTTATTAACGAACAGAATAAAGTCTGATTTCATGTTGACTTTAAAGGACAAATCCCTGAAGCCTGAACCTGCGAAGCAACAGGTATACTGGGATATCTGAGGAAAACTCACCCTCACATAGGCTGTGTACTGATGGCACTGCTGTCGGTTGATCTCCAGGCTGAAACGCTGACTTACAGCACCTGTCTGCTCCCCACCGTTTCCAAAATACACCCGCGGCGGCAGACCCTTGTGTCTCTTATCTGAGTCTGCGGTTAGATTGTACAGCAACTCTGAGGGGGAAAATAGACAACAATGTGTAAACATCTCTCCAACATGGTTGTTTCTCAACACTCACTATCAGAAGAATTCCAGGGTGATTTTTGGGATTTATAAACAGAGTCAAGTAAGCCGTCAAGTTCCCACTGTCAAAGTCGTGGAAATGAGCGAAAACAGTACAAGAACATTTCTGGGGCCACGTCCAAGAGTTAAATGTTTGTGATTTATTTCTGGAAGTCTGAGAAAATGGCAAGGGCATGTAGGAAAACACTGTTCAAAATGTACTGATGAATCACATGAAATAAATGTGTTGGTCATATTTCATGTCAAAATAATAATAATAATAATAATAATAAATTTATTTTTACTATATATATATATACATATATATATATATATTTTTTTTTTTTACAATATATATATATATATATATATATATACATATATATATATATATATATTGTAAAAATAAAATAAAATAAAATAAAATAAAATAAAATAAAATAAAATAAAATAAAATAAAAACTGCTGAATCTCCTGAAGAAATGTGTGGGTTACATTTTATGACAAAATAAAATAAAATAAAATAAAATGTACTGATGAAACTTTCCGAAGAAATGTGTGGGTTATATTTCATGCCAAAAAATAAATAAATAAATAAATAAATAAAAATAAAAAATAAAATAATGCACTGATGAACCTCCCAAATAATGTGTGGGTAATATTTCAGTCCAAAATAAAACAAAACAAAACAAAACAAAACAAAACAAAACAAAACAAAACAAAACAAAACAAAATAAAATAATGTACTGATGAATCTCATGAAGAAATGTGTGTGTTATACTTCGTGCCAAAATAATAATAATAATAATAATAATAATAATAATAATAATAATATATATATATATATATATATATATATATATATATATATTTTGTAAAAATACAAAATGTAAATGAATGAATGAAACTAAACTAAACTAAAATAAACTAAAATAAAATAAATAAAATGATTAATCTTTTGAAGAAATGTGTGGGTTATATTTCATGCCAACATAAAAATAAAATAAAAAATAAACTGATGAAGCTTCCAAAGAAACATGTTGGTTACATTTCATACCAAAATAAAAATAAAAAGAACATATAAAATGCAAATATATGAAAGAATAAATAACAAAAAATAAAACATAATAAAATAAAATAGATGAATGAATAAATAACTAAAATAAAAAATTAACAAATGAACGAATCAAATCAAACCAAATCAAATACAAAATGTAAATGAATTAATGAATTAATGAAAATAAAACAAAATCAATAAAATAAAATAAATAAAATGAATCTTTTAAAGAAATGTGTGGGTTATATTTCATGCCAAAATAAAAATAAAATAAAATATAAATGAAATGATGAATCTTCCAAGGAAATGTGTGGGTTATATTTCATACCAAAATAAAAAATAAAAAGAACACATAAAATGCAAATAAATGAATGAATAAATAATTAAATTAAAACATAATAAAATAAAACTAAAATAAAATTAATTAATGAATAAATAACTAAAATAAAAATTGAACAAACGAACAAATAAATCAATAAAAACGTTTTTTAAATTTTTATTTTATAAATAACTAAATAAAAATTGAACAAATAAATCAATAAATTGCTGTAATTATAGTGATTAATTGCAGACATGAGAACTGAAAGAAAATGTGCTGAATTGTCATAAAAATTATGTCAAAAAATTAACTTTGGTCTTTCAATTGGGCACTATGTATATGTGTATTTGACAAAAAAAAAAAGTCTTGAATCTTGTAAACATGAGGTTTTTTTATCCAAAATTACTTTTGTTCTTTTGGTTTTGAAATGACATACGATCCAGACATCTCTTAGGTGAGATTCATCCATCTACACCTACAACCTTTTCCAAACTCCAGAAATTGATCAAAAACGCAGACCCCTTGGACGCGGCCCGAGAAATAGCTGATTTCTTTCCACAACTTGATGAATTTCTTGACAGTTTTTGTGAAATTCACTCAGATGGGGTCAAATGTGTAATTCCGGGACCGTTGCTCGGATCCTGACGTTGAGTAAGAGCTATTATTACCCCGCTGCTCTCACAGGGCGTTACTCTACTCAACGTCTGCGAGCAGGAAGGGGCTCCTGGACCAATGCAGGGGATTGTTGTTTTAGTCCAGCTGTGAGCGCACCATGAGCTCACTACAGCCTACAGAACCCGGCGTCATCCAGACACAAGGTGCTGCAGTACTTTCCAATGCGGGTGCCAAGTGGAGTAACACTAGTGCTCTGTATTTCTCAGAAACCTCCCATTATGTAACACCCCCTTTAAGTACCCCATCTCCCATAAGGCCACACCCAGTGAGCAGTGGCCACACCCAAAAGTTGAGCAAGCGGTCATTTGCATCGAATCCATGTGGCTGCATGGTGTCCGTCTTGTCAAGTTGAGCAAACAAATGCAGTCAAGCTCACTGAGTTGAGTAACACAAATAGAGCTGATAAAAATGTCAGAAACAAAATTATTAGATTTAATGAAAAACAAGTCTTTTCTGAGCAATTTTAAAACTAATTGAGATCGCTCAACAGCATGGGAGGGCCAAAAGTGATTCATAGTGAACTGCTGTTTTTGTATCTAAGATGTGATGATATTTCATAATAGTCTATTCTAAGCTTGTCTGCATGTTGATAGAGTGAAGTAAAGTTCAGCACAACATGCACTGACCTCTAGTTCAGGGGCTGTTTGCATCACGGGTCATGAGAGTGGAAAGACAGCAGTTAAAAACAAGAGTATCTAGTTTTGGGTTTAGTTTGTCTACAGACACCTCTTGATTATACATACTTGTATTCAAGTGTTGTTGAATGTGTAACAATGCACAATAATTAAACAATTAAATTGTATAAAAATAAAATCAATTCAAACAAAATTTTAAATAAGACATAAAACATCAAATAATAAAATAAAAGATTAAATAATAAAAAAGAAATAATAAAATAAAAAATTAAATTACTATTAAAACAATAAATAATAAAACTATAATATAAAAATAAAATAAAATAATAATAAATAATTATAAAATTGTATTATAATTTTATTATAAAAATAATAAAAATATAATATAAAATACAATAAAAATAAATATAAATAAAAATATACAATAAAAATACAATGCAATAAAATGTATAATAAAATAACATAACAAAAATACAATTAAATTAATAAAATACAATAAAAATAATTACAAATACAAATATAAAATAACTGTATAAAAATGTGTCTTATTTTATGTCTTATTAATATTCATTTTTAAATAAGACAAAACATAAAAAACTAATTATAATAAAAAATAATATAAATATAAAATAATAAAATATAAATAAATAAATACAATAAAAATAAAATACAATAAAACAATTATTAAAATACAATAAAATAAATAATAACAAAATAAAATACAAATTATTAAATCATAAAAAATAGAATTGTACAAAAATACATATATCTTATTTTATGTCTTAAATAATAGTAATAATAAAATATTAAATAATAAATAATAAATAATAAAATATAATATTATATAATAAAATACAATAAAACTAAATAAAATATAATACAATAAAAATACAATCAATGAAATGCAATAAAAAAAATATAATAAAATATCAAATAATAAAATAATAATAACAATAAAAAAATTAAATATAATAAATACAATAAAAATAAAATTATAATAATAAATAATGTAAATATAAAATATAAAATAATAAAATACAATAAAAAAATAAAAATTTAAATAATAAAAAAATAATAATTGTATAAAAATACGACTTATTTATGTCATTTATAATGTAATGTAAATAAAATATCAAACAATAATGCCATAAAAAACAATAAATAAATTAAAAAACATAAAAATAATAAAAAATTATTAGTAATAAGATAAAATAATATAAAATCAGGTCTAAGCACTCAAAAACACTTAAAAACAAACAAAAACAAAATGATCATAATCATTCCACAGAGACTCACCTATGTGGCCAGGTACATGTTTTCCTCGAAAGTTCATGCAGACAGTGACGTTGAAGCAGTTGAGATGTTGAGGGCCCTCGTGACACTGCGGTACTGTGATGTTTATTGAGACGGGCAGGAAGATAGAGACGTCCACAGAGATCACCGGCCTGGATCTGTCACAAACAACAGCAAAAGAAGTCAAAGAAGTCATCTAAATGAATAATTATCAGAGAACATTAACCAGGAATTAATGTAAATACAAGCTTTTGCTGAATTGCACAACAGAAGTACACAACTTACCTTAACAAAACCACACTGTCAGACATGAACGCCCCTATCGTCACATCTGATATGGGAAAAACAAACAATAACGTTTTAGAAATAAAGTTCTGAGGGATTTCTGAAAGATCTGGAATAATTACACACCTCAAAAATTATATATAGCCTGTTTTTGTTAAATAAACCCTGTAGTGCTGTTAGAAAAGGTGTGCAGAAATTGTACCTTTACCACTATTATACACCTTCAGAGTAAACTTGCTGACAAGGTACAGAGATGTACATTTGAGGATACTGACTCAATGACAAGTTGTTATACCTCTAAAGGTACAATCCAGTGTTGTAATTGTTAATGCAAACTAAAATGATCAAATCAATTATTATCAGTAAAGAGGAAATAAATATTAAATGTAAAATAAAAAAAAGTTTTAAAATGTTGCATTGCAACAAATTCAAAAAAATTGTTTAAGTACTAAAACTACTAAAATTAAATTACTAAATTACTAAAACATAAAAATATATAATTAATTAATAAAAATGGCAAAGAACATAAAGTGACTAAAACAAACCAAATTTAAAATAATGAATACATTCTAAATATTTATTGATAGCGTAGAGCCAGAGTATTACATAGGGTTGCGTACAAATCATTATGACCACTAATGTGACCCTGGACCACAAAACCAGTCATACGGACCTATTTCTTGAAACTGAGATTTATACATCATCTGAAAGCTGAATAAATAAGCTTTCCAATAAGTAGTAAATAAGGGTTGTTAGGATAGGACAATATTTGGCAGAGATACAAGTATTTAAAAATCTGGAATCTGAGGGTGCAAAAGAAAAACAAAAAACTGAATACTGAGAAATCGCCTTTAAAGTTGTCCAAATGAAGTTCTTAGCAATGCATATTACTAACCAAAAATTAAGTTTTTGTATATTTATGGTAGGAAATGTACAAAATATCTTCATTGAACATGATCTTTACTTAATATCCTAATGATTTTTTGGCAAATTCAATAATTTTGACTGATACAATGTAATTTGGCTACTGCTACAAATATACCAGTACTATTTACGACTTAAGGTTTTGTGGTCTAAGGTCACTAATTGATAAACTCTAATGTAAGTATACAGATATATGAAATAGATATCCAAGTATTGAGAAAATCGTCTTTAAAGTTGTCTTAGCAATGCATATTACTTATCAAAAATTTAATTTTGATATATTTACGGTAGGAAATTTACAAAATATCTTCATGGAACATGATCTTTACTTAATATCCTAATGATTTTTGGCAAATTCGATCATTTTGACTGATACAATGTATTTTTGGCTACTGCTACAAATATACCAGTGCTACTTATGACTTAAAGGAACACTCCACTTTTATTGAAAATAAGCTCATTTTCCAACTCCGCTAGAGCCTTTAAGACTGCTTTTGTGGTAAAGGGTCACAAATGCTGGGCCTGTTTCATATATCTGTATACATACATTGGAGTTTACTAATTAATGACCTTGGACCACAAATCCTTAAAGGAACACTCCACTTTTTTTCGAAAATAGGCTCATTTTACAAATCCCCTAGAGTTTAACAGATGAGTTTTACCATTTTTGAATCCATTCAGTCGATCTCCGGGTCTGGCGTTAGCACTTTTAGCATAGCTTAGCATAAACCATTGAATCTGATTAGAACATTAGCATTTTGCTAAAAAATGATCAAAAATTTGCGATATTTTTCTTATTTAAAACTTGACTCTTCTGTAGTTACATTGTGTACTAAGACCGACAGAAAAAAAAAGTCCCTTGATTATTACGCCGGAATGAGAGTATAGTTCCTATCGATATCAGCCTAGAAAATCACAACTTTTCATTTTCTGTCGGCCTTAGTACACAATGTAACTACAGAAGAGTCCAGTTTTAAATAGGAAAAATATCGAAAATCTTTGGTCCTTTTTGAGCAAAATGCTAACGGTCCAATCAGAATCAATGATTTATGCTAAGCTATGCAAAAAAGTGCTAACGCCAGACCCGGAGATCAGCTAAATGGATTCAAAACCGGTTAAAACTCATCTGTTTCACTCTAGGGAAGTTGGAAAATGAGCCTATTTTAAATAGTGTTCCTTTAAGGTTTTATGGTCCAAGGTCACTAATTAGTAAACTCCAATGTATGTATACAGATATATGAAACAGGCCCAGCATTTGTGACCCTGTACCACAAAACCAGTCTTAAGTAGCATTAGTATATTTGTAGAAATATATACATTGTACGTGTCAAAATAATTTTTCTTTCATGCCAAAAATCATTAGGGTATTAATTAAAGATCATGTTCCATGAAGATACTTTGTAAACTTCCTACCGTAAATATATCAAAACTTAATTTTTGATTAGTAATATCCATTGCTAAGACAACTTTAAAGATGATTTTCTCAATACTTAGATATTTCTGCACCCTCAGATTCCAGATTTTCAAATAGCTGTATCTCGACCATATATTGTCCTTTCATAACAAACCATACATCAATGGAAAGCTTATTCATTCCGATGATGTATAAATCTCGATTTTAAAAAATGGACCCTTATGACTGTTTTTGTGGTCCAGGGTCACATTTCTTTTTTTAATAAAAGACGAAGCTCTCTCTGGTCTTTGTTTAATTGGCGTGTCCACTGTGGAATGCTGTAAACAAAATGCTTGCCGGCCACAGCAGACAGAACGTGTCAAAGAACGGTTAAGAAAATTAAGCAAACACTCGATCTACATTCCCCGGATTAGCGAAGAATGGAACGTTCTCCTTCATTTAATTAATCCCGTCTTACACAAGAGCTTCTACGGACGCAAAAAGACGACAAGCTGGGCGTTTTTACAGCAGCTTTACAGCATAAGCCCAGTCGCTTTGGACAAATCACATGTTCTGATGAATCACTTGTGTCGTAAGTTACGCATTAAATTTTAATACTTCAAGGTTTCCAGGATGGAAATAAACTCACTGAAGGTCGGTAAAAAACGTTACATGTTTCCCATCTTTACGTGGAGATCGCAGAAGGCCAATGTAAGTGGTCTGGCACCGGTCGCGGTTTCTCACTGAATGTGGTTGGTTTTGATCTAGTTAATTCGGAACATTCTCGATGTTCATTAGAGCAGAACTAGCCAAGTGTCTAAAGCAAAGCCAAACCTGGATATCCGTTTCCATCCATGTCCACATTGCCGGAAATTGACTGGCCGAACATTTGGAGGGTGGGGTTGATGCTTCGCCCAGACAATCTCTGCGTACGATCCAGGTGAGAGAGAAAATCACATAAATTAATCAGAAACGCCAGTATTAACATCCACACAGACCAAATCTTTAATAAATCATCCACGTAGTTTCCCATCACTCATGTGTTCATTTATTAAATATTTTAGCTAATTCAATTATGCTTTGAGCTAGCAATATACGTGTAGCACTCTCAGCTCCATTTAAGGTATTTTGACGACTTCTCAGCACAAAAAATGCACAAAAGCAAGTGGATTCAATCTTGGACCTTCTGGTTAGCCATCAATCAAACTGCATGAGCTATAAGGTTTCGTAGTAAAACAAGTGATGCGCTGCCAACTGAATCAATCTTTCAGATTTATTTTAATACAGTCACCAATCAAGCTCAACAGCACCATAAATAAATGAAATAAAAAATCTAAACGAATAGTCTACAGTATAAAGTACTGTTGAAAGCTGACAACATAGAAAGGAATAAATAATAAATCAAATCACATAAACAATTCAACTAGTGGAATTTGTATATTTGTGTCTCTGAATCAAGTGTTGTTGAATGTGTAGCACATTAAATTAAATATATTAAAATTCTAAAATAAAAATATTAAATAATAAAATTGATTTAAATAAAAAGTACACTAACTGAATAAAGTAAAATAAATAAAAACATATAATTTAATTAATGAATTAATCAAATAATTCTAAAACAAAACAAATAATAAAATATAATTTAGTTAATAAAGTAAATATTAAATTAATGCAATAAACAGGAATACAAAACAAAAAGATTAGGATTTGTATTAACGTCTCTAAATCAAGTGGTGTTGAAAGTGTAGCAAATAAAATAAAATAATATAATAAAATAAAAAATGTAAAGTAAATAAATAATAATATAAAATATTTAAATAATAAAATTACTTTAATTAAAAAGTACATATATTTAATAAAATAAATAAAATGCATTTTAATTCACAAAAACATTACATTAGTTAATAAATTAGTTAAATAATTATAAAACAAAATAAATAATAAAATATAATAATTAATAAAATACAAATAAATATTAAATTAATACAATAAAAACAATAAAAAACAAAAAGACTGGGATTTGCATTCGTGTCTCAGAATCAAGTGTTGTTGAATGTGTAGCAAATAAAACAAAATATAATAAAATAAAAAACTAAATAATAAAATAAAATATGAAATAATAACATTAGTTTAAATTAAAAATACATTCAATAAAATAAAATAAAAAAAATAAATAACTAAGACAAAAAACAATAATAAAATAAAGCATTACATAATAAAACAAAAAATAAAATAATAAAATACATTTTAAAATAAATTACATAAAATCAACAAAATAAAATCATTTATAAACAAAATAAATAATAAAACATAATATTAATTAATAAAATAAAATAAATACTAAGTTAATACATAAAAAAAAACATTAACAAAAAAGATTAGGATTTGTATTCACGTCTCTGAATCAAGTGGTGTTGAATGTGTAGCAAATATAATAATAATAAAATAAAATAATAATAACATTAATTCAAATTAAAAATACATTCATTATAATATATATATATCTGAAACAAAATAAATAAGAAAATATAGTAAAATTAAATAAATTAATTACTTTACATTAATAAAATACACTACAATACAATAAAATGGAAATAAAATGGTTTACCATTGAGTACTTGTTAACTATTCCTGTAGCATCACCGTGGTAGATGTAGACAGCTCCTCCATAGTCATCCTCTTTAGGCGCTCCAATCGCCACATCTACAGCACAAAGCAGAGTACACACTTCACAAATTTTGTTTGCCACCTGAGATTAATTTCAGAAATTTTAAAACCTTTTTTTAGTTGTTGGGCAAACTCATCAGTCTTTGAGTCACTGCTCAATCAATGTACAGACTGACATGATACAGTCGTCGTACAGTCTGCCTTGGCTTTTACTCAAGATCTTATAGGGCTCATTTCATACAGTCTGACAAGCAACAATCATAAAAGTTAGAACAAAATAGCATAGAGTGCAGGCGAATTAGGTCAGACTGCCAGAGGCCCACGACTGAAATAGAAACGCTAGAGGTGGATTTGTGTGTGTCAGGACCCCAATAAATGCCTGTTTGCCTTAAGCCCATCTCTGTTTGAGAGATGCTCTGCTAAGTCACTTAATAGACACTTACATGTTTTTGAGAGACTGTAAAGGTCTGTGAAACCTTAGGGGGGTTGAAACCGAGTCAGAAAAAATCCCTTGTGCATGAAAACAGCAGTGCACATTTCACTAGCACATATTTTCAATGTGCTGAGTTTTGGAAACTTTTACATTTATGTAACAGCACAAAAAATAAATAAATAAATAAATCTGAAGCACTGGCCATTCATACATACGCAGTATTCGGGACAGTTTACTGGCTTATTTACATGCAAAACCTTTACATTTATGCATTTTATACTTTATGCTTTTTATACATCAGTGTTTAAGATTTGGGGCCGAAAGGATTTTTTTATGTTTTCGAACATAGTCTCTTTTGTTCACCAAAGCTGCATTTATTTGATCAAAAATACAGTAAAAACAGTAATATTGTTAAATATTATTACAATTTCAAATAACTGTTTTCTATGTGAATATATTTTAAAATGTAATTTATTTCTGTGATGCAAAGCTGAATTTTAAGCATCATTATTCCAGTCTTCAGTGTCATATGATCCTTCAGAAATCATTCTAATATGCTGATTTGATGCTCAAGAAACAAAATAAAAAAAAATAAAATAAAATAAAAAGCTTGCAACACAGATGCTATTATTTTTAGATGCTATTTTTCCATAAGTAATATGGAATTTTTTACATTTAGTATTCACTGTCTCTAAACCAAGTGTTGTTGCATAAGTAGGTTAAAATAAAAGAAAACAAAAGAAAATTACACATAAAATAATAAAGTGACATAATGAAATAATACAACATAATAAAATAATAATAAAACATAATTAAATATTTATTTTTACAATAATTTTAAAGTAATACAATATAATTAAAAATAAAACTAAATCATAAAATACCATAAAGCACAAATAAAGTGTCACATGAACCTTGAGAAATTATTCTAATACACTGATTCTGCTGTTCAAGAAACATTTCTTATTATTATCAATGTTGAAACAGTTTATTTATTTATTTTATTTTATTTTTTGATTAATAGACAGCTATTATTTAACATTAAAAGCTTTTGTAACATTATAAATGTATATACTGTCATTTTTGATCAATTGAATGCATCTTTTCTGGCTAAAAGTATTAACTTCTTTCAAAAAAGGAAAAAAAATCTTATGACCTAAATAAAAAGTACCAATTAAAGGCAGGTCAGATGGAGACCAGTTAACCTCTTGTAATCTCTTTATGGTGACAGCCTCCTAAAGGAACATTTGCCACCACACTGACCCATGAATAGCTCATCACAGATCCTTCTCAATACATATGGGTGGCAGCGGCATTATTTCTTTACAAGGATTCTTGATTGCATGAATTAGTTTCTTGTTCTAAACGCTGCCAACCCCCTCTCTGTCCTACACCGGAAAGATTCACTTCCTGTTTAATCTGACACATCTGTCTCCACTTGTCAGATATTCCTCAGGCCATTTTAATTAGCTTCATCAGCTCTAATTTCTTACAGTCTCATTTCACATTATTGGATACGCTTGTGAATTACATGATGGTCAGCCTCCCTGAACACTTTCAATAACAGTTACTGTATGGGAACAGACGACAGGCTGGACTAATATTACAAAAAGAAAGGCGACATGAAGAAAACAGAGCTACAATCAAGTAATGCATCAGGTGAAGAGCGAAACCAGATTCCAAGAAAAACTCTGGCTGGACAGCGGGGTGCCAGGAAAATCGAGAGTGAGAACACTAGTCGCAGAGGAGATATCTGAGGTTTGAATCTGCTTCGCGTCAAATATCTTTTCCAGTTACTTGACAAACTATATCTGTCTCCAATACAGCAGAAATATGATTTTTGCAACATGTGATCATTTGAATTAAAGCAATATTCCAGATTTGATGTGTACAGTAGCACACTTACATTGCACAGCTAAATATTTTAAACAGTTCAACTACGGTTCAAAAGTTTTGATCACAAATACAGTAAAAACTGTAATATTGTGAAATATTATTTTCATTTCAAATGGCTGTTTTCTATTTGAATATACACCTCATAATGCATTATACAATTCCAGTCAAAAGTTTTTTAGATCTTCTGCTCGCCAAGCCTGCATTTATTTGATCCAAAGCACAAAGCAAAAACTGCTAAATTTTGAAATATGTTTACTATTTAAAATAGCTATTTGAATATCTTTTCAAATTTAATTTATTCCTGTGATGCAAAGCCGAATTTTCAGTCTTCAGTGTCACATGATCCTTCAGAAATCATTCTCATATGCTGATTTGCCACTCAAGAAAGTTTTTTTTGTTTTGTTTTGTTTTTTTAAATTTAACCTATGCAGAAGGACTTTACCACTAGAAGCATACATTGCTCTGCTGTGTAATTTCGAGTGCAAACAAACTTGACTTGAAGCACACTAACCTTGGTAGCCATCGTCATCAATGTCCCCAAGAGACGTTATACACTCTCCGAAATGTGCATTGTATGCATTGTCACCATTCAGTATCGCACCTTCCTCCATTACTCCCTGAATAAACAAGAACAAAAAACATTGTTTTTGGGCGAAACATTGAATGATAAAATTAAAAACTTGGTCATGTCAGGCATAAAGCAACGTTAAAGGACAAGTTCACTTTCAGAATGAAAATTTCCTGATAATTTACTCAGCACCCTGTCATCCAAGATGTTCATGTCTTTCTTTCTTGAGTCAAAAATAAATTAAAGTTTCTGAGGAAAACATTGCAGGATTTTTCTCCTTATAAATGTACTTCAATGGTGGCCAACAGGCTGAAGGTCCAAATTGCAGTTTCAGTGCAGCTTCAAAGAGCTCTACATGATCCCAGCCGAGGTCTTATCTAGTGAAACAATCTGTAATTTTCTTTAAAAAAAAACAAAAAAAACAAATGTATATACTTTTTAACCACAAATAGCTCTGTGTGAACTCTATGTATTCTGGTTCATGACAGTTAGGGTATGTTGAAAAACTCCCATCTCATCTTCCCATATTGCTGTTTTACTTTCTTTTTTTTTTTTTGGCAAAAACACTTGGTTGGTACTTCTGCAGCAATGTAGATGAAAAATGAGAAAATTAGATAACTGTCATGATCCAAAATACACAGAGTATATGCAGAGCTAGACAAGACGAGCATTTGAGGTTAAAAAATAGCATATAAACTGTCAATTTTTTTAGAAATTAACCAATCGTTTTGAGCCCTTTGAAGCTGCATTAAAACTGCATTTTGGAAGTTCAAACTCGGGGGCACCATAGAAGTCCATTATATGGAGAGAAATCCTGAAATGTTTTCCTCAAAAAACAAATTCTTTATGAATGAAGAAAGAAAGACATGAACTTTGTTCTGGAAGTGGACTTCTCCTTAAATTTCTTTGCGGCTGAAGAAAGTTACACTGCAAAAAATGCTTTTCTTACTTAGATTTCTTGTTTCCAGCCAAAATATCTATGACATCTTAAATCAAGATGCATTTTTTAGACAACTAAACATTATTGTCTTGTTTTCAGAAAAAGAAGTCAAAATTAAGTTAAATAAATAAAATAAATAAAATAAAGTTTTTGCTTAAAACAATCTAAATAATCTGCCAATAGAGTAAGTAAAATAATCTTATTTCAAGCAGAAAACTAGATTATTTTGCTTACCCCATTGGCAGATTATTTTGCTTGTTTTAAGCAAAAGCTCACTTTTTTTTTTTTTTTCTTTTTTTTTTTTTTTTGCAGTGTAGACATTAACATCTGGGATGACATGGGGGTGAGTAAATGACCAGAAAATTTTCATCCTGGAAGTGAACATCTCCTTTAACACAGTTAATCGGTTCTGTCAGAATAAAAGTTCAAACAGCTGATAAAAACATCACAATGATCCATAAGTAATCCACACCACTCCAGTACATCAATTAACATCTTGTGAAGCCAAAAGCTGTGTGTTTGTAAGAAACAAATCCATCTTTAAAATGTTTTTAACTTCAAAATAGAGATCCTTCAGTCCTTTATCCATAATATTACTCTCTCCAGTGGAAAATGAACTTGTCTGAATCAGGAGAGAAATATTTGCAGATCAAGCACCAAAACAGTCCAAAACAGTTCTAAACAAATACGTAGGTGGATTTTGATGTGAAAGACATTGTTATGAATTATGGACTTGTATTTTGGCCTGAAGCTATGGTTTAGTTAAAAAGCCTTATGATGGATTTGTTTCTTCCAAACAAGTTGATTTTCACTTCACGAGATGTTAACTGATGGACTAGAGTCGTGTGGATTATTGTGATGATTTTATCAGCTGTTTGGACTTTCATTCTGATCATTTATCTTTTAAATCTGTTCTTATGAAGAAACAAGCTCATCTACGTCTTGCCCAGGAAATATTCATTTTTGGGTGAACTACTCCTTGAATAAGTAACACAGATGTAAATGAACTCACATTGCCACTGCTGAGGTAAACAGAAACCTGGCCTTCATCCCGGATCTCGCTGTGCATGGGTGCTCCCACCAGCAAGTCCGATAGTCCATCTGCATTTAGGTCAACTGCACACAATGAGGAGCCAAAGTAAGAGCCCATCTGAAACCAAGCCGAGCCAAGAGCAAACAGGTCAGGTTACAATGCCATGCACAGAGCACATCACTCCTCCATAAGATGCATTACCTCATACACTTCTTTTTGGAAGAAAATCAAGCTACGATTTACCTACGCTGCCCCATATTTGAACATACATGAAGGTGAATGAGATCTTAGAGCTGGTTTCATTTTTCTTACACAGAATGTAACATAATGTAGTCCACTACGAGTCAAAAGTTTTTGAACATGAAGATTTTGTATGTTTTTTAAAGAAGTCTCTTCTGCTCACCAAGCCTGTGTTTATTTGATCCAAAGTACAGCAAAAACAGTAAAATTTTATCATATTTTTACTATTTAAAATATTTGTTTTCTATTTGAATATAACTGAATATAATTAATTCCTGTGATCAACGCTAAGATTTCAGCATCATTACTCATTCTAAAATGCTGATTTGCTGTTCAAGACACATTATCAATATTTAAAACAGTTAAGTAATTTTTTTAGGACTCTTTGATGAATTGAAAGATCCAAAGATCAGCAAATATCTGAAATAAAACACTTTTGTAACATTATACACTATCCCATTCAAAAGCTTGGGGAAAGAAATTTTCTTTGGGAAAGAAATTATAGAAATGAATGGTTTCATTTAGCAAGGATGCTTTATAGTGATCAAAAGTGATGACAAAGACATTTGTAATGTTCAGAAGATTTCTATCGCAGATAAAAGCTGTTCTTCTGAACTTTCTATTCATCAAAGAAACCTGAAAAAACAAACTAGAAAGAATATTAAAATTATTTTTGAAGGATCATGTGACATTTAAGTAATGATGCTAAAAATTCAGTTTTGAAATAAAAATAAATTAATTTTAAAATATATTAAAATATAAGGTTATTTTAAATAGTAAAAATATTTCAAGACTTCTTTAACATTAAAAATCTTACTGTTCAAAAACTTTTGACTGGTAGTGTATATAGTGTATGGCACGTTGTAGTAAACTTTCAGTATCAAATATGATACAGTAGGCTTAATGAAACTTACAGTTAATGGGACTGTTATTATGCTTTTGCCTTTTTAAGATTTCAACAGTCCCAGTCCCTACACATTCTTCAGAACAACTCTTTCTGTATTCTCCAGAAAAGAGAGCTAGTACAATTATGGAACTATGAAGGATTATATAAACATTTTACAGTTGGAATAAATTACGTTTGTAAATAATTAGAAAACCTGATCATTACACTCACCATTTTCCCTGAGGCTTCAAAGGTCTTCACAAGAGAGGTTCCTTCGATTCTGAAGATGTAAACCTAAAATATGGATGACAATGTAGTTTTGGAATGTCAAAGTGAGTGTAATGTAAACAGAACCTGAAACCAATAATGCAGTTTCTGCAAAAAACCACTCACTTTTCCACCACCGCTGTCTTGAGGAGCACCAGCCGCAACATCAATGGTATTCAGGGAGGAGAAGTGACCAGCAGTCACAGCATACCCTAAAAAACACAAATCTGTGATGTATTGACTACAGCATGGAATATTAAAGCAGTTATTAATATCTGAGCAGGTATTACCGAGGTAACTGTATCTGTGAGGACTCAGGTTGTCTTGGTTAAGGTTGTAGTGAGAACTGGATGTCATGTTAAACACTTTGACCGTTCCGGTCCAGTAGTAAGAACCAGGTGCACCCATAATAACCAGCTCCTGGAAAACAACATAAAACGCAATGGAGATTTATTCAAAAAGCCACTAGTACATTTCCTTAGGATTGAAAGGAGAATCATATGAGAAAAACACAAGCTGCTGGTGAGGCTCTGGTCAACCGAAAGCCACAAACTATGTTGTATTATCTGCTAGTAACCCAACCGTGAGCTGAATGAACGGCTGTCGTTCGTCGCTTTGATCACTCAATGGAGACTTAAGCTGAAGGAGAACTCAAGCCTTTGAACTGTTTTAATTGCTCCACATTGTCACACTTCAAACAAGACAAGTCGTTTTGTTTTACATTGTCATCATGTGACACTGAAGACTTGAGTAATGATGCTGAAAATTCGGCTTTGCTTCAAAGTAATAAATTCTATGATAAAATATTGTATTGCTTTAATTTGTTATAATATTTCCCAATTTTACTGTAGTATTTTCGATAAAATAAATGCATCCTTGGTGGGCATAAGAGACTTAAACCCAATAAAAATCTTAGTGACCCCACAGTTTCAAATTTAAAGTAATTTATTCCTGTGATCAAAGCTACATTTTCAGCATCATTACTCCAGTCTTTAGTGTCACACGATCCTTCAGAAATCATTCTAATATGCTGATTTGCTGTTCAAGAAACTTTTAGCATTATTATCAATATTTAAAACATTTATGTACATTTTTTGAGAATTCTTTGATGAATAGAAAGATCAGCATTTATCTGCAATAAAAAAGCTTTTTATTTTTGTAACATTATACACTATACCATTCAAAAGCTTGGAGTCCGTATAATTTTTCTTTGGGAAAAAATTATAGAAATGAATATTTTTTATTTAACAAGAATGCTTTAAATTTATTTAAATAAAGACATTTATAATGTTCTGAAGATTTCTATTTCAGATAAAAGCTGTTCTTACGAACTTTCTATTCCTAAACTTGAAAATTAACTGTTTTAAACATAATAATAATAATAATAATAACAATAATAATAATAAATGTGTTTTGAGCAGCAAATTAGAATATTAAAATGATTTCTGGAGGATCACATGACTAAAGTAATGATGTTAAAAATTTAGCTTTCAAATCAAATTAATAAATTACATTTTAAAATATATTTAAATAGAAAATGGTTATTTTAAATAGTAAAAATATTTCAATATTTTACTGTTAAGCTGAAGGAGAACTCTAGCCTTTGAACTGTTTTAATTGCTCCACATTGTCACTTCAAACAAGACAAGTCATTTTGTTTTACATGGTCATCATATCACACTAAAGACTTGCTGAAATAATGCTGAAAATTCTATGTTAAAATATATTCAAATAGAAAACAGCAGTTTTAAATCGTAATAATATTTCGCAATTTTACTGTTTTAACAGTATTTTTGATCAAATAAATGCAACCTTGGTATATAAGAGACTTCTTTCAAACACAATAAAAATCTTATTGACCCCACAGTTTCAAACAGTAATGTCAAACGTCAACAGTTTTTTACTGTTTTTTTACTGCTCAGAATCTTTGAAAAAAATCCCTATTAAGCAAACAGAATGGAAAAAAATATTTAGGAAACCAAAGCCACTAAAAAACTGCTCTAATCATAAAGTACATAACTCAAAAATGCACAATTTGTCAAATTTATTAGCTATTCATCTTCGGTGGAAAAACATTATCTATTATTTAGGAGGATGCAAACATAAAACTTCGGGCACATTAGGATATCCCTAATGTAATGAGGGAATGGGGTCTTTACATAGTTGTTTTGAATTCTACCAAGCCACAAATGGATGCTTTTCACTGCTTTTTCCATTTCACAACGCATGACTGCTAAAAAAACCCACACAAATGCTATTTGACTCGGTCAGTCCTGCCAAACAGCACCTCCAGCTGAGCCGACAGCATTCAATCAAGAGTCAAGACATCTGTTTTAGCCGCTTAAGGTCTTGAAGGTCACTTAAGACGCTCTGCCAAATGATAAAGTGCCATTACAATCCAAACTACAAAGCAGCCGATGGAGATGCCATTCTGCTATGAGTTCATTCCTCTCTTTGAATGTGCAGTACTGACTGACCTGAGGTCAGCTTTAATGCAGCAAGATGACAATAGCTCTGTTTCAAAACCTAGTGCCTTGCGTTTTTCAGCCATCTCTTAAAATACACAGTCTGATAAATGAAAGATTCCTCAATAATTGGAACATCCAGGGAGTGAGTTTCAAGTCATATTTCGAAAAGCAAAGTGAAAAGAGTCAGAGAGTGATCCAGTGATGATATTGATGAACTGTTGGGCATCACATCTATCAGTCTGTGTTCTCGTGTCTGTTCCAGACATTTCATTCTAAGCCTGGACTGCATTTAATCCTGTTTTTAATGGATTGGCTGCACTACAGACAATATGCAATGGTCAATGTGCAAAATGAAGGGCAAGTGGACAAACAATTCAGAGTCTTTAGCAAACGTGCACATTGCACGAACTGTTTGAATTTTGTTCAAATTCCTGCAGGGATATGTTCAACAGAGGTTGTGGACACAAACCAGTGGGCCTGTCAAGCCAAAAACAGGAATTAATGTGAGCTTCTTGTTAAAAAGATTTAAAATTTCAATTTTATCAGAATTTACTCATTATTACAAAACCAAACTACTTTCTTTCATCCATAGAAGACAATAAGATTGTTTTTACTGCTTTTTCATACAAAAAGTGACCAGAGGCTTTCAAGAACCCCCTTCCAATAAAAAGGGAAAAGTGAAGAAAAAACAACTGGAAAAAAGCTTTCTAAAAATCTGGGGGAAAAAATGAAAAAAGGTAAAAAGTGAAACCAAAAAAAAAAAAAAAATAAATGTAAAAGAGAAAAAATAGTAAAAATTGAAAACAAAACAAAACAAACAAACAAACAAAAAATAAAAATATAAATAATTAAAAAATTCTAAAAACTGAAAACAAAAAACTTAAAAAATTAGAAACAACTGAAAAGAAAAAAAGAAAAGAGAAAACAAAGAAAAAAATAACTGCAGAACAAAGCAGCCAATATAACTTTTGCAATATACTATTAGAAAAGTTAATTAATATATATATATATATATATATATATATATATTTAAGTTACAAATTAAATTAGAAGTATAGTTATTTCTATCAGTGTTCTTTTAGTATAACTGATAACTAAAATTTATACTAACTAATTACAGTTTTTGCAAATATTTTAAATTAGATTTGTTTTTGTTTTCACTTCAATTTTTGTTACATTTATTGTTAATTAAAAAAAACATATTTATTTTAGTTTAGTTTAGTTTAGTTTAGTTTAGTTGAACTAAACAAAATGAGAAATGTTGCCCAGGCTAAAATAAAATAAAATAAAATTCGATATATATATATATATATATATATATTTTTTTTTAATTAACATTTATCTAAAGTAATGGAACTGTTTTTATGGTTTTAGTTAACAATAATAACACATTCAAATACACATGAAGTTGTGTGTGGATATGAAGATTTTATATCCACAGAACTTCATTTGTGTTCTGAGGAAGAAAGAACATCATACAGGTTTGGAACGACATAAAGGTAAGCATATAATGACAGACATCTTTAGTTGGAACTATCCCTTTAAAACCCTGGAGAGTGAATATATCAGTCAGTGTTCATACATGTAATCAGAGCACAGTCTCGCCAGCCCAGAGCGCCACACATGTGAAAACGCATAACAAGCTCGTACTTCAACTGACCTCAGTGAAAACGCCTGCGATCCCAGCTTGGCACGAGCCATGTTCTTCCCCATAGGTCTTCTTATGGTCTGTGAGAGTGAGTAGGGGGACAGAAAGAGAGAAAGAGAGGGGAAGGAAAAAAACAAGAGACCACAAATGATTTCGCTGTGAGCCTGAGCCAGCATTTACTGGAGTTCTTCCGACATTCCATATGGAGTTAGTCAAAGTCCCAACTCCATCCAAGAGGAATCTGGGGGCCGAGAGACAGACTGAGAACGACCTAGCAGCTCCGCATTTAACAAAAGCTCTCGTTTTGAGAACGGGGGGATCGCTGTGCTCTCCGGTTACAGAAAATATTGGGCTTGGATCCCCCTATAATGCACTGCACACACATTGAAGGCCCCCGATGGCAACTCACTGGAGTCAGGAAAAGATATGGAAGGAAATAAATAACTCGGGAGCTGGACACGGAAACAAATTCTGATCAAGAATTCATGCACCCTCCTTCGCTCTTTCCGCAGCAAATCAAAACATCTTGTAAAATACGAGGAATCCTACCGGGATGATGAAATTGAATGCTGATGGAGGCGCTGAATTTAATATACTACAATAACATCTGTCAGAAGTATAATAGGTGATGGGGGGAGCGATAAACAGCGAGCGCGAGCCAGTTTTGATATTGACAGCTGCTGATTGGCACCGGAACATTCTGGGTTCAAAATGAGTTCATTTTTGTACATCTGTAATCGGCACCACAGAAAATAATGTTGACTAATTTTTTTAAATTAAGCAGAGATTATGTTTGGAAATAATGCACACATAATTGGTAAAGCACTGCACTGGGATGAAAATTAAAATATACACTATTCTGAAAGCATAGCCACAAGAGAAAATTGCTAGCTGACCTAATCTATGAAAAACTACATTCAATATTTCTTCTAAGATTAGTGTGTAATGCCTAAACACTTTTTTCGGAAATGACAAAAAAATAAGATACTGATGAAGAAAAACTGCCTTAATAAAAAAATAACTGAATTATGCTGTAAATAAATAAATAAATAATGGGGAAGTTGAAATGATTTTCTGTGGTATATAATAATATGCAACATATTCAAGTAAAGCTGTTAGATTTAAATACAAAATGAATGAATGAATGAATAAATAAATAAATACATAAATAAATGGCTGAATGGATGGATGGAACGTTAAAATTATCTTCTGTGGTATAAAATATTATGCCACAAAAAATATTATGAACATGGAACATTCTTTTCATTTTTAAATTAAATAAATAAATACATACATACATACATACATACGTACATAAAGAGGAGGTTGAAGTTATTATGAACCTGGAACATTCTTTTAAACAATTAAATGGATGGATGGATAAATGGATGCAAGTAAAAATTATTTTCTGTGGTATATAATATTATGCCACAAATGAAGTAAATAATTTATGAATGGTTTATTTAGTAATATGAAATGAAATAAAATAAAAAAAACAACGGGAAGTTTACATTATTTTCTGTGTATTTTCTGTATATAATATTATGCACACAAATAAGGTAAATCTGATCAAAAAAAAAATATAAAGTCAATCAATGAATGGAAATTTTAAATTATTTTCTGTGGTATATAATATTATGCCACAAATCCAAGGAAATAATATTATTAACCTGGTACATTGTTTTTGTAAAATAAAATAAAATAAAATAAAAATAAAAAAAAACCCTAAAACATTTGTATGTATTTTGTTTATTTTGTAATATGAAATAAAATAAAACAAAATAAACAAGGCGAAGTTGACATTATTTTCTGTATATAATATTATGCCACAAATAAGGTAAATCAGATTAAAAAAATGAACCTGGAATAAATTTCATAAGTATGAGTATTTTTGTGGTCTTTCAAATTTCTCTCTCTGCTTTTTTTGGCTGGAGTGGTAGCATGGTAACAACATGTTTTTTTTTTGGACATGCACTATGGTCATAATGTTTGCTAAATGTTAAATGTTGGCTGAACTGTCCTTAATCTTGATGTGCAAAGACTTGAATATTTAACCATCATAACCCTGAATGTGTCCTCCCAGATGCTGCGTCTGACAGGTCATATTTTTTCTTCAGTGTGCTGCTTCTTTCTGATGCTGGAGGTGCCAGGGCTTTGATGCCAGAAAGCATCACTCTGAGGTTTTGGAGGAAGTTCAGGGCGCCATAACTCATTGTGAAGCCCGTTGTGAACATGTGCCACAGTAAACAATGTCATCTTTCCAACTTGTTCTGAGGGTTCAAGGCTCGGACTTGGCCGTCATTACTGTAGTCTGCTTTAGCAGAGTGTTTGCTGTGACGAAGATCAGAAATACTCTAACAATAGGGCTGATTGTCACTAACTACCTCACAATTTATTGTATATTATACACTGTCACACATATCAAAGATTCAATACACACTGTAATGAATCACCGTATTATAACCGAACCACAGTTTCAACCGGCATGTAGAAGAGTGAATATGCAGGATCATCTCTCTCACGTGGTTTGCTTGACTTTAGTCCATTACAGCGCCTCATTTAAGCGGCTCTGACCACACTCAGAAACAGCGGTTTTAGAGTTTGCACTTATTTAGCTGCTTCTTCATTAATTGAACTGTGGCTCAATTATGGTAATACTTGGGGTTAGAGGTTTGCTAAAATGAATAACCCTAAGTATTAGCAATAGTAATAGTGATGTTTGCTTTAGCATTTACAACTAACACATGGAAAACACTTAATGTTATTTTACCCAAATTGACAAAGTTACAAAAGTTCAGTGTTGTTATAATTAACTAAAACTAAACTAAACTATAAAAATGCTAAAACTAATTCTAGAAAAATCAAAAACTTTTATATATTAAATTCATTTAATATGCATATATGCATATTTATCTAAAATATTCTTTATTTTTTATATGTTTTGTACTTTTTGCTTTAAACATTATAATATGCTTCTATTATTTTTTTTTAATTTACATTTTTATATGAACTTCAATCGACAAAGCAAAAAAAAAATTACTTTCTTACTCAATATTTTGGACTTTCAAAATATCTAAACATTCTTTGTCATTCTGACAAAAAGAAAATCTAAATCAAAATTAAAAATATCAAAATTAAGCAAATTTATGATTAAACATGAAAAATGACTGCTTCCTAGTAGGTTCAGAAAAATAAACTTAAAGGATTATTTCACTTTCAAAACATCAATTTACAGATAATTTACTCACCCCCTTGTTATCCAAGTCTCTTTTTTTCCTCAGTCGTTAAGAAATTATGTTTTTTGAGGAAAACATTTCTGGGATTTTCTTCAAACAATGGGCTTCAATGGTGCCCCTGAATTTGAACCTCAAAAATGCTGTTTAAATGCAGCTTCAAAGGGCTGTAAATGATCCCAACGAACAAACAAGGGTTTTATCTAGCAAAACGATTGGTCATTTTTGTGAAAAAATATTTTTTATATACCTTTTAATCACTGATCTCGTCTAGCACTAGCGCTGGGATACGCGTTCGCGATGCTACGTACTACGTAATCACGTCAAAAGGTCACGCGTGATGTATACGGCACTACAGGAAAAGAATTGACTGCTCACAATTTTAGAAAAATAAAAATCCGGAGCGACTGAATCTGTGGTTGCTTGCTCTGCACCTGGATATCAACACACCCACACATGCTATGGAACAAAAAACGATGATTATCACCCCTCCAAGCAAGGAAAGTCTTGTTTACTGAAATCGGCATCTGTGCCCATAACATTTTTACAGCAAGCAAAGGTATGTTTTTTAATGTATTCGACGCATTAATTGTGTTATCTTGTCAATGTGTCGGTGTATGTTTATGCTGCCTTCACGTGTTATCGGAAATTTCATATTTCCCACTTATGAAGTTAACCTTGTCTTATTAAAGTGCTTTAGTGTCGGAAAGAATAAAATGTATAGCATCCCATTGGTTGACAATCATATAAACATTCACCGCGCTATACATGTAGTTTGCTGACAATTCTGGAATTTCGGTCAAATACATGCTTATTTCACTGCTTATAAAATATGCAATATGCTTTGAATGATTGTTCATATCTAGCTTATAAATACACTATTTGTTGTATCAGCATTGATAGCAGCAATGGTTGTCCCCTCCACCATGTTTAAAGTTTATGACCCGCCCACCTCGGAAACTCTGGTATCAAAATTATTTCTGAATTTCCCAGTAGTAAATACTTGAAATGTCCAATATCCTCTTACAATTGTAACTCATATTTACGATGATTCTGATAGCACGTGAAGGCAGCATTCAGATGGCCCGATTGTGACTGTGACTGACTGTGATTGTGAACGGATGTGGTCCATTCGTGACAGCATTGGGATTCCTGCTCCATTGGCAATGGCTGGCATTTTCCACACTTGCACCACCACGTCTCGTTTGAAAGTGGTCTGCCCGAGGCTTGTGTCGCCGCAGCTGCAGTATCCTCTCTCTGTCTGAGTTCATTGTCTGTGTATTTCGGCTCAAAAAGGTAGGGAACAGTGAAAAACTTCATCTTATTTTCTCCTCCAACTTCAAAATCGTCTGACATCGTTGCACCTAGTTAGTAAAGAGTGTTTGACTGCATTGCACGGTCTCTTTTTTAAACACTGGGTCTGTAGTTCCGTATACATCACGCGTGTGAAAAAACATTTTTTTTTTGTGAAAATGACCGATCGTTTCGATAGATAAGACCCTTCTTTGTTCGTTGGGATCATGTGCAGCTCTTTGAAGCTGCATTTAAATCTGCATTTTTGAGGTTCAAATTCAGAGGCACCATTTTAGCACATTGTATGAAGAAAATCCCAGAATCGTTTTCCTCAAAAAACATAATTTCTTGACGACTGAGGAAAAAAAGACAAACATCTTGGATAACAAGGGGGAGAGTAAATTATCTGTAAATTGTTGCTTTGAAAGTGAACTAATCCTTTAATTCGAAAGGAAAGTAATATTATTTTTCTGATTTTTAAACATGAATTTGATACTCAATTTTGATACTTTTTATTTATTTATTTATTTTTTTTATTCTACAGTATGTCATATATTTATTTTTCTTATCTTATGTCTTTTATTTATCCATAGATTTAGGAATGTGTAGATATTTGTACTGAAAAACAAAACAAAAAAAATACTGAGAAAGAAAGTCATTCTTTGCAGTGTTGGCTAAGGTACAAATAAAAAGTAAAATAAACAATAAATTAAAGCTAAATTAAATGTTTAAAAAAGAAAATGCAAAAACAATACAATGAATACTTATACACACACATAAAAATATATAACATATTATATTATCATAGTGTGGAAGCTTATGGGTAGCGAAATTCAATTTAAAATGTAATATGCAAAATGACAATGCAATGTGTAAAATGGCAATGTATTTCTGTATTTAAATGTAGATTTTCCCATACATATGTACAACATTTAGTGCAAAATGAAAATGAAAATTCAGTTATAGAATTTACATTTGCCATTTCCAACACTAGTTTAATATGTAAATCAGAAACTTATATTAATGCTTTAGAAGTTGCAAAATGAAAATGAATCCATACTGGTATATAAAAATATTGAAATGACACTGCAAGAATGACTACTGAGATGAAATAAAGACATAAAGAGTGTGTCGTACCTTCATAACACGGTATAAGAGGCTGTGACTTGCCCTGCAGATTGGCTGGGATGACGGAGCAGTATCCGTGAGGAAGGATATATTCCGATTCATAGTATACATTCTTCCAGCGGTGAGCGCAGGCCTGCAGACAATACAAGAAAAAGATGACAGGTGAGAGAAGAGGACTAAAGAAGTCAGTCAGTGTAGATGAGATACTTAAAAAAGACACAACCTATTAAACAGACTCTACATCCTCAGTTTAACTATGGTGTTCATCATGACAAAAGTATATATATAGCGCACATATCAGATCTGAAATTGCATAATCACAAATCGCATGATAATTGCACTAAGAAACAGGATACACAGACAAAGCTTCTTCTCTTTATCCCAGCGCCAAATTAACTACTGAGGCAAAACCAGAACACAGAGCCAAGTCTGGAAACGGCTGTGGATCTAATATGTCCACTGAGAGGGGTTTGGTGGTTTTAGAAAGCTGAGCATCTTCATTCGAATAGCTCTGATCTCTGGAACAAAGAAGCGCTCAAGGCTGTGAAGGCAGCCAGAGAGCAGAGAGACACTGAGAGAGAAAGCAGAAGGGTCAGAGACAGAGGATAATAACTAAAGTAGAGTTGCATTTCCTGATGGAAATCACTGAGGGATTTTCTTACAAGGCAGAACAGTGTTAAAGTTTCAGTTAAGCGTATTTGTTACAGAAACCCGAAGAGTTCATGCATTAATAC